>OX359245.1:54108369-54708369 GCA_947179485.1 Allacma fusca
TCCCTATCTTTACCTTGTTTGACCTCACAACAAGTGGCACCATTTCTCCAGTAGTTAAGGTAGTCGAAAGGAAAATCATACGTTACATTCCTACTAAAGTCAAGGCAGGATATTTTCGTATAAATTAGTTTAGTCAAATATGCGTAAGTTTTCTCATCATGAATAATACTGTATCCGTGTTTACTATTACAATATCCTTAAATGTTGACGCTTTGGCCAAATTAATTGTGGTCAGAAAACCTAGGATTGGCATTAAGTTTTTGAGTTATCAAATAAATTCACGGTCTACCTCTATAGATCTCTAATATTTTCTTTCCTTATTGAGATCTGCGACCATTTTACTATTTTTAATGACTCATTCCGAGAGATTTATTAATTTTCAATCTCCTATTGGCGTGACTACGTTTCACTACTTTTATCAGGTCGTTTTTGTGGTGCCGAAGGTAATCAGTCAAATAAACATGATATACTTTGCCTACACAAAGATTCACCTAAAACAATCTTCATCTCCATCATCGGGTAAATCCACATATTGTTTTCTCGTGAAAGATTAACAAATTCACCATTTGAGAGCCAATTAAAATCTTTCGTACGTAAATGAACCAATGGCTCTTGCATATAATACATTGGTATCACAGTATATTACGTAAATGCAAATTTTTGAGATGTGTCATAACTGCCCTTCCTGTATTTATTATTAGAATCGGTACACCACACTGATCCTGTACCTGCATATCCTGTAACCAATACTTCGAAAAACACAGGTGTATTATTGTCCTTCATATATGATATTTTAACTTTACTGCATTTTAATCCAGCTTGTCAAGTTCTCAAATGCAAACTTAGAAATAACGCAGGATCTATTTAGAATTTTGCCAAAAAATATTGAAACATTTTGAAAGACATGACGTAGTAAGGAAACATCCAGCTGTCCGTAAAAATTGCAATATTGCATTCTCCGAATAACAAATTTTTTCCAATCAACGTTTGCTTGTTCATAATCATCCGGTCTAATATGCTCATCATTTAGTTTGGATTAAAATGAATCAATAGGTGGTAGTTCACGTTTGTCTAAATCTCTAAGATTTGATAGCTTTATAATAGCTTCAGATGTTCAGAAATGGAAAACTTCCTTCGTGGTCAAAAGGCTGCTGTTCAATTCCTTTTGGAAATCAGATGTAAATACTCTCTTTGGTAACCATAAAGGCAGCCACGTCAACTCCTGACATATCCGAAGCTTACATGGTGATGATGTTTAAAATCACAGAGCGTCAATAAATGTAAATATATTGTTAGTCACAACTGACATAAACCTTTAATTGACAAAAGGTACTACAAAAATATCCTCAATCAGTTCATGGTTTAAATTATGAACCATAGGATGATTGTTATGTCCGCCAAAATTGTGTTCAACTACTAGTATATTCGAACACCAGCTAGTCTGAATGACCTATGAGCTACGTACACAGCAAATACACAAGTACCATTTTCCCCCTCTGGATCGATTGTTTCATCATGTAAAAACAGATCAATCGTCCTATTTCAACCATTTCTCATAACATGGATATATGAGGTTCCATATCTGGTTTTTGCCACTAAGAGCTTGATAAAATGGGAATAAATCTCTAAAGCAAGTATCCACTATATTTTAAGCATCATAATGAACGTGATCTTATGCTCAACTTTACCATAATGATCTACACAAATGCATGAATAACCATATGGTATATGTCTGTGCGTGTAATACTTATTACCATCTAACTTTGAAACTACAATTGAAATTCAAGTTGATCACGTACATTCGAAAATCTATCGATTGGTGATGACCATCTACTTTGCGCTTGACTGGGGCAAGTGGATAATCATCAAAGTAACCCTGCATATTCTCCGGCACACTGTCAGCCTCAAAGAAATAACCTGTCCTAGCATTATCAGGGTGATTTAAAATTAAATCATCATCATGTCTACGTACCTCTAGCCTGTCACCCTCGACCCATTTAAAACCCCATACAGGTAAAGATGAGTCTATACCTTTTGCATACAATGCGTTCGCATCCCAGTAACAAGTATATGAGCATGTACCGGAAGGGTCATGTGTTTCTGGGATATATTTATTATTAGCGTCGGCAGTTCTAATCGATCCTGAGCCCTCAAAGCCACCTCGACATGCAGCCTCTAAAAATACATGCATGTCATTGTCCCTGATAAAGTCCAACCCAGCCTCTGTATGCTTTAACGCAGCCTGCCATGATATCATTGGCAAACTGAAAAATCTAGCAGGGTCCAACTTAAATTTTTCCAGAAATAGATTCCTAAAATTCTGAAAAACATCAGCTAACAATGTCACATCTAACTTGCAGTATACGTTACAATATTCTCTCATGTTTGCACTACCAAATTTTCCAAATACTGTTTGTGCATGTGAATAATTTTCAGGTGTAATATCACTATCTGTAAGTTTAGAATGAAAATCTTTCAAAGGTGGCAGCTCTGATTTTTCCAAGTCTTTCACTGAAGTTATAGCCTCATATGGAAAGAATCCCTTTTTAAATAATAATTCCTGGCTATCAATAGCTTCTGGATAATCCTTCGCAAAGATATTTTTAGTAACTACATACTTGTCTGTGTTTTCAGCTCCTAACAATTTAACCAACTTATCAAGGGAGGAAGTAAGAAAACGGTTGGAATCAATAAACGTTAGCATATTATTAATTTCGACTGACATGAACTTTTCTGTATTAATAGGTATTACTGTTGCCGACTCTATAAGCTCATGGTCAATATTAGATACTATAGGGTGAGAATCAAAGCCGCTAAAATTGTGCACAACTACAGGGATTTTATTACACCAGCTAGCCTTAACATTACATTTATTATGGGCTTGACCTATGTACATGTGTGTGAAGTGGTCGTGGTGTTCAACAGCCTTCATTTTTTGGTCAACCGCACAAGGGTCAATATACTTATTACAAAAAAAGCAAATTGTTTTATCTATTTGTGACATTTCCTCAGCACTTGGGTATTTTCTATTGCTTTTGGCTATTTCTTGTCTTTCCTCCATTTCTTTCATTAAACCCTTTGAGTATGTTATAATGTCAGTGTAAAAATTTTCCATAAGATTCTCATGATCACTTTGTATTGTATATGTACTACTATGCACTGCTTGACCATCAGGACCTACGCAACAATATGAATATGTACATGGTATGTGTTCATCAGTGTATTTTGTTTTGCCACCTGACTTGGCTAGCCTGAACTGGTACTCATGAATATCTTTATATTTTCCATGGCGTAGTATTTCCGGATTTTCCCTTGGGACAATCCGTGTTTCAAAATCTAAATAAATTACAAATGGCGCTGGGACCATGTACTTGAAACCCTCAAACTCTATTCTCTTTGACATATCTTCTACAAATGTAGCCTTATGTGCACCTATAACAGAACATCGCTCAGTATGATCTTCTAATGTCTTTTGGGAATAAAATTGCTGAAGGCAATATCTACAAAAGTGAAGGGAATCTGTGTTTTTACGTTTTTGGGTCTTAAACAAGTATCTCATATCTTTAATAAGCACATAATGCTCAATACACGGGTCATCCACTCTAGATTTAGGTAATTTGTTCTTAATATCCCTTGGTATGCTTTCCTCATCTCTCTGCATTATAAGCATTAGGTCCAAATGATAATGCCTTTTCTTGTCTATTCTCGACCTAGCCTGTTTTTGATTTGATGATCTAGTATTTTTAGCTCCTGCCTGTGCTTTTATTTTACTTATGTATAATGGAAATGTGTCCCTATGAATTAAGTCTATCTTTTTATTTTTCAGTTTATCCCCGGTTAAGTCTTTGAAGGCTCTATCTTCCCTTGTTATTTTATTATCTGTGAAACCAAAAACATTTACGGAAATATTTGGATTCTGAGATTCGAACTTTGGGATTTGTTCGATGGTCATGGGCATTTCAATCCCGTCTAAATCTAACATACTAATAACTTCCCTGTACGTTTTCATTTCGTTCTGTTTATACTTACTTTCCTTAATCCCTGCAGCTACTGAAAATAGAAAGCACGATTGCAAGTCCTTTTCCGACTTTAACTTACTTTGACATTCTGTCAAGTTCTCAGAACTGTACGCCTCATAGCTATTATTGACGTTTACAAAATAATCTGAACGACTTTGTAGAATGTATGGTAGTTCCAAATATGTTCCTCCAGTCATCGGCTTATACTTTGTGACTATCATGTCTAGACGTGGAATATCCCTAAGTATAATCCCCGAACCATTTTCTATAAATTTATCTATAAGATTTTCTACCTTGTCAATCATAATGTTTAGGGTGAAATCTATTTGTGAAGTGTGAAGTATGGTATGAGCAAAGGAAGAAAACCAAGCCCTAAATGTACCTTTATCTGGATTGTCTATATGCTCAAAAATGCACGTTAAATGCAGGATTACTTTAATGTTTTGAAAATCAGCTAAATCTTGTCTTAATGTTTCAACTAACTGAGTTCTAATGCAGCGAAAAAACCTCGTAAATCTCCTCTGACTGCAATTTCATCAGTGCTCACTACATATGAACGTAAATTGTCTGTTACTTTAACACTTTCTGGATAGAGTTGAAAATTCTGATTTATTCCCTGTCCAATACCTATTCTATGTTCAGTATACATATGAGAGTTAAATAAATCATCATTTAAAAACTTAATGTTACATTCTTGACATACACATTCTGTTGAAGTAACACTATCACGATGCTCAGTGTGCAAATGTAAATCTACATCTTGACTGGTTGGGAAACTAAGCTGACACCTAAGACATCTTCGATGCCAAATACAATCATTTACAAAATCAATTTTACTCACCACATTTTCAGTGGCGAATCCATTTCCGATTTTTTCCCTTCCTCTGCTAGAACCAACCCTCCAACTTGGACCGGCAACTTCACCATCACTATTATTACTAACACTATTTACGTTCGGATTGGCTTCATCTTGAATTGGGATGCCTTGCGTATCCAAATTTGCAACTTCTTCCACAGCAGCAACAGCATCTGGAGTCAGCAAAACATAGTCGATGGGCAATGTATTGGTAATGGGTGATATGTTGTGGAACAGGTCTTCGTCTTCTTCTTGGTTCCCCGCAGGATATCGAGTCGGAATATCCGATGAGTTGTGGATCCATGGTCGAGCAGGTTCAAATCCTCCTGGGTTCTCTGGCGGGTGTCGAAGAGTATACAGTATTTCAGCCATTTCTTGGGACGTACATCCTTGACATGGATCCAACAATGTACACCTGTCTGCAGTGTCACAGTCAGGCCGAAACCTCGGCCCCTCAGCAACTGGTTCCAATACAACAGGGTCCGGAATTACAGGTTCCACAGCAACGGGTCCCTCAGCAAAAGAGTCCGGGATATTAGGTCCCACAGTAAATGGATCGGGGATGTCCAAAGTTGCAAACAAGTCATCGTCATCATCGTCAATCACCACAGGGGCATAGGTATCCAAATCCACATTCAAAAATTCATCATCAGAGTCCTCAGTCAGATCCACCGTATGATTTGGTACCGGTGGTGGTAATTGGGAGGTAGCAGACACAGGGGGTACGTTAGGGGTTGAAGCTTAAAACACAAGATAACAAGGAAAACCAAATTAGTAAATATTTAAACAAAAGTAACATCACTGACATCACTATGATCTCAATTAACAACATTGAACTTACTTATCCTCGGTCGTTTGGTTGGTGGTTCCTTAAAATTCACCCGCTTTCTGCCTCCAGATGTTGAGGATTGACGGGATGGATGTTGGGGACAGTACTCAACATAATGTCGCACCATGTCAAAGGGATCCATGTAAATTGAACCACAACCACCACATGGAAAAAGATGAGGAGCCGGTGGAGCCATTTATTAAAAATTAATTTGTAATTGACTTTGAGAATTGGAAATTGGATAGGTTTTTGAAAGGTTCGGTCAGAGTAACAACGGAAAATTGGAATTCGACCAGAAAATTTAAACTGGAATAAGTTTCTTCAAAGAGGTTGAAGGAAAAATGAATTTGAAGTGAAAGGCAGGGCGTGTTTAAGTAGCCAGTTTGAGAGTAAAATTAGTCAAGCTATCAGCGCTTGAACCCCTCAATTTTCCTATGGAATGTATTTTCGGTACAAGCACAGCAGGAGTTTCTGCTGCTACTTCACTGGCGGATTGGTTAAAAGGATTAAACTATGTGGATCCTGTTTTCATTATTCGTAGACAGCATTAGTTAGTCCTATAAGGAAAATAGCCGTGTATATTTAAACCAAAGGACCTTTTCAAACATTATTTGTAATCCCTTTCTAATCCCTTTTGGTTTATATATACACGGCTATTTCCTTATGGGGTTAAACACTAGGCTGTTTCCAAATGGGATTTTTACATTGGTCCATTTCCAAGAACCACCCCTTATGTACATGGACGTCTGGCTATTTCCTTATGGGATTTAACATTGGGCTATTTCACCATATGCCAGGGTACACTAAGCACTCTACTTATAGTGCACCAGACTGCGTTTAAATTACAGAATATTGAATGCGTTGAAAATGTTTCGTCAAAAATTGTGCTATAAAAACATTTTTAACAAGACAAATCTACATAACAAAATTCAAAGTTGCCATATGTTTTGCAAAATTTTACGAAAACCTCAATTTCAAAAATGTTTTGGAACATGTTTTGAAGCATGCATCAAAAACGATTTGCAAGGTTTGGCCCATAACAAGATTTCGAAGGTACTTACAACTACTTTAAGTTGTCAATATTAAACAATTTCCCAAAAAGTTGCCAATATTTTTAAATTCATGCTGTTTGTTAAATTGTACATTCAGACTGGAATGAGAGCAGGTTCCAAAATATAAATGTGAGGAATTCCTAGAATCTCATAACAGCCTTCACTTTTCCTAGAACGAGCGATGATCCTGTTGTAGTATAAAAATACACACGCGTACACACATCCTTTGCGTGCAAATCAGGACCTAATGTGTTTTGGTATGTAAATCCTTGTACGCGTGTGTACTTTTATACTAACAAAAGTAAGAAGAAATTCGCGTGGGCAGGAACGAGTTTCACGTCCAGTGACTAGTTATTTGTGTTGATAAAAATTCTAAGGAACGTACTCTTTCTACACGCGGTCCACGGTACAGGGCGTGTAGAGAATCCTTGTATTCCTTCCTAAGCAAAAAAAAATAGACCAAAATGTAGGGCAAGTCGACAACTCCTTGTATCACTGTTATTATCTCATGCTGTAACATCACAAAAGGACTTCCTACAGACAGATTTTTACAAACAAATCCTCCCAATATTTTGTGGTTTCACGCCACTCATTATGAAGCTCAGAGCAATCGAGTGATTAATTTGCTGGGGCACAGGAAGTTTTAAAACATTTTCAGACAATATTCGTTCACCTTGTGTAAGAGCTTTTTGCCAGAAATCCTACTCTCCGAATTGTGTTTCTAGCCTGGAAGGATAAGTATAAAGGTTAGTGAAATTCTGATTGAGGAGAGACACCGAAAGAAAATGCAGAGGAGGGACTCATCGCGTTTATTAAATGTTGAAAGATGTGATGTTGTTTACAAATGCTGATAAATGAATAAATATTTTGTTTTATTTTCATCTGAAATAAGTTTCTTGCAACGACCAAAATTTTTTACTTGGGATCATGAAACCTCGCAGTAGATGAATCCCCATGATACTTACTCAAGAAATAAAATCTAATAGAATTATCATACGAAGCTCTGTATCAAAACATATAATTTTCTCGAAACAATTTATTTTGTCAATTTTGAAAACGCAGTTTGCGTAAATTCGTGCAACGTACGGATTTTTGGAGACTAAATTGTAAGCTTTATATAGTCCGGAACTTACAATTAGCACCCGAAATTCCGAATATTTCGAGGTTTGACGCCACACATTATAAAGCTCGTAACGTTAAGTGCAGGTGAAAAAGAGATCACGAATTATCTGTGGTATGAATTCGGTAGGTATGGACTGAGATAAATTTTCAAATAGTGCAAAAAATAGATATGAAAAGTTCTGCTCTAATTTAAAAAAAAATACATTGTCCTGGAACGGTATTTTATCTAATATAGGAACGAGTTTCACTTCCAGTGATACATTATCGTTATTCATAAAAACTGTAAGGAGAGTACTCTTGGTCAGTGTGGATAAAGAATCTTTGTATTCCTTACTAACCCATATTAGGTGAGATGATAAAAAAAAAATTCCCGCTTTTGCCGGCTTTTAACCAAATCTTTTTCTCTGAAATGTTTCCATTCAACCCATCCCGCTAGGCCAACAGCTATTGTATAGCTTTATATACAGTAGGGATAGGGATTGAACCACTGAAATATGTAGTTTCAAAGTAGTCAGTTGTAATGATATATGGCATTCATTGATCGTTCTTTAGAATTTATCAATTCATCGTAAATTCGAAGAAGGTATCAGCACGAACGTGTTTAATTTTTAAGGCCACTTTTCTATGGTTATAAGAGTCTTATCTGGATTGAGGGATTACCAAGCATTATTAGTGACAGTGAAAACAATTGTTTACATATCAACAGCAATCGATACTTCTTGCCTCAAATCTAAATTCCTACGCCTAGCAGAACATATGAGCAGAACGCAGTATTGATAGAGAATCCAAACGATTTATGCAATAATAATTATTATACATTCCGGCGATGCCGCAAGTGCCAGGCGCAGATTGTGATTTAATTTTACTGCTCCTGTATGCCATGAAATGAAAATGAAATGCTTCAATAAACATTTTGTCTACATTTTACGCCAGCTGGGTCAACCTCTTTTGTAGGCTATCTCTTCGTTCGTATGGAACCGTGCAAACTAAATTCCCTTCAAGGTTGTTCAGAATTCCCTTGCAACCTAGAAATAGCCCACAAATACTCCTACATGTAGGAGAATCGAACAACTCTCTGTCTGTTACTGCTATTACCTCGTGCTGCAACGTCATAAATTCCAAAAACAGAATTTTCCACAGACAGGTTTTTATAAGCAAATCAACCGAATATCGCGTGGTTTGACGCCACACATTATGAAGTTCACGATTTCCTGAGGCATTGATGTAAGATCGTTAATCTACGGGTCAGCAAGTCGGTAGCCAATGACTGAGGCAAAATTTTCAAATAGTGTAAACAAATATATATATGAAAAATTCTGCTCTGATTTAAACAAAAACTGCATTGTCCTGGAACGGTATTTTAAATAACAGGTATCCCAAACGTGAACCCTTTGTACCCCTCCTCTTGTACATCGCATAGAATCAGAATGCTAAACAAATTACATCAAATACGGGACCACTGTACGATTCTTAAAATCAGTGATACGCTCGTAACTATGTTTGCTATCCAATATCATTCCTACAACCATTATGTATAAAAGTTAAATTCAAGAACATCTATAGAGACAGATGGGAATAATCTGATCCAATATACAAGGAAATTCTGTCGACTTTAGTAACTGCATGTGTTTTCGCATAAGTGCATAAGACTGGTTTTTAATGGACAAAAATGATTATTTATTTATTTTAAAATCTAAATCTACTAACTATGACCAACTGTATTTCCGTACATGATAAAATTAGAGTAGACTTTTGAGTCCATGAAATTAAACTGATTGACAGAGAGGACGACACTGGGCATTATCACAATAATTGGATTGCCATTTGGCCTTCTTGTTATCCCCTACTGGAGCCATCATCATGCAATTGTAGTAGTTGCTCTCCGTAGGCTGGTTCTCAGCCCAATTGGTGTAAGTAAGGTGTTTATTGGAACCAGCCCAGTACCACTTGCCCTCGGATTTCTTGTCAGAGCCGCCAAGGCAGACATGGACAGCTGGAAAAAATTAAATAGTATAAATTAACAGTTGACTCTCCGTCTTACAAAAATGTACGAACAATTGCATGTGCCTTAAAAATCGTATGGGTAAAAAATCCAATTTGTAGAAAACGTTGAAGTGACTGTACATAAATCCATTGGAACTGAATTCTATAAAACTTATTGAAGATTAAAATTGTAAATGCACTGAAAATTTAAATTTTATTGAAAATACATATCAGGTATATGTTATGAATTTCACACCCATTAAAATTGCGGGTAAATTAAATTTGGGATAAAAATCCGTTCAAAAATTGCATTCAAGGCACAAATCTCCAAAGTAAAAACATTTTGCATAATTCCTAAAATTTCCAGTTAGCTACAGAAAATATGCTCTCAAAATACGTGAGCTATAGAATATTTTATGAGGATATGTTAACTCACCTGAAAGTTTCGTTATAGGAGCCCTCTTGACCACAAAGGCGCTCACAAGATCGTTCTCTCTTGAGTTCTCCAAGGCAGCGAGTTGGAGTCCTTTGGCTTTACATAAAGATTCCGAGGTGTCCCAATCCACCTGTGGAATTTGCAATTTTAATATTAAACGTACAATTTAAAAATGTTCAGTACAAATTAAAATTTTGCGAGAGTAAATTTAGAAATGCTGGCGTATTTACGTTTTCAGTGCCCTCCAAAAGGATAAAAGTCTTGGTACCAACTTTCCCGACAGTGACTTGCTCCTGGCATTGAACTAGAAATGATATCAAACGATATGAGTTATTTACCCAGGGAAAGAAAATAATTATGTATACATCTCTAGTAATTTAAAAACTATACTAATTTAGTGAAGTAGATCCTGCTCGGGGAGAATCCATATATGCAACAATTTAAAATTTTTTCTGGGTTCAGGGAAATATTTAAAAAATTGCAGTGTTTAGAAAAATACAATAAAGTCTTACCAAATGCAACACATGCACACAATCCGACGAGAATCTGGGTTTGAAGCTGCATTTTGGAGGGAATCAGACTCGGGTCTTGAAATGTTAAAGAAAATGATCTTCCAACGAAACTGACTTGATTACTGAATTTACGGGTCTTTAAATAGGAGAATGAATCTGGGGAAAATATGTTACACTTGAAGTAAGAAAAAACCTGATTGGGGGATTCTAAGAAAAGGATCCAAAACCTGCTTGGCAGGACAAGCCATGTTCATAAAAAGTTGAGTCCTAGATCCACAATAGGCATTTCGTTTCAGTAGACATTTCCTTGCAAATATGCAATTTAATATGAATTTAAACGTTAAGCAGTATATATGCACATGAGAGTTGAGTATTGAGTGACGCTATTATTACGTTATGTTGTTTGTGTAGTAAGATTTGAACTGGACTATTATTGTGTTGTAGGAGTGAATAATTTTTGACATTGACGACTTCATATGGGGGAAATGATTGACATTTAATTAAAACTCTTGCACGTTTATGCCCAAAAGGTAAGAAATCAAATCTAAATCCAGTTTTACTTGACAAGTCCGTTTGCAAAACGAGAAACTGAAAAATTTGCATAAATTAATGGATATTGGACACGCTGAAGCTGTTCCGTGGGACAGTCTATTATAGAAAGACATTTTAAAAAAATTGACATTTTTGCTTGTATTTGTCAAACAATTTTCCAGAAATGTACAAACATTTTTAAATTTATGTTGTTTGTTAAATTATACGTTCAGATTGGATTGAGAGCAGGTTCCGAAATATAAATGTGAATAATTCCAAGAATCTTATAACAGCCTTCTCTTTTCCAAGAACGATCAATGATCCTGTTTTAGTATAAAAATACGCACGCGTACACGTATTTAATTACAGGGCATTTACTCCTGATTTTTATGCAGAGCTTGTTCCAAATTCAAAGTTGAAGTCTTAATTGCTATCCGGCATATGTACATACTTATAGTGTGCCGTGGAAAGGTGTTTCCTTCTAATTCTAAATGACTGCAATTAAGACCAGCGCTTTGACTGTGGAAGAATCCTTTGACTGGAAATCAGGACTTACTGTTTGGTAATTAAATCCTTGTACGCGTGTGTATTTTTATGCTATTAAAAAGAAATTCGCGTGGACAGAAACGAGTTTCACTTCCAATGATGCATTATCGTTACTCCACTATATGTACATACATACTTTAAGGATATTACACTACTTTGATCGAATGTTGTCTTTGAATTAGAATGTTTTCCTTCAATAATGTGTCGGTGGAAATTCTCCTTACATTTGTAACTATACAAGCATTTTGATTTAATAAAATTTTGTTGGAACAGGGACATTTACCGCAACATTTAAAAAAACTATTTACAAGGGCAGCTTTTTACGAACTGTACAAATTTACTATATATGTAGTAAATATAGAAAAATATTTCAAATAGAGCTAATACTATTTCTGGCCCTCCGAACAATCTTGACTTTGAAATCTGGTGCATGATTATTCAAAGCAACGATACCATCCAGGGATTTGAGTCTCCTATCCGCACAAACATTATAAGTTTGAGCAATCCGTGACACATATAAAAATAACTGATCCCTGGCAGTGACTTCCCCCACACAAGATCTTCGGCCGGATCCAAATGCAAAAATATTCTCCGGCTTCACAAATTGCCCACTCGCATCGATGAATCGTTCAGGGAAGAATTCCTCCGGATTCTCCCACATATTCGGATCCCTATGAATCCCATAGAAATTCCCAATCACTGTCGTGCCCTTCTTGAAGGTGTACCCTCGGAAAGTGGTGTCTTCCACGGCCATGTGATATCCAAATGGGGTTGGAGGCTCCACTCGAAACACTTCGTGGAGGAAGGCTTGCAAATAAGGCATATTTGAGCGATCGTTTAATTCTGGAAATCTTCCTGCTCCAACGACCCGATCCACTTCAAGTTGAAGTTTTTTTTGTACCCTTGGAAAATGAGATAGATACAAGATCGTCCATTCCAGCATTGCCCCAGTGGTTTCAATTGCCGCACCCAACATGTCAAATACTATTGGGCGAATGGGGCTCCCTAAAAAACATCAATAGAAATATTTACTTTAAAAAAGTACTCCAAAAAATATTTTTATTACCAATGTAAATACTGTTAAAGTTGTTTTTAATGGAAATGTCCCAATCAAAACTAATTTGTAGCACGGATGTTGCTAAAAATTACATTTACAAATTTCTGCAAAATTCTTTAAATAGTTGAAAACATCTTGAAAATTTAACTATTTGTTTTATACAGTGAAATAAAATTACGGGAAAAATGAAAGACGGAGTTTGTATCATTTGTAGCTTCAACTTCATCCATGAGTGCATCCGCTAAATCCCTTGGACTCTGAGGCACACGAGTTTTAAAATGATCTTCCAAATATGCATTGAAATAATCTTCACCGTCCTTAAACACTTTCCGGGCAAATTCCCTTCGAGACAAAAACGATGGAATCCATTTAGTTAACGAGGGTGCTAGAACGCAAGCCCTCATTATAGGATTGGATATTTCAGCGACACTAAATTTACAAAAAAAAACAAATCTTCATATCAAATTTATAAAAAAAAATCCTTGCAGCATATAGTTACAGTATATAGTAAGGACAGAACAAAATTCTTTAAAAAGTTCATTAAAAGGAATTTTTATTTCCTTACACACAAAACCGTTTCACAATGTCAATCAAATATGGGTCATTGTGAGGAATCTTCACCCCCATAAATCGATGAAGTACTCCATTCAATGTAGGGATATTGAAGGCATATTTGACAGAGAAAGGCTGTCCTTGAAAACTGTCAAAATGCTTAAATAAAAGAGATATCTCTTCATTGATATTCCCTTCCGCGGCCACTCCGCCCAATCCAAAATGCCGGAAATTTTTAAAAACGAACTTCCGTTTTTGCCAAGTATCATCCGAGAAAAAAAATCCTAGGAAAATTATAAGTACAAAAATAATTTGAATGCGTAAAATTATTTTACAAAAAATCTATAAGTTTGTATATTAATTTTGTATGCTAAAATTTAATGCATATAATATTTTAAGAGTTCTTACCTCGGTCGTCAAAAAACTCTTTGTACATATTTTCCGTCCTCCCGCTAAATTCCGGAAGTTTGAACGCCTCTTTTACAATGTCCGCTCCATTTAGGAGAACGAGTCTAAAGGAACAATAAAATAAAAGAAAGTTCATCATCTCCAGTGCAAAAAGAAAATTCTCGGTGATCATGCGACATCTACCGGTTTCCAGAAAAGACAATTTATTGCTAACGACAAATCCCAGTAGATGGCGCAAGCTGTACTTCCCTTTTTCTGTACACATGTATTTACATGTGTTTATACGTGACCTCATTTAATTCTTTGAGGTCAAACGGATGGCCCGATCTCCTTTAAAAACAACAATCTTCATACGTTTTATCTTTAAACTGCCCTGACAATATATTTGAGTTTGCTGGTGCTCTTGTTCGGCAGCTGTCCTGATGACAGACAAGTAGACACCCCACAGTTGCAATAGGGACATTCAGCTTCGTTTCGCCCCTACCAAGACAAACACAAAAGGGTCTCTCAGCTTCACTTCGCCCCTCAAAATCAACTTTGACAAGAATAAAAAGCCAATGGGGCGAAGTGATATTTTTGCGCCCCCTATCGGTCGATATTGTAACAACGTCCGCAAGACTTGTTCGGGTACCTTTGTACCTCGGACAGCGCATCTATGTATGTATTATATCATGTTGATACTTAAACGTGACCTGTTTTGGGGTAAAATGGATAAGCCGAACTTCTCCAAAATCAATGGGTTCATAGCCAGACATCAAAACGATAGGATTTAGTGATTTTGTCTCACTGCGCCCCTAATAATTTGCAATAAAGGCTTACCGAAAGGGTCCAAAGGAAATGTAGTTAATGGGTCCGTGATTCCTTCCGATTTCCGAAAAAAGCCTTCCCATATGGGGGTGCAAAAACCATCTCATGATGTGAGCAATGTGGAGACCTGGTAGAGCTGTATAAATCACAAGGTACATATTTACAGAGTTGTGTAACAAACATGTTTAATTAAGCCTCTCCAACATGAAATTTAAAACCTCTCAAAATCTCCACTAATCATATAAAACTCCAATAACTAAATCAAATAAAAAATCCGGATTTTTATCGAAGTGTGTCTTTAGATAGAATTAAATGCGTTTAGTTTTACCAGGAGGGAATTTATACTTCGATCCAATAAATAATTTAGTAAAAAGGAAAAACAACAAGCAAAACGTGATGATGATCATTTTTGTAGAGGAGCTCTAAAACTCCCTTAAAAAATTCTTCAATTGATGTGATGCTTCTTGAAAGAACAAATCCTGACTGATTATCAAAACAGGGCTAATTATGGGATCTCATTTGTGAAGACGCTTCCGAAAACATATTTGCTCCACTTTGAAGTCATTGACACATGACAATGTATTGAAATTTTTAACGATTGCCAAGTTGAGTTTTGCAAAAAATAGGACTGGCCACGATTCATGTAAATATGTACATTAGCGCAATCTTAGTACATGCAAGGATCGTTGAATAGAACTTAAAAAATTTTAAGAATGCTCTATTCACTCCAAGATTACAAAAATACTGTGGAGGACAATTTTATTGGATCTTACATTAGAGTTTCCGACTTTTCTGGGCACTCTTGTAAACAAGTGTACTGCATTAGCATTACGGACATATGTACATATATAATTAGCTATAATTATATGTACTTACATATTTGTTTACCTTGTGAGTTGAGTCGTGTTGCTGGCAAACTTGTTAGCAACAAACAGTTTCCAGTGGCTTGGGAAAATTTTTGACCTTGCAATTCATTATGAGAATTCGTGTGTAGAAAATATAGCATGTCGTACATATATGCTTATAATTAATTGGGTATTGAGTTATTATCTCAGGAGGAATGTTTTCACAGGGTCCGTTTCTTCCATTCCAAACACACGAAGACTATGGGGTTCATTATTATTGAGTTTAAGTTAAATCTAAGTATGAATTCAGCGAATATAACTGAGCAGGGCAGACTCTCGCTCTCAGAGTAGTCATAAAGTGAGTGAGATTTAACTTGCATAATCCCATGTCCTAATAATTAAGGGCAGGAAGACTGGAAATGTCAGGAGTCCGCAGCACAAGTGCATAGTACATCTGGCTGGAAAAACAAAGCATATTTAACAATGCAATATTGAGCTATGTATTACTTCTGAATGTCATAATTCATAATGAGACCACTAATTAGATTTGCGGGAAATTCCCATTTTCATTGTTTACGAGTAGGAACGCTACTGTACAAGCAGGAAGGCTACGTCCACATATTTTACAAACTACTGGATCCCCTGCAGTGTGGTGTTTTTAGAAATTTAACAAATTTTAAGCCTATTGTATGTAATGTTTTCAAAATTTAGAAATGAATTGCATCAACTGTTTTCAAACATGGAAAGTAATTTTAATTAGTTTTTCGAAACTATTAACACGGTCTGGTCAGGAAGAACCAGAATATTAAAAATTGATTTTTATAATATCACCATATAATAAGCATAAAAGAACTATGCCACATTTTCAGACGCCTTTTGATTTACGGACCAAGGAGAATTTTATATCATCTCTTCAACGGCTTCACTCGGACCTTGCAAATGGGCGTAGTGTAAAATCCCATTTTGGTGTTCAGGAAGCATCGCAACTACTACTTTTCAAATCGTTTAATATTGTGGAAGGTTGTGTCTGTGACTACATGCATTCGGCTCTCCTTGGTGTGGTTAGGTATTTTGTCACCGCATGGTTCGAATCAAAAAACCACCAAGAACCTTATTACATTGGAGGAAAAATCAAACTATGGAGTGTGGAGATTATGGATAATTGTTGGACCAATTTTGTTGAAAAATGTACTAGCTGAACAATACAGGAGTCATTTTGCAAACTTTTGTAATGCTTGTTTGATTTTATTGCAAGACACTGTAACCACAGCACAGATAACAAAATCACAAATGTTACTTTAAGAATTTTCTTCTGTAATACCTGGATTGTACGGCAAGCGGTTTTTTACATTTAATTTGCACGTATCGCTTCATGCCCTTGTAGTTGTCAAGCGATGTGGACCGCTGTGGTGCTATTCAGATTTTCAATTTGAAAATGAAAATGGTAAAATTTTGCGGCTTATCAACGGGACCAGATTAGTAGCGTCGGAACTGGCAAAGAAACTCACGGAGGAATCAGCAATGAAATAAATGGCTAAACAGATTTTTCCTTCAAGTTCATCTATTCTAGTTAATTTGTTTACTCTATGATTAGTAACAACAAAACCTTTTTCGCAAGTGCAATGAAAATTGGAGATTTTACTTTTGTTGGTAATTCCAGCACGTATTTGTTCTCTGATGATGAACTACAACAGCTTTTCAAAGAAAATATACATGGTGTTTGCAGTGGAAGATTTTTCAAAAAAATTATTTACAGATCAATAATGTTTGAGACCCACAAATCCGTTTGCAGGCGGTTCGCCGGGCGATAGCCTCATTGAAATAGCTCAAAAATTCTACGGGATTAAATGATTCTTAGTTATCAACACTAATTCCTTGGCAGAAGTTGTACTACTTTTGTGTAAAATTAATGCTACTGCACGGACTTCGTCAATACGTACATACAAAGTTGCAAGTGTATCCCCGCTACCGTCTCTAATTCGTGCTAATGGAAATATATCTTTGTCAAAATGCATTATGTATTATGGGATAGGTAATGACATTTCCTATGTATGTAAATTGCCCAATGTTCAAGAAATGGAATAAATATTGCAATAATGACATTTTTTTACTTACATATGTATCTAATTTTAATACCCCGAGAAGAACGGGTTCTGTAAGAATACAAATCAGGGGTATAGCCATGAACAGGCCCACGCTGGTCTGGACAGGGTAGAAATTTTCGTCATGGCTATTAAATTTAATTGCAATCTCTGGCTCATCTTTCGGTGTTATGCCTGAGGGCCAGGTTAAAAACTTTTTTATGATTGCATTCCTCGTTCAAACGTTTTCTTTTACATACCTAATAGTTTCCTTATGTTGAATGAAAATCTGCTTGTTGAATTGTTTTATTTTAGCTGCATATGTATGTATGTGCACAAAAACGTTTGCGCAAATTTGACATAAAAGTTATAACCACTTGCCCATTTTGGTTGTATTTAGCGGCGTTCAAATATGCATAAATTATTTTGTGCTAAACTAAAGCATAATTAGGCCTAAAAATGGTTTAGATTTTTACACGGGCAGACATACTGCAAATACTACACGCAGTACCTACGCAAAGCATAATATCTGAAATATTTAATTTTTACATTAAATATGTGTTTGTAAATATTTTGAACCATTAGCATTTGTGGCACTTTTCTTATAGGCATACCTTGGTATTACATATTGTGCTGGGACTGCTGGGGTCCGAACCAACAATTTTACTCTGGTCCGGGCGGATCCAAAAATTTGGACCATTTGGAACGGTCTGTTCCAGTGTGGTCTCCAGTAGTCTGAGCAGAAACAGATGTAAACACATTTAAGGGCATAATTTCATAAGTCATTGTAGTATTCAGACGCATCCGTGAATATGTTCATGAAATGGGTCCAAAATCCAGCTGAGTCCCTTTCCATAAACTGTAAATGTCTGAGGCAAGACAACAAAAATGGGTCACATGCAAGAACTAATAACACAACACGTATTTTTTGTGTGAAGCCAAATAACTTATTGTTATGCTTTTGATGACTATGGTTGCCTGCATGTTTGCTTGTCCGTCCTTAAGATCGCTGATGAACCAGTCTCATATCACGCAATTCAAATTTTACACAAGCCCTGTTGATTTTGAAGATCAGTTGATTCGTTTGACCTCTGGAAATTAAAATATAGCTCATTTAAAATACAATATAATTCACACGGCTCCGAAATAGGCGCGGTCTGAGATACGACAGATTACAATATCGACTGGTAGGGGTGGCGTCAATAATGTTGAATAACTGCCTTTGAACTAGTACTCGGAACAGTTCAGTTCGATTCAAAATTTGCAGTTCAGTTTGAGCAGTGAACTGAAACAAAAATTCGGTTTCGGTTCATTTCAAGTAAAAACAGTTCAGTTCAGTTCAGTTTCACCGGATGAACTGAACTGAATCGGTGAATCAAACAGTTCAGTCGCAGTGTTTGGTAAACAAGAACAATTGCGGATGTACACACATAGAGCTCCGAATTTAGTCATTCGAGTCAATCCCAGAAAAACCTTATTTCTTTTTCCTCTTAACCTGTTCCTAATCGCATTCACCATAGCAATCAGTGCACTGGAGAATGCACAAATTATGAAGACGTTAAAGTACTCTGGAATGGCCCTGTTTCAGAATCTACGCTTAGTAATCCATTGCTTCCTTTTAGTATTGCAGCTTTGGGCGAATTCAGTATTTACAATTTACATTTTCCTTAGGATTCGTATCAATTTTAATTTTTTCAGCTCCGTAATCAAACCAGAATTTTAAGTAGGTGTTGAAGTTTTAAAGAAAGTAGTGCGAAATGCAACTTCTTGAGTCCCTAGCTTGGTCCAGCAACATAGCAATGTCCCATGGAATTATTAAAAGAAAAATTGCTAAATAATAAAGTAGCTAATAAACTGTTCATTATTCGTTAAATAACCATTTATGAGAATGAAAGATAAGACTGTACGTTGGTGGAGACTGGCGACATTTCCAGCAAGGACTCCGTTTGCAAACCGTTTGAACTGAAGTTTGAATTACATGGTTCAGTTCGATTCAAATACTGAATCGAACTGTTCAGTTCAGTTCAACAGCTGAACTGAACTCTTTTTATAATGAATCAAACTGAACTGAACTGAACCGAATAGGAATTTTTCGGTTTTGAACTGAACTGGTCTGAGTACTACTTTGAACCAGACCAGACCACCAGAGCGGAAGATTGAAAGTACTAGATTGCATAGAACAGGTATAGTCCCATGAGTCTATTTTGAGGGTAATAGGGTCAGGGCAAAGGTGTCCGCCTTTCCTATATATAGGCCTATTTGTAGGCTATTTATAGGGTGCGAGGATTTTATTAAAGAGGCTTCTAGGCAAAATAGGGTGTGTTGCAACCTCAGATTGGTTACAAAATAATGATTTTCTTCACGGAACCCAGTCTCACTTACTGGGCGACTTTTCGAAGGACCAGCGCTGCCCTCAGCGCACGTAATTATTGTATTAACAAATTTCTCACTCTCAACTGCTCTCGTACT
Source organism: Allacma fusca (assembly GCA_947179485.1). Lineage (NCBI taxonomy): Eukaryota > Metazoa > Arthropoda > Collembola > Symphypleona > Sminthuridae > Allacma > Allacma fusca. The sequence goes on from OX359245.1 coordinate 54,128,475, forward strand.
GAGTGGTAGCCTTTTTGCTACCCAGTGTGAATGAAATACGAAAGCTTTAGTGAAGAAATGTTTGTGAAAATATGAAAATTCTTTTATTCACAGTCGATCAATGTTCACTCATTCACACCTAAATTCGATCTAATCTTTTTCTCGTCGATTTACAATGCATCATACATCTCTTTCGCAAGTCCAATCATTCCAGTTCAATATTCTATCAATTTACAATATTCAATAACAAATATGTGCTAAAATAGCCATAACAACATCATGCAACAATTCCCATTCAAATATATGGTGAATGCATATGTGTGTTAATATAAACTAAATGTTGCTAAATTATATTCAAAACTAACACCAACATTTTCATTTAAGTATCCTAAATTCAATTAACATACATAAGGACAACTTTTAGTAACATCTACATGGTTTGACATTATGTACTTACCCGGGTATTTAACATAACAATATCCGGGTATTTAAACGATTACATGATACGAGCACGATACAGCTTCGCCATCTATGAGGTTCTTATTTACTAGTACTAGATATGTATTTACATGTAAATTAATGCCGTAAGCTTGCCGCTGTCTGATTCCTAAGTGAAGAGGAGAGGCGCTTCAACTTACAGTCAATGAGCGGCTCGTCACAGTATCTAGCATTGCTCCATTCATTCTCGCTTCCACAGGGTGCAAGAATATACACTTAAAACCTAGCCTACAAAATAGGTAGGCTCAGCCGTTGTAGAATTATAGGCAAATATGTAGGCTATTGAAACATGTCATCTTCATTTAATGACATATTGAATGGACAAAATGAAAATTTAAGAATAATCCGGTACTTGCAGATTGTTTTATAGGGCAGTTCAAGCGTAAAAAATACGTGATATCTCGCCTTAGTGGAAAAATCAGAATGTTAAATGTGTACATTTCCTTCAAGAATTTCTCGCACGGAACAATATTAAAAGTCTAAAGCATTCAAAAACTAGTAATTACTTTATTAAAGCGTAATTGTTAATAAAATATTGCCATATATTATAATATTCTCAATAAGTTCCTGGTAACAATGGAGCGCAATTACATTTTTGAATAACTTGAAACCCGTGGTCAGTACATGAGAATTTTCCACTATTTTATTGCTTATTTGGGCTTCAATTTTGTAGGACGCTTTGAAATACTTCAATAAAACCGCATTAACATTTTCAAAATGAACCAATGAGTAGTTCCACAGTGGCCCCCAATTTTCAGCACATTTTGTGGCATGTATTAGCAAGTGCACATTAAACAAGCAGAATGATGTTCCGTAGAGTCCTTTAACATTCTCAACAAACGTTTTTAAGGTTTCACGGATTCCAGAAATGTCATAATTATGAACGCGCATTCCCAAAGGCAAAATAACTGGCTGCACAAATTTCAGAAAATGGGCAAAATAAGCACAGGGAAGAAAAATGGCGAAATAAATGTCCAGATACACTATTCGCTTGACTTCCAGTGCTTAAGTTCATCCAAGACTCGAATAATTCTGTCTGAAGTACATTTCATTCTCCATTTCTCAATTTGGCCGTTTAAAATTTGTAGCTTATTACCAATATAAAATGGCCTGTCTTTATATTTTGCGTCCAACCATGCATTGGTAAACGTTCGTGAAACTCCAAGTTCTATAGTATGCATATAGTGAAATACAAAACCCGAAACAATATCAAAATGCTTCAGCAGTAAAAGAGCACTAGCGTCTTGAATTCCATTAAACGATTTTGTGGACGGATTAAGTTTTAACCGATCGCGATATAATTTCAAATCACTAACAAATTGATCTTGAGTCCTGAGTTCGGCTGTGTGTGTTGCGTATATCCATTTTTGGGATGATTCATTTCCCCAGAATGTTTCCCCCTTTTCCAAGCACCAAAGACAACCAAAGGATCCATTGAACTGGTTGATGTCTTGAAGAGAACACCGAGCAACTGAATCTGCTGCCCGCATGGGAAAAAATGCATGACTTCTTATACACTCATCAACATTTCGCCATTTAATACCCTCAGCAGTAACCTTGTTAAGCATTTGCACAATCGGGGGTAGAAACACACGCATACAAGGCTTATCTTTACCAAACTACAGGGCTGCCACAAAAGTATATTTTCTTCTGAGTTTATAACTCAGCTCATTTATGGATAGAAGAAAGGGTGATATCGAAAAAATTGGAAGAGCGATAGCACGGAACCGTATCACAACTCATTGTTGCAGTGAAGTCAAATGGTAGCAAAGGCAGCTGTCGGTATTTCTTCCCGTGAAATATTTCTCGATACGAGATTTGGTCTTCATTTGAGTCTGTTGTTCTTGTTTTCAAATTTTTGAACAAATTCGAATATACCTCTTCTTGTTGCAGAATGCTTTCCATGGACTTATATACGTCAAATGTAATAAAAAAATTGTTTCCGGTGGACGTGTTGCATTTAGAACAAATATTTCCCTTTTCCGGCATAAAATTCTTGCAGAACTTGCAATAGTAGTGGTAGTTCAGGGACTCATATGTAATAATCAGTTCCTTCTTCAGCAGGAATTTTGAAGATGGGAAGTTGCAGCCACATATAAGAATATGTGTTTTAGACATTGTAAGTGTAACTACACGTGTAATGTAACGTTCACATTGCGCATCTGCAAGTTAAATTTTTTCGTCAGCAAGCTAGCTTGCTGAGCGAACGGTCTGCAAGTTGATTTACTTGCACGTATGGAAGTTTTGTTCACATTGGTTTTCAGCTGCAAGTGCAAGCAATTTGTCTGTTGGCAACGTCCGGTTAGTGACTTTTTCTATACGTCGTAAATTTAACACGGTGCAGAATAGAAATCGACAGAAATTTAACATTGCGCGGCATAGGAGTTGGTTGAAGAAGTTAACAAGGAACTCAATGGGAAATGCAAGCATGTTCATCAGCTTGCAGAGGAAAGTAGAAGCGAGTTCTACTTCGCTTCTGGAAGTAAAATCGACCCTCTGCAAGTCGCATCTGCAAGTAAAATGCTTGCAGAGGCGACCAATGTGAACAGAACTTGCAGCGCTGCAAGTAAATACTTGCAGAGGCGACTTTTTGCTTGCAGAAGTGGCAATGTGAACGGTACATAAGTTGGGAACAAAACGGTGGTTCTAACTTCACGTGCATACACAATATAGGGTGTGAAGCTTATCTCAGTTTCAAAATAAAAGTACGACTCGTCGAGGAATCCAGGACGGATGCGAAATCTAACCTGTCCAGTTCACATGGTCCCAGTTTTTAATTAAAGTACTACAGATTTCAAATGTAATTTCGTAACAGGGGATTTACACAGATAATTATTCCACGAGTTGAAGAAATTAAAATTACCCATTTCCTATTTAATAGATATCTATTATAATAATACTCTCCTGCACATGTACTGAATTGATTTTGTGAAGTGGCGTCAGAGATAGCGTCATGACTGACGTATCACTGAAATCCCAAGTATTTATTTTCAGGGTCACATCCATCAGACAGTGGTAAGCTTTTTAAGGGTGGCATCAGCGCCCTAGTAAAGTAGCCTTGTTCGTACGTCCATACGTCCGTGTGTCCTTCCGGACGATATCTCAAAAACTACTGGACCGATTTCAATGAAATAATTTACAGACATGCATTGTGTCCAACGTAAGCCTGACTTCGTATTTGGTTGAAATCTGTTAGATAATTTTCGAGAAACAAATTCTTGAATTGATTTTTCTTATGGGATTTAGCATGCAAATATTCAAGCGAGGAAGGGCCCCCCTGTCAAACTTTAAAAAAAAATCAAACTTTCAGATATCCTACTGCCCGATCCCAGAGGAGATGGCACCAAGTTTGCAGTTTGTGTGAACACTATTAGTAGTGCCTAAACTTCCACCAATTTTTATATAATTCCGAAAGTCACATCGGAAGACTTTGCTTGTCAGTATCAACCATTTTTTTAATCGAGATTTAATAGCAGGTAAAAATACACTCGAACACAGGAAATGGTAGATTTAATAAATAAAGAAGAAGAAAGAGAAGTTAGAATAAGAAAAAATATGTTTTGCAATCATTATTTTTTATGTTCAACATTTAGACTTCCTGCGGTTACAAAATTCGACAAGCGATACTGAAATTGAGTTCGGTTTTTGCTTTCATGCAAGCGAAGAAATTTAACTTCATCGGAACCAGTGACTTTATCAGAGTTTTTAGGACGGCGTCAGCCCCCTAGTAAATTAGCCTTGTCCGTATGTCCGTGTGTCCTTCCGCACGATTACTCAAACCCTTCTGGTCCGATTTCAATGAATTTGTTTATGGGTATTACTTGTGCCAAAATTAAGGCTGAGTTCGTATTTGGTTGAAATTGGCCTTATAGTTTCTGAGAAAAAAATGCTTGGAATTGTGGACTTCAAGTCAAATGACAGTTATCTCTAAAACTAATGAATCGATTTCAATAAATTTTTTGTGAATATTGTTTATGTAAATAGTAGTGGCTATTGCCTATGTGGTTGAAATCGGCCAGGTAGCTTCATCGGAAAAAAATCAGAAATTTCGAACTTCAAGTCAAATTTCAGCTATCTCTAAAACTACTGAATCGATTTCAGTGAAATGTTTTGTGAATATTGCTTATGTAAATTTTAATGGTTATTGTCAATGTTCATAGTTAAAATCGGTCCGCCTGTTTTTTCGAAACAAATTCTGAAATTTCGAAAAAAACTCAAAATTTATCATACTTCGACGGCGGTAGCTGACGCCACCCTACACTAAGCCTCAAATTATCGCGTAGCGATGATTTTTTTTAATGTCACAACTGGTTGTGGCAGTTAAGAAATATAAAGAAGTTCCGTTATTAAAATAGTGAAACATCTACGGATGCAAATATTTACTGTAAATATATCAAGATACATTTTAATACTACGGATCAAAGGTGTCCGCCTATCCTATATGTAGGCATACTTGTAGACTATTTATAGGGTGCAAGGAATTTTTCGAACAGGCTTGTAGGCAAAATAGGGTGCAGGAATCTAACCGAAAATCTATCGTATAAAATAGGTAGGCTCAGCCGTCTTAGAATGATAGGTATATTTATAGGCTACTGAAGCATGTCATGTTCATTTAATTGCATTTAACACTTGTAAAATTAAAGAACAATCTTTGGCTGGTATTATGCTATATATGTATATGATTATGGTACATATCAGGGGTCAATAATTGTTCGTACATTTATTTGAGTATTATTATTTGTATATTTTATTTGAGCTGAAAATCTATCTATTTAGTGTTCTAATTTTTTGCTAAAAAGGAGACTCAACCATTTGAGTGGAAATTCGAGTTTGAGGACAGTTCAAATTTAGGAGGGGTTTTACTATGAGATATGTGGCCAGCCAGTAAACACATTCACAAATGTCTTCTTTAGCTGACTAAGGAAAATGTTTCTTATGGTATTCAGTTTGTGAATTCTTAAGTGCCACATACCCAATGACAAATGTTGTAAAACTTGGACACTATTTCTGGGACAATTGTTCTGCCCTCTCTTGATCTTTGGCCAAAGTTATTAAACTCAAACTGTACTTCATTCCGATCCCATACACCCGGAACGTGAGGAAGGGTTTCTAATTATTTGAGAACCGTAGAATGCTTTTAAGTAGTGTGTGGGCAGTGAAAGGCATACTGTATAAGATGCAGAAAGGGTGTAGAATAAATTGAGCTATTTTAACAAAACATGTAGGTTTATAAATAGTAGGCTAGGCCCTCCCCATATTGGAAGATTGTAGGATAGGTTGATCAATTCGGCCCATAAAATGTAGACATATTTGTAGGCTCGGTCCAGATTTTAAATGTAGGAAAGATATAAACTGGGCTGAGTCATTTGGACATCTTTGCTACGAAGCTCTATAAGAAACCATACTGCCACTATTACTGACTAAGACTTGACCTGCAAAATCTGCAATAAAGGTTACACTCAGAATTTTATCATTAATGATACTGTGCAAGTGTCTGCCCGTTATCTACTATAAGTACATCCACAAATACATCCTTCAATTTTGCGTAATTACCTTTCTCACTTTTGCTCCTGAAGATGAACTTCCTCAAACTTGCTCCCTGATTTTACATGACAAGGCGAATATGAAATGCAAAGACCCTGAAGAAAAATAAATGAGATAATTACCTCCCTGACTTGGCTGCAAATTATTTCAAATCGGAAAATCGCATTGAAAAGTAATTTTTCAATTTATGCTTCTACTCGCATGTATTAAAATCCATGGGAAAAATTAATCGTGAATGGATACATTGGATTATTTGAGCATGATGTACATACATGATCGTCATCGTCAGTCAATGTTTACAGGTTTTCAATTGAAAACCTTTGAGAATTTATAAATACTCATTGACATCATAACCAGCCTCGAGCATTGCACGTGGAGGAAATCAATTTTAATTATACGTTATTCTTGAGTAAGACTCAATACACAGAGATTTAAACTTTGTTTAAGGAAACCTTTGAGCATAAAACTAGAAATGTAGTTTACTTCATTGTGCGGTAAGAAAATTAGTTTTTTAAGACAGTTCAACATCCATGACGTTTTCCCTGACGTGATTCCAACTTTTCCTTCCTAATACTTTTAAAATCGTCAGACAGTATTACACGTAAGAATTATTAAAACCAGGATTTCCGGTGCTAATATAATTTACATCTTCCCGTCTTTCCACAAAAATCCGACCCCTGCATAATTCGATAAGGTAAATTTAGGACCATACCCATAATGAACCAATTGAAATGAACAACAATAGTGTTGAATAAAATGGTTGAATAATAGAAATGTAAGGACGGATCCCAGACCAATGACATTCCAGATCATCCAAGAACTACAATGTTTACTTTTTTATGGTACCCCAGCACCCTTATAACACCTAGAGGTTATGATTATGAAGAAATTAAAATCAGATGAGTCGGGAAACCGTTCCAGGTGTCGATTTCCCCAACTTTTAATTACGATTTTCTCCAACCCTGTTTCCTATATGTTCTGACGGATCGTGTAAACAAGTCTCAATCCAGGAACCGGATTGGTAGCTCACAATCAGTGAGAAGGGTAAACGAATTCGTATTTCTATTTTCTATTCCCCATGTTGAAGCGTGTCAAGATTCCCAATCGTCTTAATTCACATCCAAGAGATACTCTCAACGAAAATTTATTCCTGGTTTAAAAATCCTAAAGTTGGTATGGGAAAAATTAAAGTAAATAATAATCAGCTCTAGGTCACATCCAGCTTCCTGAAAATCTTAAAATCAAGTTTCGTTAAATTATTTATTCTGGTTCAAGAAGAATGTTAAAATTGATTAAAATCAAGTACGTTAATAATAATTTATTCTGGTTCAAGAAAAATATTAAAATTGATTAAAATCAAGTACGTTTATAATTTATTCTGGTTCTAGAAAAAAATGTTAAAATTGATTAAAATCAAGTTTCGTTATTAATTTATTCTGGTTCTAGAAAAATGTCAAAATTGATTGCGAATCTACCTCATACACCTCTTGTGCAAGCTAATGACCACATGGATGATAGCAATAAAAAATGTGAAATATTTAAATTGTGAAAAAAAATGACTATAATATGTTTTTCTGACGTTCGCAGCTCTAAAATAAGGGCGGAGTGCAACCCCTTAGATTTAAAACCCCCAAAAATCACATACTGCAAAAACTCCCTCAAAACAAATCCAATAATTTTTACAATCATCTCCTGAAATTTTTCCCTAATGAGTAAACACAAGGTTGATGAGTCTCTTATGCAAAATCAATCCTTTCAAAAAAAAAAAAGGAACGAATTAAAATTAAATTAAGCCTTGCCCTTCCATACTTTAGCAAGTCATTTGACGAAATCCTCTGAGTCTTATATAAATAGCTGAGATAAATATGGGTTTGAAGTTATATGACAAGTAAATAATTTTTAAATGGATTTTTAATGTCATTTAAAACATGCTACACACATATTGTCTGTCTCAAATATGCCTCATTTCATGAGTCGTCACTTCCTCCGATGGCCTTGATGACGATGAGAGAAATTAAATGTTTAATCACACACGGTACACTACTTTTGGGGAGACAGAGTTGGATTACCTCATAATGGGAGCCACTTTGTTTCAGAAAGCAGACATGACATGATTCCATACAAGATTTTATTTTCGAGGGTTGAGAGCTTCCCCATGCTTAATTTTAGAATTTCCAAGTTACCGTTTGTTATTAACACAGCAATTAATTATTCCAGACTTTCCTGTATGCAATAATGCTGCAATAATTGTTCGGGTTTTGAAGGAAATGTTTTGGATCAATATAACTGGGAATCTGTAATATCTAGAATTATTTCATATAAGTAATTACAATATATAGTCTATAATTTGTACTTGCTGAAATGTAAATGATAAAAATGTTCCACACTTTGCTTGTTTTACGTTTCAAAAAGCTCATTCACCTTTTTTCTCGATTTTTTTTTCAGATATTCGAAAGAGGTTCATCCCCCTTAAAAACTGGTTTATTGGGGAAGGGTAAGTATATATATAAAGAGTTTCCTCATATATGGAGTTATTTATACATTTAATCCAAACTAATTTCTCTTCAAATTTATTTCCATGAAGCTTCCATCATTACTTGAAGACTGTGACAATTGAAGTAGGGAATCTCCTGGTAAATTCCCGTAATTTTTTTATTATTATTATTGCCATAATTACGTATAACTGGAGATGTTGGAATTTCCACATGTGTGCAAATACAATCTATAATTTATTTATTTCCAGGGGAACAGGCTAAAGGATAGGAGCTTCCCACAATTTTAGAGCCTTTAGGAAAGGGATGGCAATATCACATCGGTATGGCTTCGTTATCTTTCTCATACACTTTCTAAAAAAAATATTTTACCCAGGAGCAATCATTGAGCTGAACTTGGAGTGGAAGTAACCCATAGTATAATTAATTATTGTTGGAAAGTTTGATAATAATCCAGAAAATTCTTTTATTAGGTACTTAATAATAAAATGCCAGTAGTACCCGATGAGATAGACGTTTCCAGATGACCAACTTCAACATTCGTTTCCAGCTCCTCCAGGGCTCTGTTTATGCCAATAGTGCACGAAATAAGGAGCTCGTGTGGGGTGTTATTTATGTAATTAGATAATTAAATTAAATTACACTATGATTCTCACAGCTAATTACATCAAGAATCAAATGTGGAGTAAACTGGATCGGTGAGCTTCCACGGAGAATTTAGTACTGTTTGAGCAACTTCGAAGGTCTGATGTGGAATCATATCAGCGTCCGGTAGTGAGTTTGCAGGTCTGGGGGATTTGTTGTATTTTTTTTTTAAATTGGAATTTGTTTCCCAAAAGCCAAAATAATTAGTATAGTTTCAAGTAAAAGGCAGAGTACTTTAACGCAAAAATATTGTTAAAGTAAATGTAAGAAAGGTCAAGATATTTTGGAGCCAATGGCTATTTATGGGAGTTTGTTGATAGTAGATACAGGAATTGGGTGCGCTTATTGAGATCGGTTGTGTCATTAGGAGCTCTTTGGAGGAATAATTTGAGAGTTGTGACATATTTCGGAGTTAGAGTTTACGAATTACGTCATGGGATCCCAAGAATTTGTGATTTCGGGGCTCTCTGGAAGATACCCGGAGTCGGGGAATGTAGAAGAATTCTGGGATAATTTAATCCAAGGGAAGGATCTGATAACGGGTGAGTGGTTTTAAGATTTTGAGCACAAATATTTGATAAGGAGGAAGATATTTTGGGGGTTTCAAGCTTTCAAATACAAGCTTCTATTGTTTATTTAGTATTTATTGTTTATTTTTTCCCTGAATTGAATTTGTAGAGGACAGCCGAAGATGGGATATAGACACGTTCAAAATGCCCCGTCACATGGGGAAAATTCCTGAATTGGACAAGTTCGATGCGGACTTTTTTGGTGTACCGGGCAAACAGGCACATCTCATGGACCCTCGAACCAGTTCGTACAAATATTGTTCAAACGAATCTTCCCAATTGAATAACTCAAGTTTAAAACTACAATTTGTGAGTTTTTTTATAACAACAAAAATTTCCTGAGACAGACTGGTTTCTCAATTTTAGGAATACTTTTGGAAGTTACACACGAAGCAATCATCGATGCGGGTCAGAATCCCAAAGAGCTCTATGGCTCTCGGACGGGAGTGTTTGTGTGTGGGACTTTTTCGGAGCCATTTGATATTTGGGCGAGGACGGGTGAGGAGCCGAATGTCCATCTAATGCCGGCAGCATATCCTTGCATGTTAGCCAATCGGATATCCTACGCTTTTAATTTCCAGGGACCAAGTGTGATGGTTGAAACGGGTTGTTCATCAAGTTTCGTCGCACTGAACGATGCAATCTTAGCCTTGCGAAGTGGTCAGTGTGATGCTGCCATTGTGGGTGGTGGGAACATAAATCTGTCACCCTTAATCTCACAGGCAATGAGCAAGTACAACATGCTTTCCGTAACTGGGAAGTGCAGAACCTTCGATGCTGATGGTCAAGGTTACGTCAGATCCGAAGCCGTTGTGGCCTTGTACATTTGTCGGAAGGATATTGCAAAACGATCTTATGCATCTATTGTTGGGGTGAGGACTAACAGTGATGGGTACAAAACCGAAGGGGCTAGTTACCCTTCAAAAATTATGCAGCAAAAGTTGCTCACGGAGCTATACACCGAAGCAAATGTCAACCCCTTGGATGTGAATTACATTGAGGCTCACGGAACAGGAACTAAGGCTGGAGATCCGGAAGAAGTTCATGCTCTGGCCGAAGTTTTTTGTAAGGGTCGTAATGGTCCTTTACTTGTTGGATCCGTTAAGACCAATATGGGACATGCTGAGTGTATTTCAGGTAATATTTTTTTTGAAAGTTCCTATCATTTAAATCAAGTCTTTCAAAAGAAAATCGCTCTGTAGAAGCAAGTAAAGGTCTTATTCAGAAGTTCATAGTCGCTACACCCAAAATAATCCAGAAAAAACAACGAGTCGTGTTAATGCAACATTTTAAGTGCTCCTTGTAGTAGGATCACATACATGACTTATACTAAAAGATTTGATATTTTTACAGGTTTATGTGGAATAACAAAAGTGCTTCTGTCAAGTCTCTCCGGTGTCCTTCCCCCGAACCTTCATTTCGAAACGCCTAATCCGGAACTAATCCCAATATTAGATGGTCGAATAAAAATAGTAACCGAAGTAATGCCATTTAAACCCCATTACGTTGGAATTAATTCATTTGGATTCGGCGGTTCCAATGCCCACGTCCTCTTAAAGTTTTCAGCAGATCAAAGGCCTCAGAATAGCTTCCCTGAAGCTATTCCCAAGGTATTATTCGCATCAGGGAGGACTCCCGATGCAGTCCGAATTTATCTCGAAAAAGCCTTAAAGTTTTCGGAAGATCCAGATGCCCTGAGTTTACTGCACGAAATCGTCAAGACAGAAATCCCTCGGCACTCCTTCTGTGGTTTTGCCATTTCCAGAGATGGGAAGCCGATAGTTCAGGTGGAAGAAAAAAATTTGAGGAACTCCATCTGGTTTATGTACACTGGCTTGGGAAGCCAATGGATTGGAATGTCGAAGGATATGATGAAGTTTGAAGCATTTCAAAAATCCATTTACATTTCCATAGAAATTATGAAGAATAATGGATTTGATCTCAAATCTATCCTTGACACTGACAATTTAGAGCTGTTGGATGATTTGAAAAATGCTTTGGTGTCCATAACATCGATACAAGTTGCTTTGACGGATCTCCTGGCAACTTTAAGCATCCGTCCGGATGGAATAATTGGACACTCAAATGGAGAGAGTGCTTGTGCGTATGCGGACAAATGCTTAACACAGGAGCAAACTTTGCTGGTAGCATTATCGAAGGCCCGAGGTTTCCTGGAAGCAGATCTCAATCCCGCAACATTGGCTTCAATTGGCATGTCTTTAAAAGAATTGGAGCCGAGATGCCCCGCGGATATTTACCCAGCCATTCATAATACAGAAAATAACATAACCGTAGCAGGACCATTTGACTCTATTCGGACCTTCATTAAGGAACTAACTAATGAGGGTTATTTTGCGAAAGAGGTTAAATCCGCCATATATGGATTTCACTCTCCTCACGTTTCAGGAGCCAGACCCCTGATGACAAAATTAATGAAAGAAATTATCCCGGAAAGGAAACTTAGATCTAAAAAATGGCTTAGTTCATCAGTTCATGAGTCTGAGTGGGGATCCGAGTCGGCATTATTTTGCTCGGCGGAATACCACACTAACAATGCCGTATCAACAGTGTATTTGTACGAAACTTTGAAACATGTTCCGGAAAATGGAGTCGTTTTGGAAATCAGCCCACATTGCTTCCTGCAATCAATTTTGAAGGAATCCCTGAATAGTAAAGTAGTTAAAGTGGGGCTGATGCATTGCAAAAGCGAGGATAATAAAGTTTTCTTTTTACAGTCAATGGGGAAGTTGTTCATGACTGGAATAGACGTAAACATTCAGGCTCTTTATGGGAACGTCAAGTTTCCCGTGTCTGGGAAAACACCTTCAATTAGTCCGCTCTTAATGTGGGATCATAGCACATCCTGGGATGTTCCCAACTACAGAGAAGTAAGTTGAAGAAGTACCTAGGAATACAATTCCATCTGATTCATATCCTCTTATTAGCCTAAAACTTCCCTGCTGAGGTTTACAATACAGTAAAACAGGGCTGGTTTAATAAAATATTTTGTATCCTGGCCCTAAGCCTCAAAACGGTTTTGTGGGTATTTCCACTTGTAATCTGAGGGCCTTCGATAATTTTTTTTAACCTTGACCCTAAATAGTTTAAACTGGCTGGGCCTTGGCTTGTTTTGCTGATTTGATATTCTTTCAAATCTGCATGATTTGGAGTGCTAAAAGATAATTTTTAGCAAATAAAATGTATGCATTTCAATAGCCAACATTTATAGGCCGACCCCTGTGATTTGTTTATAAAGAGGTTTTGCTGTCGATACTTCAAATATCTACAAAAATTAAGGGTACTAACTTTAAGGGTATCTATATTAAAGCTATATTATGGTTTCAGAAGCTATAATTACTGAAAAACGTTGTAATGTTTTGGGGGTGCACTCAAAGATTCAATGAATAATAGTGAAATAAAAATGTGTTTTGGCATGAAAAATTAAATCAGCGGAAGGGGAAGGGAAAGTTTTATGTAGAGATTTTGAGCAATATCACAATTCTCGACGGTTGAAAATTTTTAGGAAGATAACAAACATTAATGTACTTTATTGTTTTATTTTTACAGGAATTGTCCTCAGGTAAAGGTACCAAATATTCTATTAACCCCTCTTCCACCGAGTACCTAAACGGACATGCATTGCAAGGCAAGGTTGTATTCCCAGCCACAGGATATATTTGGCTAGTTTGGAAGACACTTGCCAAACAGCGAAACACCCAATTTGAACAATTGCCCGTACGTTTTGAAAATGTGTACTTCAAGCGCTCTACGGAATTACTCCCAAATGACAACGTTAGCTTCATCGTTAACATTCTTTCGGAGACTGGTCATTTCGAGGTCACTGAGGGGCAAGAGATTGTGTGCAATGGCATCATCCATCATCTGTCTTCACAAGAAGCTAAAAGGGATATGTTTGAATTCAATTCGTCCAAAAATAACAAAAATAATGTATTTAAAAAAGAAGACTTTTATAAGATGTTAAGCCTTCGAGGGTATGATTACAGAGATTTGTTTCAAGGAGTTGATCAGATTGATATGGGTGGAAATTGGGCTGAGCTAGAGTGGAACAACAACTGGGTTTGCTTTTTAGATACCATGCTTCAAACAGCACTGCCAAATATTTCCGTCAAAGGGCTGAGCGTTCCTATTCGTTTGGATGAAGCAATATTTGATCCAGAAGTATTTCTATCGGGAACCACCTCAAATTCAAAGATAATCTTCACTGACATGTGCAAACATCTGGATGTGACCCATTGTTCAGGGATACAATTTCGAGGAATAAAATTCTCTGGGATTTCATCACTCCAAACTTCAACCGAGGTTAAGCCTACAATTTTTGAACAAACCTTCGTACATTATTTTGACGATCCGAACACCACAACTTCAAAAGAAACAGTAATTGAATTGTTTTTAGCAATTGCGATTGATAATACTTTTGGGGATGAATTTATTGCTACAGAAGTCCTGCAATCTTCTGAACCAGTCTGCAATGACACTGTTTTAAAAACTCTGACAGCCACAACAATTGATTGTGTTCAACATCGGGTTGTTAGCCGACAACTGACGGAAAATTCTGGGAAAGGTCAAAGTCTCACGCAATATTTCAGTTGTATTGGAGATTTGGAAGCTGAAACAAGAAAAAGCAATTTTGTTTTCACGGACGGCGAAGACGATATTTGTAAATGCGTGGATCTAGTCAAGGAAAGAGGATTCCTCGCAACATTAAACCTCTCCATGGACATTGTTTTAAATCCCCGGTATGTTTTGGTTGCCAAAAAATTCACCGAATCAGGAATATTTTCTTTATATCGAGACATCCCCTCCAAACCGACTCAAGAGGTGATATCGTTGGATGTGCCTGGCTTTGCTTGGATTGAAACCTTGCAAACAAAACTACAAACCGTCAGGGATGGATCGAGGGTCACAGTAGTTAGTACTTTAGCCAATTCTGGAATTATCGGTTTTACGAAATGTTTAATAAAGGAACCTGGCGGAGAGTACATTCGAACATTTCAAATTGTTGATCAAGTCTTGGGAACAAGCCCTTCAGAAGATATCAACAACAATGAAATTTTATTGTCTCAAATGGAAAAAGACCTGGTGTTCAATATTTATCGAAAAGGTACCTGGGGCTGCTTGACCAACATTACCGTACCAATCGCCAGTCTCGAAGCCCACCGTCCTTGTTCAGAAGTTTACGCAGATGTGCAAACAACCGGAGATCTATCATCACTATGTTGGATTGACAGCCCATGCAAGATCCAGAATGGAACCCAGTATCAAATATCTTACGCTGCTCTTAATTTCAAGGACGTAATGCATGCAACTGGGAAATTGTCCAAAAGCACTTTGCCCAAGGAGTTACATTCCGAATCGTGTGTCCTCGGCTTTGAATTTTCTGGTACATTTAAGAACAAGCGGATCTGTGGTCTGGCACCCAGCAAATGTTTGGCAACGTCTTTAGAAAATAAACCCAGCATGGTTTGGGACGTTCCAGAGGATTGGACCTTAGCAGAAGCTGCTACAGTTCCTGCAGTGTACGCTACAGCAATATACGGTCTTATTGTTAGAGCAAGTTTGAAACCCAACGAAACCGTTTTGATCCATTCGGGTTCTGGGGGAGTTGGCATGGCTGGCATAACAATAGCCCTGAGCATGAATTGTACAGTTTTTACAACGGTTGGATCCCAGGAGAAGCGAGATATTTTATTGGCCCGGTTTCCCCAACTTGACCCAAAACATATATCGGACTCTAGGAATGCGCGACGGTTTGAACAGGACGTTTTAATCGGAACGAAAGGTAAAGGCGTTGATGTGGTGCTAAATTCCCTGGCACAAGAAAAACTCCAGGCTTCGATTCGTTGTCTGGCTCCAAACGGGAGATTCATCGAAATTGGAAAGTACGATGTGCTGAACAATACTCCACTAGGCATGGCTGTTTTGCTGAAGAGCGTCAACATCCAAGGGATATATTTGGACACTTTGATGGTAACTGAAAGCGAAGAGAGAACCCATTTACAGAACATTATGGCAGAGTTTATTCAAACTGGGGTAGTTAAGCCTCTTCCATATACTGCATATGAGCAAGCAGATTTAGAGGGCGCTTTCCGGTTCCTAGCCAGTGGGAAACACATCGGCAAAGTTTTAGTGAAAGTTCGGGAGAATTCTGAACCCGCATCGATTCAAGCACTTCCTCGTACTTATTTCTACCCGGATAAAACGTACGTAGTAATAGGGGGCCTGGGAGGTATGGGTTTGGAAATGATAGATTGGATGGTTGAGCGAGGTGCCCGTGAGATTTTTATTGTTTCCCGGTCCGGGTTCAAAAATTCTTATCAAGAAAATATGGTTCGGAAATGGCGCGAGGCAGGTGCGAATATCTACTTAGAAAACACCGATGTATCTTGCATGACTCAAGTGTGTACCCTCTTGCTGGATGCAATTTCCATTGGTCCAATAGGTGGTATATTTAATTTAGCGTTAATCCTTGATGATGCCCTATTTGAAAATCAGTCCATTGAGAAATTCCTGTCCCTGGCAAAAGGGAAAGCATTGGCGACGATGCATTTCGATACTGTGTCCAGACAGTTGGCTCCTAATATCGATCATTTTGTAGTGTTTTCAAGTATTGTGTCAAATAGGGGCAATGCGGGTCAGAGTAATTATGGGTTTGCTAATTCCGTGATGGAACGCATTTGTGAGCAGAGGAAGTCCGAAGGATTGCCCTCATTGGCTATTCAATGGGGCTTGGTAGGGGATGTGGGTTATACAGCGGATTTGTTTAAAGGGAAAAATGTTATAATGGGAATAGAACCCCAGAGCATAATCTCTTGTATTGAGACTCTGGACCTACTTCTCCAACAACAAGACCGGACGGTAGTGAATGTCTTCTTAACAGCAACAGGTGTGAGGGAAGTGTCAGCAGGCACAACTGTTTCATCAATTGTAGATATCGTGGCCCGGATTTTGGGGATCCAAGATGTGAGTAAAATTGATACGGATGCAACTCTCAACGAAATGGGGATGGACTCAATTATGTCAGCAGAGCTGAAGACAACGCTTCAATCCAAATTGGACATTTCACTACCTTCACAAGCCTATGGCAAACTTACATTTAAATCTCTAATGAGCTTGGAATCTACTCCGAATGGTCCCACACAAGTCTAACAAACAATCTGTAAATTAGCGCATCAAAATTTTTGCAACGTCGATGCTTCAATGTTTTCATATTTTGTGGCTCGGATTGAAAAGAAATCAGTAACTGTTGGATTAAGTCGTCTTCAAACTAAATTTTAAATGCTACCACTTATGCACCTAGTTTTTACTTGAATTTATAGGTCTTTAAAACCGCAGTAACCCAATGAATAGGATTTTTTTTGGCTTTAAATGATTATTAATGATTCATTCGGGGGTAGTATAATTAGCTGCTGGAGATTTGATGACAGTCCAAAATTGTGCAGCATCGTTTCTTAAATATGTGGAATTTGTTAACGCCATGTAATTTGTTGACAATTATTAGTTTTGTTAAAAAAGTTTTCGTGCTCTATTTTTGTCGGACGGGTACTCTCCAGAACGCAAGTCTGTAGCTTTGAATGTGCATAGAGTATGTAAATCTGTAAAATATTTATTTCGTAAAAATATACGCAGTGAAAATCAAGAATATAAAAATGTTAATAACAAATACACATTCACATCATATTCTTTAAAATATAAGAATTACTTCAATGTACAGAGCTGCATTAAACCATGTCGTACCCCCTCAGTCCGTATGTGGGCAACAGCATAAGTATTGAATGGCCCAATTCTGTAGCAAATTTTCTAAAATTATTAGCTTCATTGACCCGTGCCAACATTTGCGGTCAAAGTGGTCCAGCATGTTAATGCCTACATAATTTTTTTTTACTATTACCACTATCGTACGGTCTATATGAGGCTAGACATACTTTTGTATATTTACGGCTCTGTCCGCTATGTACACGATACTTCAAGAAATCGTATTTTTTTTCTGAACAATATATTGCTAGAGAACTTCAACAGGTTATTTCCGTTCTTCTTGTGAATTTAGCCTTAAATTCTGGAGCATGGTAACCCAATGCCATATTCCCATCAAAAGACTCCATTGTTTTTTCCGCAGTGATATTGTAGGTTTGCACAATGCGGGTCACGTAAAAAAATAACTGATCTCTGGCAGTTATCTCCCCAACACAAGATCTCTTGCCGGATCCAAAAAGAAACAATTGGTCCGATTTAATAAATTCCCCGCCGGGACTTAAGAATCGTTCCGGTTTGAATTCTTCCGGATTTTCCCATAATTTGGGATCCATATGAACGCCGTAAAAGTTTTCTAAAACGTAGGTTCCTTTTTCAATGGTGTAGCCCCTGAAGATAGTGTCTTCGAGGGCTTGATGAAATCCAAAAGGAATAACGGGGGCAATGCGAAACATCTCCTGCAGAAATGCTTGTACGTATGGCATATTTGGTCGATCTGTCATTTCGGTCATGCGCTCTCTACCAATCACGTTATCAACTTCATTTTGCAACTGTGCCTGGACTTTGGGGTACTGTGCCAAATATAGCGTTATCCATTCCAACATTGACCCAGTCGTTTCAATCGCCGCCAAAAGCATGTCCAACATCATGAAACGAATAGGATCCTCTGAAATATAGAAATCGTCCCTGTTAATTATTGACTTGAATCATGCATTCAAACCATAATTAAAACTCTGCTGGCTATACATTTAAATCTGCTCTTACAATAGCGCCTCTGACAAAACATTTCTCACGAAAACCCAAAGACAACAACTGGATTGAAATACCCACTTCCACTTACTGTGTACATGTGGGGTATCCCTAGTTTTAAAATGTTGACAATTCTTAGGATTGAAAAAATACGTTTGATTCGCAATGTTTCCTAAAAATCTACATAGATATGGAGGGGGGGGGGTATTATAAAAAAAAAATCAATTGTTCATACGAGAAATGTGAACGGGAGAGTTGACATCTGTGATTGCTTCCACTTCATCCATGAGAGCATCCGCCAAGTCCCGTGGTTGTTTGGGCACTCGAGTTTGATAATGTTTCTCCAGCAGTGACCCCACAATATTTTCAAAATCTCTGAAAAAATTCTCCATGAAATTTCTTCCAGACAGAGACCCCGGGACCCATCTGGTTAGTGACGGTGTAAAAGCACAGGCTTTAAGTACCGGTCCAGGAAGTTCAATGAAACTTGAATGTCAAATTGGAAATTATTAGAAAATTAAAAATGTTTCGAATGTTAATACGACTTCTCTAAGCATGCTCTCTCCTCTTGCTGGACTACCACGCATGTAAACGTATTTACTATTCATTTCACTAAAATTCTGGGAAACGTTTACAATAAAATGTGAATCAGGTTTGCGCGGATTCAAGTGACATCTACCGGCTTTTGTGCGGGGAAATTTAAGATAATGACAAATCCAACAAAAGATGGCGCAAGCTGTACATCCCAGGCTCTGTACATTTATGTATTTGCATGTGTTTTCCCTTCGCATCATTAATCACACGTGGTGTCGTTTTTCTGAGGACACAGAAAATTGACCCGATCTCCTCCAAAAACAATACAAAAAAACCTTGTTTCGCTTCTAACAAGCGGGACGGTCTCTTATGTCAAGTGTCGATTAATTATCTCAGTATCGGATTTAAATTAACCCAGTTTAAATATTCTTACATTCCAAGTCTGTCCACGACTTTAGTCAGGCCGGGGTCATCATGAGGATACTTCTCCCCCAAAAACCGATGAGCAACGACATTAAATGTTGGAATATTGAAGACCCCTTTGACCGACATGGCTTCACCCTGGGATTTGTCCAAGTGCTGGAACAACTTGCTGATCTCTTCATGAGCGCTACTCTCTTCAGATTTTATCCCCAAACCAAAATGTCTAGAACTCCGGAATACAATTTTTCTCTTTTGAGTCGTGTCGTCCGGCCAAAACATCCCTGTTCAAAAATACATACATACATACAAAAAGTAGAGAGTATTCAAAGACACATTCTATGACACTGTTCCTAACAACTATTAAAATCCCTTGGGGCTGAAATCTTAATAGAAGAAACCCTCTTATGACATTTTCCCCACAGGATATTGAAAATTACATACATATGTTTACGCACATGTCCTTTTTTCAAGAGCATTTAGTTTTTTACTTGTACAGGGGCAGGGGGATGTTATTTAAAAAATTACTCCTTGCAGGATGCTCTTATAACACAAAATTTTTTATCCTTGGTAGTATGTATGCACATATGTATGTAGCTCCGTATTAAAAAAACATACCTCTTTGCCTCATAATGTCTTTCTGCAAGCAGTCAATCCGGCCATTCAACACAGGTGATCTGCAAGCTTCTCGGATGATCTCGGCGTTATTGAGAAGTATTGCTCTGGAAAATAATTATTTAAAAAATAAAATAAATAAGCTCACTTGAGATTATAAACACATTCAATGAGTCTTTTTTTTCAAAACTTGGAAATTTATATTGTTCGCGTTACTTGAATGGTCCAAATTGGGCATACGCGATTGGTCCTCTTGCTGTACCCACACTTGTCAAATACTTTCCAAGATGGGGACTTGCGAACGCCTTCAGCAGAAAGACGAGGCATGAGTTTCCAGTACCTGGCTCACGTTATGAAAATTATTTACAATAAATTTTGGTTTCATTTAATAATTTGATTTTTTAATGGTTTCATAGCCTCAAAGTGCTCTCGGACGCAGTGGGATTTCTTTACAAGAAAAAGCAAGGGAATTTTAACTTAAATAAAGGAATGCTCTCAGACGGAGAAGCATCAATTGTGGGCTCAATGTTAATCCGTCAAATATTTTGGTATTAAAAGGAGGACCAGTATGTAAAGATTACCTGGCGGTTGATTTAGCCTCTTCCGTTTTCGAAAACCACTGGCCAGAGTTCCAAAAATAACAAAGAGAAAGATGGTTAGCACGATCATATTTCCCCTTTGAAAATTTGATGATTTGCTAGGAAAAAAAGAGTAATTGGCTTGCTCAAAGGACTCAACTCGATATTTCCAGCTCTCACCAGGGACGTTGACTTCGATTGACTGAACCACAAAAGTGTCAATCTACCTGAATTTAAGTATTTTCCAGCTATTGATAAATAGATACATGTATATTTTGTTATAGCTAGTAGCCACTATCTTTTGCCCTTGATTTAACCCTTTCCAAAACCTGTTTTCTTCTATTACTACTACAGTTTGGAACGCAGTTTTAGCCTTTTTTTCAGCCAGTTTCTACAAAAGTACATACTTTATTTTTGTACTGCAGTTGGACAAATTTGTTACGCTCTACAACAATGTTGAAGTGGGTTTTGGGTCCTTTCTTCCCAATCAGCTGACTCTGGAGAATTGTCAGATTAATAGACCCGGTCTAAAAAACTAATTAATTTTGGGGTAGACAAGATTTGTTCCTTACGTTACTACCCTGCCCAGGAAATTCTATTGGAAGATTGGGACCAATATCGAGCGTCCCCTTGAACTCCTATGGAAATTAAAGTACAATTTTGCTCCACGTAAAACGTCTGCAAAATTCCTCTAAATTTCTCCTTAAAAACGCTCAATTTCCTCGTCCTTGCCCTATATTATTTTCATACATTATACAAAAAAATTTCATGATCAGGACCTGCCTAATAGTTCATTGTAAATCATGAGAAATTCCCTTCAAAGGACATTATAAATTATCTACAAACAAATCAAATTTGACAAAACCAACTAAGAATTTCAAAATCTAAATTTATAAAAATTAACTAACTTCGCTCCACTTATTTGACAGCTGTAATGAGAGTTTCTGGGATAGTCCTAAAAAATAACCTGTTGATAATCTAAAAGAAAATTTGATGTAATCTATCCGTATGTATGTGGTGGGCTACGACCGAGGGATGTGAATATCTGAACCCAATGTCCTGTGAAATGATCATATCAAATAATACAAGCACTGGGACCTGTGCATCATGTCCCTCATCGGCGATTAGTCGTAAAATAGTAAAACAAGCTAAAACAAATAAAATATATTTGGATAATTATATAAATAATCAAGGAAAGATTTTCCCTCGTACTGTACAGGACATACCATAATTTCTGAGTGCGTGGTAACAATAGTGTAAGGAAGGTGAGCAAGTTTTGAGGTGTAACTACCGAAAGTGCGTTGAAATTCTGTGAGTGAATCTCCGATGCTGGAACTGGTTTGACAATCAAATAAATCCATAAAACCTCAAAAAATCAAGCATTCAGGGAAAAGGAAGTAATTTAGGAATCCTGTGTAGTCGCTTTTGTGCTTAATCAGGAACTTTTACCCTTTCTGGATGATGACTACATGCACTATTGCTGATTAGACAATGTCCACGTGTAGCAAGTGGCTGGGAATTTATCTTCAAGAAAAACTTAAATTGTGTGGGTTATTCAGGTCCCTTAATGATAATCCTAAACCAGTATTATACTTGTCCAGGTAATTATCGTAACAAGTAAAAGTATTTTTTCCCCTGCGGCTTTTATATTCCAACGTTTTAACTGTTTCCACGTTTACACAATTTAACTTTTTCTTGGGATTTTTTCCGCCCATAAAAACACTCTAATATTAGTCATTACTGGACTAGAGCAGGAAGCTGTAGATCGGCTAGGGACAATAATTACAAATGTGTGGTAACCATAGAGTTTTCATTACATTAATAGCGTCTTTAATTTAAGGAAAAACCCTAGTAAAATTACCACATTTTGAGTCTTACAGCTTCATTATATTTACTCTTACGGCGAGAAAAAAATTGTGGTAAATAAAAGTGAGTCCAAATGAATTGGATTGAGTCTATAGAGAGAGAGAGAGAGTAACTTCTATAAGAGCCGATCGTATAGTACTTATGTATCTCTATCAAGAATTGATTTATTGGACTCGTGTGCCAACTTCAATGTCATCAAACCGGTTTCCTATAAGTATCTAAAGTTGAGACAAGTTCATTGTTCATGAGTGTCAACGCATTGTCAATACTGTGAAACGTGCGTGTCGTAGATCAGTTCCTTATGGGAAGTTTCCCTTTTATGGCTGATTAATTCAGTATTAAATTCGCTTATGTAACAATAGGAAGCGTATAAGATCTTTATTGTCTGGTCCTCATGATGAGTGTAGGCTTTGGGCAGAATCCTCAGAATGTGAGATGGTATTTGTCTGAGGGGGAAATCAAGATGACAGGATTCCTTGTATATATAAAAAAAATTTTATCCTTAATTAATTTTTGAACTTTGATTTTTGGATAAAAATGCTACTTAAAAGACCCAATGTTTCTCTCTCCTACCACCCCAGTTATGTACATAGTGTCTGTGATCAAAATATCTAAATTTTTACGGAAAGTATTGGGGGCATGTGTGAGCTCGTGAGATTTTCATAATTTGTTTGGACTATTATTCTAAAAATGACAGCCGGAAAAAATGTAATGCTGTAAAATGTGCATACGAAATTACGAAAATTTTAATTTTTACAAAAATGATGAAGTATCTTTTTTGTGTGTGTGTGTGAACGCATTAAATTTCAATTGTCCAGAAAGTTGACTCATTTGACTCTGGGAATAAATTTAGCTTTAAAATCAGGGGCGTGGTTCGCAATAGCCACCTTCCCATTCAAAGACTGGACTTGAGATTCCCAGGAGATGTCGTAGTTCTGAATGAGTCGGGACAAATATAAGAACAGCTGATCCCGGGCCGTGACTTCCCCCACACAGGCCCTCTTCCCATGGCCAAAAGTATAGATGAGGTCCGTTTTGAAATAGTTCCCCTCCGAATTGATGAGTCTCTCGGGTTTGAACACCCCCGGATCCTCCCATAATTTAGCATCCATATGGATCCCGTAGTAATTTTGAATGACATACCTATGTCCCTTTCTCAATGGTATAGCCCGCAAACTCCGTGTCCTCTTTTGCCATGTGAAATCCAAGGGGAATGATGGGATTGACACGGAAGATCTCCTGAAGAAATGCTTGGAGATAGGGCATATTGGGACGGTCAGCCAACTCCGACAACCTATCTCGACCAATCACAGCATCCACCTCATTTTGAAGTTTAGCTTGAATGTCCGGGAAGTTGCACCAATACAGGACGGACCATTCCAGCGTGGAGGCGGTTCTATGCATCGATGCGGACAGCAAGTCGAAGAAGGTTGCCCGAATCATGTCCACTGGAAATAAATGAATGACAAATTAAAAGCACTCTTGGGATAATAACAATGCGGCATTTAAAGAGATAGCCCTTGTAGACGTTTGACAGAGGAGCTGTAATAATTTAAATAATTCCTTATACTCGAAATTTTCTTTTCCGCATCGGCGCCCGTACTAGCTTCCACTTCGTCCCGAAGAGCATCAGCCAAGTTCCGAGGATCCGTTGATATTCGAGTTTGGGAAAGGCTATCGAACATGATAGCCACTAATTTGTAGATATTCCGGAAAATCCTCTCTAATGAGTTCCTCCCACTTAGTAACCTTGGGATCCATTTTGTGAGGGCTGGGGCGAAAACACAAGCCTTGAATATTGGGCCAGGGAGTTCAACACATCTATAATTCCATATAATTCAATAATAATTTATATATAATTCCAAATCATTTCGGGTTCAGTTTTAAAAATTCCCCATTAAATAGATACAGT
Organism: Allacma fusca; assembly: GCA_947179485.1. NCBI lineage: Eukaryota > Metazoa > Arthropoda > Collembola > Symphypleona > Sminthuridae > Allacma > Allacma fusca. The sequence goes on from OX359245.1 coordinate 54,152,866, forward strand.
TAACTATTTTGTGAATACATTTTTAGAACAATATCTCGCATCTTACAGCCAGATATCCTGAACAGCTTGAATCAACATCGGATCATCGAGGGAAAACTTTTCCCCAAAAAACCGATATGCTATTCCATTGAACGTGGCGATGTTAAAAATCCCATTGACTTGTAACACTTGACCCTGGAAAGCATCAATCCGTTTGAAGAGACAACTGATATCATCATGGACGCTATTTTGAGCGGAATTGACTCCGTAACCAAAATGTTTTGAGCTCCGAAACAAGATTTTCCTCTCTTGGCTGGAATCATCGGTCCATATCAATCCTGTACAGTGTACACTTCCCTTGCATTTAATTCATTTACATTTTTGTCATTATTTTGCAGCAAATTTGAAAACACCCCCCCCCCCCCCAACATTTTATATTATACAGACTGGATTACACAGACTTAAGGATTATGGACAAGCGTTGATAAAAGCCGGTATCGTTTCCATGCGTAATCTATCTATAGATACATACTTTATAGCAAAGTGTGTGAAACTGGTTTGCGTGTAGTAGATAATTTTTTTTCTCTGTGCTAAGAACTTTATATCTTTAGCTTCTTTTTTGCTCATAAAATTTGATGTCCTCATAGGAGCATTCCTGCAAGATGATCTACTCAGTTCATAAAAAATTCTAACGATGATGTACGTTGGAACCCCTCCAGAATCTTGTACTCCTATAGGGACAATGCACTTACAAGGGGGGTCCTAAAGACGAGAGTGTACTGTACAACATTTGTATTGAAATACCATAAAAAACAGATCCCATAATATTGGGAGTTTATCCAGTTCTTCCCGTTTTTCCTGTTTAAGCCTCAGACATAAAAGGAACTGTTAATGTTTAATTGCGTACAAAATCCAAGTTACATATTGATAAGTATACATGGTGATGATCAGTAATCGTAGCTGTTAATAGCACCAGATTTTTTGGGATTGAGAATGTTGGGAGGGCGGATTCCTTGTAGAAAACTTGGTTTGGGTACGAATCTAAAAGGGTGAAATTGTGTGGACGAACATTGATTTTACAAGAAAAATGCCTGTTGTAAAATTGTTACCAAACACTTGTGGCGGTGAATTATCCTGAAATTTGTAATCAATCACTACCTATTTTGGAATGTTCGACCAGATCAAAACGGACCATACCATGTGAACCAAATATTATTTTGGGGAAATTCAACTTGAGGGACAAAAGTGTTCATAAAACATTTTGGATCAAAGTATTAGGAATTTATTATAGGAATTTTCCTGGGAATCCATATAAGTCTAATAAGATCCTCCTAATTGTAAGTCAAAAATTACAAGTGATTCTTAAAACAATTTGATGGAATTTACGCGACTATGTTTCTGGAAGTAGCTCATAAAATATTAGATTATTTCAGCAAGATTGGGAGACCCCATAAGAAAACACATCTAAAATCTTAAAATTTCGACTCCGTCACATGTGCACAAAATACTAGTATTTAAATTACAATTATATTGCAAATTACTTAGTGTTTTATAATCTCCTGTCAAATAAGAAAATAATTTAAAGAAAGAAATTATATTAGCGTATATGGTTAGTCCCTCGGAACAAATGAGGTATTAAACCTACAGCTATGGTAACCTACACCCACAGGACCATGGAACGATTTTAATTTCTTTTCCGGGATTAAATTATACGACTGCATCATTCGTGAAATGTACAAAAACAGTTGATCCCGAGCCGTGACTTCCCCAACACAGGATCTTTTCCCGGATCCAAAAATAAACATCCTGTCGGATTTAATGAAGTTCCCATCCCCATCAATGAACCGCTCCGGTCTCAGCTTCCCCGGCTTGTCCCATAAATCTCGATCCATATGAATACCATAAAAATTTAAAAGGATGCTGGTCCCCTTCTCAATCCTGTACCCTTCAAGTTTGCTATCCTCAAGGGCCATATGATGCGCAAAAGGAATGACTGGGGCAAGGCGAAACATCTCCTGTAGAAATGCTTGGAGGTAAGGCAGGCTGGCTCTGTCCGATAATTCCGGAAGTCTCTCTGAGCCAATCACGCTGTCAACTTCGGCCTGAAGCTTGGCTTGAACTTCGGGATACTGCGATAAATACAACACGATCCATTCCAACATGGCAGCCGTTGTTTCAATCGCAGCGTTCAGCATATCATACAGCAGCGGGAAAATTGGATTATCTGGAAATTCCCAAAAAAGGATATTGTTCAATATTTCATAGAAATTGAAGTCATTTTACATAATTTCTTAAATTTTGGCCCTATGTGTTTTTTTTTAGAAAAGGGGGCTGTATTTTAATAATTTCCAAATCATCATTACTTGAAACGTGAAAAGGAGACTGAGAGTCTGCGGTTGACTCAACTTCATCCATGAGAGCATCTATCAAGTCCCTGGGTTCATCTGGGATCCGAAGTTTTAAATGGTTCCTCATATAAGGCTCATAAATCTCGAACGCGTCTTGCGTCACCTTTTGCACTAAATTCTGGCCAGATAAAGATCCTGGAATCCATTTGGCTAGGTCCGGCACCAAAATGCAAGCCCTCATCAGTGGGTTTGGAACTTCTACCATCCTGCGATAATTAAATGTATTTTGAAAAGATTCAAGAATAAAAAATCCCTGGAAGGATTTATTCAAGAAAAACATCTGCAACATTTAATGTTCCCTTTAAAAAAAATCAAGTGCGGGCTGCTCTTCGGAGATTTACAATTTAGCTTCTCAAATGTAAAATAAAACTTGCGCTCCTGAATTTCTAAGGTATAGTCAGAAATAAAATTAGCATTGATGCTAATTTGAGAATTTCAGAAAATTAATTGCACTTACAAAGACATCCTCTCAAGTAAGGATATTAACTTGGGATCATCATGTGGAATTTTATCTCCTAAAAACCGATGAAGCACCCCATTCATTGTTGGGATATTAAAGGCGTGTTTGACTGAAAAAGTCCTTCCGGAGAAGCTGTTGAAATATTTAAACAAAATTGATATCTCCTCATGAATATTATTTTCCGCGGCTTTCCCTCCCAGTCCAAAATGTCTACTGTTCCGGAAAAGGAATTTTCTCATTTGACTTGAATGATCTACCCAGAGTATCCCTGTGATTAGAATCGGATGAGACTAATTAATTTCAATGCAGAATGTGAATTACCATATGATTATATGAAAGCGTTGTCTGCGACCTCACAAGAAGAGATCATTTTGTAAAAATATTGTCACTCGTGGAGAGATCTGAATATGCTGGAGTTTACCTGAATATTAATTGTTCTCATTTTGAAAGAATACTATTACAAGGTGTTTTCTCTAAAAGTTAGTTTCACTGTAAATATTGAAAGCGACAAATTACCTTGAGAACCCATAAATCTTTTGTACATGGTATCCGCCCGCCCATTTAGCATTGGATGCTTCCCAGCTTCTTTTATTACTTCCGGCCCATTTAGAATCAAGAGTCTGGAGGAAATAGTATAAAAGAGCATTATCCCTGCCATAAAAATTCTTTAAATGACATCGAAGCAATATTAGATCGTACTTGAATTTTCCCAAACCAGCTTGCACAATAGGACCATTTTTCTTTCCTATACGCATCAAAAATTTCCCACCATTACGATGCCAAAATACCCACAGAAAGAAGACAATGGCGGGCATCCCAGGACCTATAATTAGTAAAATTTTGTGGTAAACATTTTATCTTGATTTGGTACACACACATAGGATTCAAAAAAACTATATCACAGGTACATGCATAGCGATATGCAGTAAATAACTTCACAATCTATATTTTATCATTATTTTAACTGACCTGGTGGAAGGAATTCGTTTTTTCTTTTGGAACTTAGAATAATAGCCAAAATAATGAGTAGAAAAAGTATTACGGCAAATACCATAATGACAAATTTTGGGAAACTGTCAATAATTGTAACTTAATCTGAGCTGTAACTTCTGGTTTGTAATTTTGAACGTTGCAGAGTCAGATCCAGTCCCTGGTGCTGGTCATTGAGAACTCCAGCAAGAGATTTTATAAGTTGAATTTAAATACAGAAGCTGAGATCTGTACGCACGGTTGAATTTCATTAAAACAAATTGAAAATAATTTCCGCAGTCATAAATCCGCACATGTAATGCTTATCTTTTTCCCTGGGAAATATCAATGAGCTAACATTTTATGAATTGCGTTTCCAAACTACCAACAGGGAAAATAATTTAGTATAGTACTTAGGACTTGCAATTAGGGATGGTATTAAATCTTGAAGTGACTCTTATTTCCTCATATTTTGGGAAATACAGGAAATAATTGCATTATCGGTAGTTCTTAACATCAAGTATTGAAAGAACAAGAATTCATATATACTGTCATTTGTATTCCCCTAGGTTCAGGTCATTTCACAAGCTACACATCCCTAAACCTTTTCTGGAGGTTATTTTTTATATTCACATGTAATTGTTTCTAATATTTATTAGCTAAATACACTTTTACAAAATACACTCATCTTTTTTCTAGGGGTAGCCTTCGGGCTGGCCTACGGTGTACTTATGAGATAACATTTCAGAATCTACAGCTCATGCTCCGAAAAGCATGTCTTGAGGGGAAATTAACGTTGCCCATTGGATAAAAAAGAATAATATTATTATAACTACTCACAAACAATTCTTTTGTTACTAACACAATTGTAGAGAGAAAGACTGAGACCATTGTTCTGATGTCAACACAGGAAAATCGTAATAATTTTGTTTCATGTTATAAATTGACATAATATTATTAAAACATTATTTTACAGGTTTCCACATATTTTATTCTGTATGTTATTTTGCCTACAGTCTGTAATATAATTTTGCTTGAACTTTATCCGATAATTAAGCCCACTTTTGTTTTTTATCGTTGAAGGGCTTCTTCTCAGGTTACACGAGAATAGTAATAATTATTTTGAATCACGTAATATACAGAATGTAGATAAAAGATGATTGTACACTATTTTAAATTTCCCAAGTTTATGTCTCAACAATACTACAACGAAGGATGAAGGACTGGAGAGCATTCTGTATCATTTACACGTGCAGATAATTCCAATAAAAACAGACCTCTTGAGTTCCGGAAAACACATGGTGATATTATGGAAGTACAAAATTTTTTTTAACAAGGCAGGAAATCTAATGGACATTAATATCTCAACTCCTACATTGTATATTTAAAGTATAGGGATCGAGTAATCTATCGAATTATCAAGTACAAATGTGCTTTATGTTTTCTGAAATTTTTTCAATTGAATTACTGGGAGAAAATGATAGATAACTTGAAAGATAACCTCTTGGAAACTGTCAAAGTATGAAGTACTTGAAAGGACTTGCAAAAAAGGAACCCTATTGAAATAAATTTTGTAAAAATTAAGCGAATACTGCACATGTTATGGTACAACCAGTAAGCAAGCATAATTTTGACATGTAACAATGTCACATTTATAGGCCGCACTTTTGACGGATAATATTATTCAGGTAATTATATCTACCTTAAAGTTTTGAAATATCTTTGTGCATACAATCAACTCAACCGTACAGTTGGATTTAAGCAAGGAGTGGTCGGATTAAAATTAAGCTGGTTTTTAAAAATTTACAAAATATAAATTACAATTTTCATAATAACGTAATTACTAATCATAATTAGCATTTGTACCCGAAACTGAGACCTTTATAAAATGTTCTACCCGAAATTGTACACAAAATGTTCGCAAAAAACAACCTCATGTGCACACATAGTTCCGCCAACTCCAAAAATGTCCAATCAACAAGACATTTTTTTTTGTAATAAAAGTATTACAATGTTGAATGTAGCAGTCACCTTTAAATTTTTCAATGATTTTTTCGCATCGGAAACTTGATACCCGAAGACGGCTCGAAAGATAACGGTATCAAAAAAAAATTAAACCTGTAATCAGCTCGAACTCGACTCGTTCCGGAAACCTCGAGTTTCTTGAGGAATAACGACATCAAAAATGACAAAGTAATTAAATCAATATAAAGTAAGTAAGTATAGCCTTCATAATATTTGTCGCTCCAATTAATTTGTCAGTTTATTTCGTAGTTATAATGACAAATTTTGACTCCAATATACGGTTTTTGGTATTTACTCACTCCATGGCCTCATATCATAGGATGTGTTTCAACTTTCAAATACAATGGCGTCTTTCAGGCCAATTTTAAATCTCCCTCCGAGTTATAGAATCCTAACGTCTGGTCTTCAACCAGAGTCCAAGGTAAGCTAGGAGTCGATACACAAAAAACCAAACTACCAACAATATATAGTTTAAGTTTTGTCGGCCCTGAAATTTCCCACAAAATATATGAATTAATGTTAAAATTTTTCCAAGGCTCTGAAGCTAATCAAGCACAGCCAATTTTAATTACTCTGTGACCCCCTTGGCATACAAATATACTCTCTATTGAAGATATTTGTGACAATTACTATTCACTAGGAGCCAATGGTTTAAAAAAGGATTTTGGGAGTTGTAATTTACAATAATAACTATATTCAAGTCTAGTCAAAAGCAAATAAGAGTCGGGGGCATGTCAAGAGTTTGACTGTACGCGAGCCAGCGTCAATGATCATCGAGCTCATCGAATATATTCAACGCGAGCAGTCCGATTCGAAATTCGATTTCCGATTGACAAACTCGAGGCGTTAGGATTGGGGTTTGTAATAATTACCGGAGTGTAGTTGTAGTAATCGATGACACCCGCTCCATCCCCAAATAATTCCGGAACGAAAGGTTCCGTCTGAAAAACATCCGACACAGAGGTCCATTGCTCTAACATGAGGTTCTCCGAAGATAAGTAAATAACTGAAGTGTACTTGACCCAGCCAACGAAGCTAAACGTGCAACTGGAAAATAGAAAATTGACTTTATTTCCGGCCTGATCCCAAAAAAACAAATATTTTTTTAGTACAAGAGGGTCTTACTCCTCGTCGAGGAAAAATCCAGAAAATATAAGCGAAGGGAGGATAAATGTTGGGAGAACTTGTAGAGTCATCCGGATGTCTTTCGACCAAGAGGCAGCCAGATATCCTGAAGAAAAATTAAATCTCATTAATAGTCTTTTACTTTATAGTTCTTAACTGCCTGTTTTAGTTTTTAATACATGCAGAATGCTATATGCATATTTTGAGGTCTATGACTGGATCATAGTTAGGGTTACGGTTCCGCCGGACCAGACCGAACCATTTGGACCAAACATTAGTAACGGCGAGTGTTTTGAAGCAAAATATCCACCGATCCGCATTTATCCCATAGTTGAAGTAAAATCCTTTGATTCAGGTTTTTTTGGACCTTTTGGGTATATTCTTTTCAAAAGAACCGGCTCACAAAGGTTAGAGTTTGTAATTTGGTCGGAGCAAATGGTCCGGTGTGGTCCTTCCGCAGGAAAGGCCCTCATGATCTGGTCCAAAAATTTTGGAACAGATTCCCTGGTCCAGAATGAATTACATTTGTACTCTTTGCATAATTACCGATTGATGCACCACATGCTGCCAGAATACTGAGCGTGATGCAGTGAGGAATGATTCGAGTGTAAGGAAGAGTGTACCCAACTAGACAGAAAATTTGAGGGAAGAAAATCCAAGGGTAGAACATATACAAGGGAAGATCGACGAGGGAGCGCGCCACGAAGTAAATCCAACTGCGATACATTCCATTCCAATGTTCCCTAAGGAAGATTGGAATTTCATCAGAAAATGTCTGAAAATAGTTACACATTAGCCATGACTACAGTCAAATCGAACAAAATGAATGATACAGAATGTGAGAAATGAAGAAATAAATTAAAACACCCGGAGCGCCGAGCAGCATCGCCCAATTCTCGACGATGCAGCTCCAGTCAAATAAATAAATAAAATAATGCTGCGTAACGTTTAAAGTACTAAGCCTAAAGCCTAACAATGATTTCTAAGACCCCTGATTGAAAACACGCGCTGCAAATTGAGATTAGAACTGCAGAGCGGGATAAATACTGCAACTCTCGAGACCAGAACTATACCACGCGAGATGAGCTCTGGGACTCTCGAGACCAGAAGAACGATGCAGTGATTGCTAGTGATGTAATGCAAGACCAATCTGCGATAAGATACTGGAACTGGAACTGCGATGTCATTTTGTAAGATCAGGTATTTAATTCAGAGCCCGCCGCGCTTGGATTCACTCCTAACGGTACAAAATCGGGGTGGCGATGCAGGAAAAGCGCGGCGATGCGGGTGAAATCAATCATAGTTGACACTCACGGTAATACACGCGTATACTGGCAGCATGAGGACAACTAAGTCACTCATCATGAGGCATCCCGTCAGGCTCACCGACCCCTCCACATCGTACGGGAGTTTGTAAAACACAAATCCAACGAGGATGCCCAGAATCTACAATAGTCACATGTCATAGTGATCAAACAATTTCCTAAAGTTCTAAGGATCCTTCGTAATTAATGGAAGTTTCCCGGGTCTTACAATATGTTGAATTAGTTTGGCGGCAAATACACTGGGTTCCCGGAAAGTACAAATTACGCTTCGCTTCGCAAGCGCACAGAACTGTCTACAGGAACCGACCCTGTAATCGCCTTTCATCTTGCTCTGTTTCTCGATCATTTCCAAATCGACATCTCTTTCTTTACGAATGGACGCCGTTTTCTGTTTGAAAAGACACTGTTAATTATTTGAGCAGAGCATCATACGCATGCGCATTAAGGGGGGAAATGCTTTGAACTCTGAATCAATGCGTCATCACTTACAGCATATATTTCAAATTGTTCCGTGTTCTCGAAAGCATCGGCAATAATATTGGATCGCTCTCGGCACTCATCCGCATGATCAGGGACTATGGCCATTACGCGAAGAAAATAATCTGCAGGGTTGTGAGTTACCGGGCAGGCGTAACCCTGCTTTGCAAAAAATTCTGTCGCATCCTCCCTGCGCCCCGCAAATGCCAAACGACCCTCCGAAAGTAAATACAAATACCCGAACATACTGAACACTTCGGAGGAGGGTTGATGAATTGTGCAAACGATTATCTTCCCCCGCGCCGCCATTTTGTGCATGATCCGTACAACTGTCTGCGCCATGAAACTATCCAAACCGGATGTGGGCTCGTCACAGAACAATATATTCGGGTCACTAAGGATCTGTAGCAGAATCGAAGAAGAAAATCGATCATCGATATTTTGATTATAATAACGCTACAATAAATTATATTCTTTTATGCTTGCCTCCGATGCAAATGCCAAGCGCTTCTTCTCCCCACCTGAGATTCCTTTAAATGTTGTAGGACTTCCGATCATGTTGTCCTTCACGTTCCACAGTCCGAGCTAGAAAAACAAAGGTATCAAGTAATTGATACGCGCTGAAGCTCTTTAGCTCACTGAAGCTGTTTAGCTCACTGAAGCTGTTTAGCTCGCGGAAGCGCTTTAGATTAATGTACACCCTCCTATTTCTCAACTTCCACTTCTTTGATTGCTCTGTTCTAAGTTTCTTTTAAAATGGCATTCCTTGTTCAAGGGAATTCCCTGCGATGATGCTTACAGAAAGCGCCGACTGTGCGCCATTAAAATTGCTAAAAATGTCTTCGGTGGATACTCGAACTGATCTCGATGTATTTTTGATTAAAAGTAATTAAAATCGACCAGAAGCAATTTCACTAGAAAAATTGCTAGAACAATTTGCTTGTAATCCAATGCATCTAGACCATGCTGCGCTGTTCATCGACGATTTATAACACAAAAGTATTGATGCGTGCTATTTAGTTTAGTCTCACAAAGTAAAATCTACCTCTTGGAGAACTTCATTGACGCGCCTCCTTTTATCGTAGCGACTCATTTCAGCGGGTAATCGAAGTGAGGCGCAAAAGTTCAGGTGCTCATGAACAGTTAATCGGGGAAAGAGCAAGTCATCTTGCTGGACGTAGGCGGAGATCGATGAGATAATATGTGGACCCACTGGAGCTCCATTAATGCATCGGTCACCCGTAACGTGCAACTTGCTACTGGTCCGGAAGTTGAGGGTATTGAGAAGCGTCGTTTTCCCTTTAAATAACAGTAAATTAAATAATCTCGAGTTACAGTTGGGCTGAGTATGCTCTAAAGAGTACGGAGTATTGTGAGAGTGTTATTATTATGGAGCGCAAAAATCTTAAAGAAACGCACCTGCGCCGCTGGATCCCATAAGGGCCCAGATCTCTCCGGACTTGACGCATCCCGTGCCTGGAAATAAAAAGGAAGTTCACTTTTAGTCACAGACATGCATTTTATCAACACACAAGGAGTCAAATATTTGAAGCGCCGAGCGCACCCATCTCTAATCAAACCTTACTTTCATTTAAGATGAGCTTGTGCGTGGGTCCGATTGTGTGTTTACACGATTTCTTTGGAATCTTCGATTGGACACTTAAATTTTTCCAAGTGTAGCAAACATTCCCCTTGAGATTTAAAATCAGCGGCGCTTTCTTCAAAGTTACCGCACTCTGGCCGATAATTGTGGTGCTATCTAAACTCGTGGGGGAATTTATGTAGCTCGCCTCCAACGGAACCTTCAAACAAGAACCATATGAGTTAACTGATCGATAAAAAAACAATACTGCCCTCTCTCACTAGACTAAAAGAATTATCATATAGGGCTTTTAAATTTATTTAATATCCTTACACACAAATGAAAAACACAACCAAAATAAATATTTTTACCTTTAAAATAAAAAAAAAGTTTAAAGTCCTACATTTAGCACAAATTTTTGACTGGCATATGATAAAGGGAAATTTTAATGGTACATCTTGGCTTCTTTAGAATTGTATAAAACTATTTTTTTGGACATATCCGGCTTACTTTGGCAGATTCCCTTGATGCAGGCGTGAGCAGATCATTATCGCCTGTCCCGAAGGATGCGCTCGAGGCACCAAGATCGTCAATAGAAGCCATCAAAAACTTTGCAATGGTTATTCGGCCCTTTTACGGAAAGTTTCATTTAAATTGGGCTACAGCCTCCTATCTTGGGTTTTATTACGGACTTTAATGTGGGCCCAGCCCAACCTGGTTTACCTCTTACTTTTCGAAAAGCCTGCAAAAAAAATTCAAAAGAATGGTTCATCATTGAAATGCAATACTATTAATTTTTGTCACATAATATTATAATAATTATTATTAGCGCTGCAAGTGTTTCGATTTACTCTTTAGTTTAAAAGATATATCTAAAAATTTGTAATCTTCACTTTGACTTTACTTATAGCTCTTGTCTTGAGCCCCTGTTGTTTGAAAATGTCGGAATTCTGGAGCTTTAATAAGGTGGCTTAAACGAATAGCTTAAACTTCAAACGCATAACGATTACCACAAACACATTTACTTTATTCGATGACTGACAGTAAGCTAATGCTGGTTGCGAGCAGTCACATGTAGGATCACAGACGACGAGCAGAAAGCATTTTTTATTATTTTCTCAAAAAATTTAAAGTGGCAGCTTGTTGATAATATTTTGCAATCCGAAAAAATTTCATTCCTGCAGGATTTTTTTCTTGTATTGCTCTATGACTTTTGTACGAAAGACTCCTTTTCAAATCCTTTTATTGACTCCAACATGACAAATTGTAAGCAACATTTTTTTAATTAGAAATTTTTAAGAAGCTCCGTTTTTATTGTTCCTACGCCTGCGTATAGTCAAATCCTCTAATTAAAAATACACAATCACATGGAGCCATCTGGATGCCTTGAGACATCTTGAAACAGAAAAAGCTGTGACATGTAACGCGCATTCAAGAAACCCAAGAGGGATTTTTAAAGAACTGCAAGCTGTAAATGAAACCATGCTTGCTTAAATTTGAAGTCTTCGCCTAAAACAATCGCATCTTTGGGATTCATGTCATAGATGCCGGTGAAGGCTGATAAATGACCTCCGCAGGAATATTCACTTCCGTAAACTTCCACGCCGGTGTGGAACACCCCAAACCCGACAAGTTTCATGTAGCCATTAATGGGTATCTGCACAAATAACAACATGCAGGATTTAATGCAATAAATCAGGATTCAAAAAATCCGTACAAAAAATTTGAGCTTAAATGTATACTCTGTATAAGATATATCCCCTTAAAAACATTTTTTTCGTTTTAACTGAAGTAAAGTTTTGAATTGAGTAAACTCAATTTGTGTATCTTCCTGGAAATATTTGTTTTCCTGGAATATAATTTTCTGAGGTTAAACAGTTGACCTCAGGTCACCGAAGTTATCAGAATGCACAACTAAATTTTATGGCCGATGTTTTGGTGAAGGTCACATGTCCCTACATCATTCCGTTGTAAAGATATGGCTACCACCAAGGCTACCACAAGATTTTGCAGTGACGGAGGGACCAGAGCTGCGCACAAGTACATATAGACCACGAGTGTTTCAAGTCAAGTTCGCGTTCGGGTCGTGGTCAAGTAACTTTTATTAAAACCATGATAGGTTCGGGTCGTGTATCAGGTATTTCATGGACTTGACCATGACATCTTACCTCAAGTCAAGTTCGTGGTCAAGAATAATTATTTTACTTGAACCATAGTACTTGGTCATGTTCAAGTAAATATTAATAAGTACTTGACCACGAACTTGAGTTTTTCGTGTACAAGTTCAAGTAATAATTCTGTTTGCGCAAGTCTTCATGGCTGAGGGAATTTTCGACTCACTTAAGATTTCCTACACGAAATGAAACTTAGAGCGGCATTTTAATGCCTGACTTTAAGAGGCCTTTGTTAGCTTGTTCCTTCCACGTACAAACAAGAGAATGGTGAACACTTGTTCACAAAAAGTTCGCATCTATGTGTACAAAACTGAAGGTCAACAAACACTAAAATGAGTACTGTGTCAACGGAAATGTCAACCGAGACGCCAGACCCACCGGATTCAAGAAATCAGAAGAGATCTCTAGTGCACCAACATTTTACATTCAGTGAGAAGGACAAAAAATATCAGTGTAATCATTGTCCGTAAGTTGTTTCAATTCACTATGTTTAAAATAAAACTTCGTTTAACGAAATATCTTGTGTATGATCTGCATAATTGCTTCTGTATCAATTTTAAAACATTACTTTTGAATTAAATAATTTCAGTAAGTTGTTAGCGAAAGAAAAGCAGTCTGGAACGGGAAACCTACTGAAGCATTTAAGATCCCAGCATCCAAAAACATTAACTTCAGATGAAAAGCAACAAAAACCTGCAACAATTGGACCTCTTCCAGCTGCATTTAAAAACATGGTGATGCGTAGGCTATATTAAGCTCTATAGTTTGTGTAATGTGGGTTTAAACATAACGTGAACAATATATTTTTAGAAAAAGCTACAAGACGATTTCCATCGTTTTCTTGTGGAATTTATTGTAAAGACTGACCAACCTTTCTCTATCGTCGAAGCTGATTCATTTTTAAAACTAATTAACTGCAATCGAACAACTCCTATCTCCGTCCCGAAACGAGACACAATTAAAAGAAAACTTCAAGACAAGTTCGAGTCCGAAAAACTTCAATTAATCGAGGTGTTAAAGGTAGCTACATCATTTTGAGGTAGACTCTTTATTGAATGGGGAAAATATTGCCATTTATCATAACACTATTTCCTACCAGAGGGCTCCAGGAAAAATATCTTTGGTCGTTGATTGTTGGACGACGAGAAATGGACATTGCTTTCACGGAATCCTTGCCTTGCAACATTTATTGATAGCGAATGGAAGTACCAACAAGTGGTATTAGACTTTGACATTCTAAAAGGATCTCATAAAGGGATAACACTTGCAGAATCGGTTTTGAAGGTAACTGAAGAGTTTAAAATTACTGACAAAATCCACGCGATAACTAGTGACAACGCTTCAAACATGGACACAATGTTTACGGAGCTAAAAATGCTTCTAGACGAAAAGGTATTTTTTCTGTTTTAAGGATAATTAATTAACATTAGTGAACTGTAAAAAATCATAAAATATATTATAACTTAAAGTAATTAAAATTATTAATGCAAAATAATTTTCCAGGGAATCCCATTTAAAATCGAAGATCAACGCATCCGTTGCTTGGCCCACATAATTAATTTGGCTTGTCAAGCGGCTCTGAAAACTCTAAAGGATTCAAATTTTGATGGGTTATTGGGCTATGTTGAGGTTGATGAATTAAGCTGTGAAGAAGTTCCATCCTCAAATCACAATATTGTAGCTGGAAATAAACTGTCAATTTATGGAAAGGTTTGTTGCAATTTGTTTTTAAAATCAAAAATACTATTTTTAATACAGTGGGTTATATTCTCCATTTAATCTTTGATCTATAAAATTTCAACTATATTTCAGTTAAAGAAAGCAATCAACCGTATCAAAACTTCCAATATTCTTCTCGAATCACTGAAACATTTCTGCGAGATGCATGCAATTCCACAGCTGAAACTTCTAAATGACATGCCTGTTCGTTGGAACTCTACGTTTAAACTGCTTGAGCGTCGCTTGGTACTAAAAAAAGTGCTCACATTCAAATTTACTTCAAATTTTTACAATTGTCTAACAATTTTATTTGTTCACTTTCTCGATTTTCAAGGCTCTGGATGCTACAATGAAAAGCGATGACGTGCTTTCTTGCTTTGTACTAAGCACTGATGATTGGAATGTTGTCGAACAAATGGTCAAGTTTCTGGAAGTTAGTAAATTTATTATATATTATAGATATTTTATGGGCACCGCAAATTATCAACTAAGAACATTGCCAGTCAGATGGGTTATTGAAATCCATCAGAATCATACTTTGAGATATTTTGAAATTAACTTAGAAATGTCTACAATTTACAACGATTAAATTATCCACTTGTTCCGAAAAATAATATTTCATCATCTATTTAAACTAAATATTCTTCCCAATAACTCTGAACTAACCTAAAGGGTTTGCGGCGCCCTCTGTACGCATCTACACCAATCGTAAATACTAATATGTGGCTATTAATTACAGCCATTTAATCTAATGACTGTAAAAGCTTCAAAACAATTCGTTCCATCCATGTCTTTGACCGCCGCAATTTACATTGAGCTCTACAATCATCTCGAATCATACAAGGTAACGGATTCTAGATTTATTTGCAAAAATGATAATAAGCAACTGTTTGTAATATACAATATGTTTGTTTTTAGGAAAATGGGGATCACCATATATCAAAAATAACTGCAGCGAAGTTAGCTTGCAATAAGCTGAATGTTTATTACCCCAAAACAGATGGTCTCGTCTATGTTATGGGAATACGTAAGTTAAATATTATGAGTTATTTATTTTGTGATTTGTAGTTTGTGGATAACGAATAATTTTCATTCAGTGCTAGACCCAAGATGTAAATATGAGTGGCACAGAACTGTTGGGTTTGAGAAACTCATTCCAGGCTATAAAAGGTGAAACTCCGTTAAAATATTAATTATTTAATGTGTATAATCATTGAATACAAACGTTATCTCTGACCTGATACTTTTTAGATTCGTGGTGGAATATTGGAAACAAAGTTACAAGCCTACATTTGATGAAACTTTAGAAGAGAACAATTGTGATGATATCATAGAGCAACAAATGAAACGTGCAAGATATGATTCCAGAGACGAGTTGGAAAAATATCTAGCTGAACGTCCTTGTAAGCTACCGGATCAACAAAATGGGGTTTTACAGTGGTGGAAGGTATCTGCTTTACTTAAAAATCATATGTTAGCGTGGTTAGCAAAGCGTTCAGTATCCCCATTTTTGAGTTTACAATTTTAGGATCACGAATCGGCGTTTCCAAATTTATCCAAGTTAGCTCGAGATTTTTTAGAAGTTGCTGCAACAGGCGTCCCAGCTGAAAGCATGTTCTCAATGGGAACAGATCTTTTAACCCAGAAAAGGCTCTCAATGTTAGCGGACACTATTCGTTACTGTCTGTGTCTTAAGGGCTGGTTAAAATTCAAAAATAAAAATTTGTTACAGTGTCGAGCAGAAGCTGTTGCTCGCAAGATGCTTGGTGAGACCTAGCATCGATTTGGTGTTGTGTATCTAGTAAATAGACAAAATAGTACCAACTATATTTAAAGCAATAAAAGACCCGAATATTACCTCATTTTGAAATTATTATTTGTTTATGTGTAAAATTATTTATTTAGTCTATTTTCACTTTACTCTTGAATAATGCGCAGCGTTAATAGTTTATGTTCACTTTCATTACAAATATTCATTTGTATACGATAAATTTTTAAAATGTTGGTGCTCTACAAATTATGTTTCATGTACTTGAAAGTTCAAGTTCATGGTCAAGTTCGGGTCAAGGTCAAGTCAAGTTATAGTTGGACCCAAAACGCGCGTATAAAATCATGGTCAAGTAATCTACGAATTACTTGAAACCCCGAACTTGTTTCATTCAAGTATTACTTGAACTGAAAATTTCAAGTTCGGGTAACCTTGAAATACATACTTGAGAAATCGTGGTCAAGTCAAGTTCGCGGTCGGATCTTTGTAAATACTTGACCCGAGCGCAGCACTAGGAGGGACGGACGGAAAACACTTGTGCATAAGAAAGTTTCAATTTCTAAAAACTAGTTTCTGGTGTAATTGCAAACGTGGAGGGTTGTAATTGGGGGATTGGTTCTGGTACAAAGAACTCTAGCTTTTAGGCGCTGATGGCGAATAAAATTCGTGTAAAATCATTTAATAAAAATTTTTTAAACAATATCTCAGTAAAAGTAGTTTGGCCGTGTCAGTGTCAGAGCTGTCCAAAATACATGGTATTTTAAATACATGTATTTCAAATACGTATTTCAAATACATTTTTGTATTTTGTATTTTCGTGGCTAGGTATGTATTTTGTAGTTTGTATTTTGTCTTACGATGCAATGTATTTTGTATATTGTAGTTTGTATTTTGTCTTACGATGCAATGTATTTTGTATTTTGTAGTTTGTATTTTGTCTTACGATGCAATGTATTTTGTAGTTTGTATTTTGTTCGCTTTATAAGCTACTAGTAAAAGCCCCGTGCTTCGCACAGGGTCAATTGCTTGAGAATTGTGAGAGTATACACAAAATCGTAAATTGCTATATGTAGATCCCGTATTATGGCGTTTCGAGAAGGTTTAATATTAATAGCCCGCTTCGCTAGGCAAAGTAATCTCATATAAGACATTATTAATTGTAAGTTGTAAGGCTAACAATTCGTTTCAAATAGCTAGTTGGCAATTCATCATCAAAAAATTATGGTACAACGCTCCAGCCCACTAAAGTTCTCTCCCAAACTCAATATTTGGCTATACCCGGGGATTTTAACTAATCGATTGATCAACTTAATACCAACCAACATTGTTATTAAATCTGGCTGTTGAATCACTGTATGGTGCTTCACCCCTTAGTGGGTCAGCACAACGTGCTGATCAAATATGATTTTTTATGTGTTTATAATTTGTATACATCTCAGTTGTATCGTAATAATGTAACTGAAGCCTCAGACACTGGACGCACTGATAATTTAAAAAAGGAAAAGTGACAGGAATTCATATTAGCGCAACACTTTTCAATTGCTATTGTTACTAAAGTCCGTGGTTCCTACAAATCAATCCTTAATTCGCAATGATATTTTTAGGGAATATAAAGATCAAATTTATGGATTTAAAGGCTTGTAATTACAAAATAGTGAGCAAATAACTTCAGCAATACAAATTCTGAGAATTTATCTGACGTTATATATAAAAAGTGTTGCAATAAGTACTTTCAATTCCATTTGCTTTTTCCTAATAAGAATCTCACACTTATGTGTACAAAGTTCAGTCATTAAAATTCTCCTCTCCTCAAATTCGTCAGTGCTGTAACCGAACGTAGTTTTTCTAACTACCAGACTTAATTTAATCCCAATTTGATGATTTGTCTAATGTTTATAATAATTATGATTAGCGCTTTTAAGTGATAATCTAAAATTGCGTAATATTGCGAGCTTCCAGTATGCTGCAAGCAGTTGGTATATGCTGAGAACCACAGCGAGCTAAGCGAGCTGAAAAAGCTCTCCTCTGCGACAACGTTTCAGCCCGCTTCTCGGCTTGCTGTATAAACCACCGACTTGCTTGGCTACATATTGAAATGAGCCACGAAGGTTTGAATTGTAAAGCCAGAGCCGCGAAAGTTTAAATCAACGGACAGGTCGAGAGCAATAAGAAGAAGGACTTGTGTTTTTTGTTGGCGCACTTTCTTGGGTTTGAAAATTCCGTTTATGCCAAAAACCAATCACATCAATGAAGTAAAACGAAATGCAATCGTTTTAACATCCCATAAAACTAAATTCCAGATTTTGGATGTTCTACATTTCAAGTATGTATTTTGTATTTTATAGTTTGTATTTTCGACGCCTGAAGAATGTATTTAGTATTTTGTAGTTTGTATTTTCTACGTTTTGAGTATGTATTTTGTATTTTGTAGTTTGTATTTTCGACGCCTGAAAAATGTATTTTGTATTTTGTAGTTTGTATTTTCGACGCCTGAAGAATGTATTTTGTATTTTGTAGTTTGTATTTTCGACGCCGGAAGAATGTATTTTGTAGTTTGTATTTGGTGAGCATGTATTTTGGACAGCTCTGGTCAGTGTAAATATAAACTGATCGATAAACTTTAATAAAATGAAATTTTAAATTTTATTAAAGCTAGTATTTAATTTCCAAAGTTAGTAACTTTTAGAGTCAGCGCCGTATGGACTGCTCATTTAAAAAGTGATTCCCGCTAGGGGCGCCAGGTACCTTTCCGTTAAAACAAATGTATGCAACGGAATTATACAAAGCTCACGACACACTTTTATTTTCCGGATTGACGTGCCATTGTCCCCAAAATTTCTACTAAGATGGTTTGAACTAGAAATAAATGCATGGGATTATTATTGTAAATCTTATCCAGATGTGTATATATTTTCGATTATTTATCCCGGCGGAATCTTTACTAACATTATGAACTCGGGTATTGTTTCACCTGTAGTTTCAATACATGCTAAGTCCTGGATTTCCCAGGTTTGAGCGCAGTTTTTGATCGAGAAGGGGTTACTCCAGATATCTTCAACTTCGGAGGTTCCTCATCGTAGTTATCGATGATGTCCGCGATTCCCAGTAAATGGTCCATTTGATTCAAATTAGACGCCTGGGCTTCAAGAGCCGGGGATGATGGGGCAGGATTATCACGCAGGCGCAAGTCGTTCATGATTTCACAAGCCCGGCCATGTTCAGGGTCTTCTTGGTTTTCGGACATTTCTTCGATTTCGGGTCGCTAGGAGTCTGGATTTGTCTGGATTTGCGCTATCACTTGCTGAGAATTATTATGCCGAACAAACTTATCATCTTTGTTTACAAAAATGTCTTGAATCTCCTCATCATCTTGATCAATATCAAGTGACCAGCTCTGCGGTCACCGTGTCTAGCATCCTAGGAGGGGAGTTGTGTCGTCGACAGACTCGAGGACAACAACACTCGACCTGCAATAACTAGCGTAGAGTGACAAAGAACAAAATTGTAGAACTGTAGGGAAAATTCCATTAATTTTCTCCTACTCTGCATGGATAATGAATGGGTGTAGAATCCGCGTGTTTTGAGAAAATAAGTGTTTAATTCATTTATCTAACTCAGTGCTCGGATTGGGTACAGAAACCGTGTACCCGGGTAAATTATTTCAGTACACGTACCCATACTTGAAACTACAATGTAGTACCTGTACCCACAATTTACCCGTACCCGTGATGTACCCAAAATCTGTACCCGTACCCGAGTACCTATTGCTTGTACCCGAGTATTACTCGGGTACTGTAAGTTCGACCGATTTAAAATCCACAACGACATCTGCCTGCCCACCTGAAAATTTTGAATTTAACCTCCATTAAAAATGCCTGGGGTTTTGGGAATTTTTCCTAGGCGTTAAGGGTATCCTATTTCAATTTTTAAAAAATCATTTTAGGCTTTTTGGGATTTATTTTTAATAAAGTAGAATTTCCTTATCAAGCCAGTTTTTCATCAACGATATAACGTTTTTACAAAACAATATATTTGAACACTGTATAGAAAATGTTATACGGAAAAATTTAAGTTGATTATAATTTTTTTCAAGTCAAATATTGCGGTTTCAGGAAATAAATGTGGGAGGTAGGATTGAATGTTCATTTTATATTACAGCTTTACAAAACAAACATTCGTAAACTGTCTCTCACATTTACGGAGTCCGAGACGGAAATTTTCGAACAATGCAGGCGAAATAAGACTCAAATGCAGCCCCATGAAAGTTTTGAAAGCCAATTTCAGATGCCTCCTCTTTTAACATCAAAATTATCAAGAATAATCAAAGGGACTGAAATATAAATATTGCCTGTAAGGAATGATATTTTCCATTCTAAAATTTTATAAATATTCACTGCAATAAATAAGTACTCAAAGTGTCATAAATGTCCAGGATTTAAAATGCTCAAATCGCCTGCACAAAATGCCTTAACATTTTCAAATGGGCAACCCTGAGTATCTACTTGTAGCATTAAGAAACGGATCTGCGAATAAATGTATATTTATTCCGAACTTATCTCGTAATATGTCTTTAAATAATTTTAAGGTTACGCTCCCAATGGAGCTACTTAAATTGAATCTCAAGAACCTGCCCATTGAAATTCTTCTTTGATGAGCTTGACTGCTTAAGTCGATAAACAGGTGATTTTACTGACTCTACGCTCTATTTCTTTATTAGATTCCTTGGATGAATTATTAGAAGCGTTAGATGGCAACTACCACGCAGTCATAAGTGAGACGAAGCCACTTGGTTCTGTCACTAACGCAAGTATCTGTATACAAACAAACAAGCATCTTCACGGTTGGCAGATCTTATTGTTGCAGGGATGGGTGCAGATATTTTAAATAGTGATACCCGTATCTGTTGGGTACTGCCCGATTGTCACTGAGTGAGTACCCATACTCGCACCTGTACCCACATTATTGTCTAAAATTCAGAGTACCCCTCTAGTACCCGCGTACTTGCGAGTACGCAACTTCTGTACCCGGGTAGTACCCATACCCGTACCAATTTACCCAAGTATTACCCGTACCCAGTACGAGCACTGATCTAACTTGATTTAAATACCTCACAAATTAATTACAGTCACACTTGAAACCATTTTTCAGTAAATATATCACCAAACAGGAAAATAATATTTATATTTAAATAACAAAATAAATACTTTGACAAAATTCTAAGTAAAAAGGTACTTTCAGAATATTATAAGATTCAAAGTAAGATAAATAACTTCCAGGAAAAATAATTAGGAAAATGCGGAGAGATTCGCGAGTCCACCTCGACTCTCCGACTTTAGACGATGAATAATTCTATTTCATCAAGTTAGATTCAAAGTGGACCCCAGTAAGTGTCCCCGTCGCATCACAAATCACAAACGTTTAGCCCTTAACAATAATAATAATTATTACCATTACAACATTCAAACTAATTATTAGAACTGCATTCCTAGGTAAGCCTGATACCCCAAGGGCTTGAACACCTGGCCCTCAACGAAGGAGCATTGAAGCAATGCATTCTCAGAACGTTTCTTCTCTCCAACTCCTCCAGCGTTCCTTGTATTTCCATTGCCGAAAAAGCCTTGCACAATGTATTTACAGCTTCCCCTCGCCATTGCCCGTTGGTGCTGCCTCCACATTGGCTCCAATTGCCAACTCTGACATTTTCTCTGTATATGCTTTGGGAATGTCAGCCATACTTTCGCACTCATTACCAGCATTATTTGTAACGGTTTTATTTTCGTTCTGTGACGACAAGTTGGATCTTCTGGCCTGGAAATTCGAAGACATCTGTTTGAAAGGATTAACCCCAGGTCGGGTATCCGACTCAAATCTAGACTCATTCTGATATTAGTCTATTATAGTCAACGTAGTCCCCAGCACCTGAGTCGCGACTAATGGGCCGGCGCTCTTTCCCATATTTGACCACTATAGTGATATCGTTTATATAGTAGAGCCAAAAGTATGTACAGCCTTCATAATATTTGTCGCTCCAATTAATTTCTCAGTTTATTTCGTAGTTATAATGACAAATTTGGACTCCAATACACGGTTTTTAGTTTTTACTCACTCCATCAACTTTCAAGTACAACGGCGTCGTTCAGTTCAATTTTAAATTTCCCTCAGAGTTATAGAATCCTAACGTCTGGTCTTCAACCAGAGTCCAAGGTAAGCTAGGAGTCGATACACAAAAAACCAAACTACCAACAATATATAGTTTAAGTTTTGCCGGCCCTGAAATTTTCCACAAAATATATGAATTAATGTTAACATTTTTCCAAGGCTCTGAAGCTACTCAAGCACAGTCAATTTTAATTACCCTGTGAACCCCTCGGCATACAAATTTACTCTCTATTGAAGATAGTTGTGACAATTACTATTCACTAGGAGCCAATGGTTTAAAAAAGGATTTGGGGAGTTATAATTTACAATTATAACTATTCAAGTCTAGTCAAAAACAAATAAGAGTCGGGAGCATGTCAAGAATTTGACTGTACGAGAGCCAGCGACAATGGTCATCAAGCTCATCGAATGTATCCAACGCGAGTAATCCGATTCGAAATTCGTATTCCGATTGAAAAACTCGACATGTTAAGACTGGGGTTTGTAATAATTACCAGAGTGTAGTTGTAGTAATCGATGACACCCTCTCCATCCCCAAACAATTCCGGAACGAAAGGTTCCGTCTGATAAACATCCGACACAGAGGTCCATTGCTCTAACATGAGGTTCTCCGAAGATAAGTAAATAACTGAAGTGTACTTGAACCAGCCAATGAAGCTAAACGTGGTACTGGAAAATAGAAAATTGACTTTATTTCCGGCCAGATCCCAAAAAAATAAATATTTTTTTAGTACAAGAGGGTCTTACTCCTCGTCGAGGAAAAATCCAGAAAATATAAGCGAAGGGAGGATCATTGTTGGAACAACTTGTAGAGTCATCCGGATGTTTTTCGACCAAGAGGCAGCCAGATATCCTGAGGAAAAATTAAATCTCATGAATAGTCTTTTACTTTATAGTTCCTAACTGCCTTTAGATTTTAATGTATGGCCCTTGGAGAATGCTATATGCATATTTTGCGATAGGATCATAGTTAGGGTTACGGTTCCGCCGGACCAGACCGGACCATTTGGACCAAACATTAGTAACGGCGAGTGTTTTGAAGCAAAATATCCACCGATCCGCATTTATCCCATAGTTGAAGTAGAATCCTTTGCTGCAGGTTTTTTTCGACTATTTTGGGTATTCTTTTCAAAAGAACCGGCTTGCAAAAGTTTTAGTTTGTGATTTGGTCTGAGCAAATGGTCCGGTGTGGTCCTTCCACAGGATCTGGTCCAAAAATTTTGGAACAGATTCTCTGGCCCTGAATGAATTAGATCTGTAATGTATGCATAATTACCCATTGATGCACCACATGCTGCCAGAATACTAAACGTGGTGCAGTGAGAAATGATGCGCGTGTAAGGAAGAGTGTATCCAGCTAGATAGAAAACTTGAGGGAAGAAAATCCAAGGGTAGAACATATACAAGGGAAGATCGACGAGGGAGCGCGCCACGAAATAAATCCAACTGCGATACATTCCATTCCAATGTTCCCTAAGGAAGATTGGAATTTCATCAGAAAATGTCTGAAAATAGTTACACATTAGCCATGCCGACGGTCAAGTTGAACAAAATGAATGATGCAGAATGTGAGAAATGAAGAAATAAATTAAAACACCCGGAGCGCCAAGCAACACCACACAATTTCCGACGTTGCATGTTGCAGCTCCAGTCAAATAAATAAATAAAATATTGCTTCGAAACGTAAGATAAAAGATATTAAACCTAACGATGATTTCTATGACCCCTGATGGAAGACACGCGTTGCAAATTGAGATTAGAACTATTAAACTACAGAGCGGGATAAATACTGCAACTCTCGAGACCAGAACTATACCACGCGAGATGAGTTCTGGGACTCTCGACACCAGAAGAACGATGCAGTAATTGCTATAGGCATGTAATGCAAGAACAATCTGTGATAAGATACAGGAACTGCGATGTCATTTTGTAAGATCAGGTATTTAATGCAGAGCCCGCCGCGCTGGGATGCATTCCTAACGGCACAAAATCGGGGTGGCGATGCAGGAACTGCGCGGCGATGCGGGTGAAATCAATCATAGTTGACACTCACGGTAATACACGCGAATGTTGGAAGAAAGAGGACAATCGTTACGCTCATCATGAGGCATCCTGAAAGGCTCACCGCCCCCTCCACATCGTACGGGAGTTTGTAAAACACAGATCCAACCACGAAGCCCAGAACCTGCGAGTCACATGTCATAGTGATCAAAATATTTCCTAAAGTTCTACGGATTCTTCGTAATTAATGGAAGTTTCCCGGGTCTTACAATATGTTGAATAAGTTTGACGGCAAATACACTGGGTTCCCGGAATGCACAAATTATACTCCGCTTCACAAGCGCACAGAACTGTCTACAACAACCGACCCTGTAATCGCCTTTCATCTTGCTCTGTTTCTCGATTATTTCCAAATCGAAATCCCTTTCTTTACGAATGGACGCCGTTTTCTGTTTGAAAGGACAAGGTTAATAATTTGAGCAGAGCAGCACGTATGCGCATTAGGGGGAAATGGTTTGAACTCTGTATCATTGCGTCATCACTTACAGCATATATTTCAAATTGTTCCGTGTTCTCGAAAGCATCGGCAATAATATTGGATCGCTCTCGGCACTCATCCGCATGATCAGGGACTATGGCCATTACACGAAGAAAATAATCTGCAGGGTTGTGAGTTGCCGGGCAGGCGTAACCCTGCTTTGCAAAAAATTCTGTCGCATCCTCCCTTCGCCCCGCAAATGCCAAACGACCCTCCGAAAGTAAATACAAATACCCGAACATACTGAACACTTCGGAAGAGGGTTGATGAATTGTGCAAACGATTATCTTCCCCCGCGCCGCCATTTTGTGCATGATCCGTACAACTGTCTGCGCCATGAAACTATCCAAACCGGATGTGGGCTCGTCACAGAACAATATATTCGGGTCACTCAGTATCTGTAGGAGAATCGAAGAAGAAGATCGATCATCGAAATATTGACTTTAATATCGCTACAATAAATTATATTCTTTTATGCTTGCCTCCGATGCAAATGCCAAGCGCTTCTTCTCCCCACCTGAGATTCCTTTAAATGTTGTAGGACTTCCAATCTTATGATTTTTCACATTCCATAGTCCGAGCTAGAAAAACAAAGGCAGTATGTAATTGAGGCGCGCTGAATCCCTGAAGCTCTTTAGCTCGCTGAAGTGCTTTAGAATATTGTACAGATGACCCACCTATTTTTTAACTTCCTTTAAGTTTATTTCAAAATAGCATTCCTTATTCAAGGGAATTCCCAGCGATGCAGGTTACAGAAAGAGTACTGTACGCCATTAAAATTGCTAAAAATACCTTCGGTGGAAACTCGAATTGATCTCGATGCATTTTTGATTAAAAGTAATTAAAGTCGATCAGAAGCAATTTCACTAGAGAAATTGTACGGCAAACAATTTGCTTTCAATCCGATGCATCTAGCTAGACCATGCTGCGCTATTCACCGTCGATTTATACCACAAAAGTATCGATGCGCGCTATTTAGTTTAATCTAACAAAGTAAAATCTACCTCTTGGAGAACTTCATTGACGCGCCTCCTTTTATCACGGCGACTCATTTCAGCTGGTAATCGAAGTGAGGCGCAAAAGTTCAGGTGCTCATGAACAGTTAATCGGGGAAAGAGCAAGTCATCTTGCTGGACGTAGGCGCAGATCGATGAGATAATATGTGGACCCACTGGAGCTCCATTAATGCATCGGTCACCCGTAACGTGCAATTTGCTACTGGTCCGGAAGTTCAGGATATTGAGAAGCGTCGTTTTCCCTTTAAATAACAGTAAATTAAATAATCTCGAGTTACAGTTGGGCTGAGTATGCGCTAAAGATTACGGAGTATTTTGTGAGAGTGATTTTATGGACTGCAAAAATCTTAAAAAAAACGCACCTGCGCCGCTGGATCCCATAAGGGCCCAGATCTCTCCGGACTTGACGCATCCCGTGCCTGGAAATAAAAACGAAGTTCACTTTTATTCACCGATGTATTATCAACATACAAGGAGTCAAATATTTGAAGCGCCGAGCGCACCCATCTCTAATCAAACCTTACTTTCATTTAAAATGAGCTTGTATGTGGGTCCGATTCTGCGTTCACATGATTTCTTCGGAACCTTCGCTTGGACACTTAAATTTTTCCAAGTGTAGCAAACATTCCCCTTGAGATTTAAAATCAGCGGCGCTTTCTTCAAAGTTACCGCGCTCTGGCCGATGATTGTGGTGCTATCTAAACTCGTGGGGGAATTTACGTAGCTCGCCTCCAACGGAACCTTCAAACAAGAACCATATGAGTTACTTATCGTAACAAAGACAGTAATGCCCTCTCTCACTAGACTAAAAGAATTTTCATATTATAGGGCTTTTATATTTATTTAATATCCTTACACACAAATGAAAAACACAACCAAAATAAATATTTTTACCTTTCAAATAAAAAAAAGTTTAACATCCTGCAAAATTTAGCACACATTTTTGCTGGCTTATGATAAAGGGAAATTTTAATGGTACATCTTGGCTTCTTTAGAATTGTATAAAACTATTTTTTTGGACATATCCGGCTTACTTTGGCAGATTCCGTTGATGCAGGCGTGAGCAGATCCCTATCGCCTGTCCCGAAGGATGCGCTCGAGGCACCAAGATCGTCAATAGAAGCCATCAAAAACTTTGCAATGGCTATTCGGCCCTTTTACGGAAAGTTTCATTTAAATTGGGCTACAGCGACAGCCTCCTCTCTTGGGTTTTTTGACGGACTTGTGTACAATGTGGGCCCAACCTTGTTTACCTCTTACTTTTGTATTACAATACAATTCGAAAAGCCTGAAAAAAAAATCAAAAGAATGGTTCATCATTGAAATGCAATACTATTAATTTTTGTCACATATTATAAATTATTATTAGCGCTGCAAGTGTTTCGATTTAGTCCTTAGTTTAAAAGATAAATCTAAAAATTTGGAATCTTCACTTTGACTTTACATATAGGTCGTGTCTTGAGTCCCTGCTGTTTGAAAATGTCGGAATGCTGGAGCTTTATTGAGGTGGCTTAGCAAAAGACGAATAGCTTAAACTTCAAACGCATAACGTATTACCACAAAAATTAATAGCTAAAAAAGCTTAAACAGAGAAGTTGCTTTTGCGCCCTCAAAAGTTGAAAACAAGTTTTGTGGTAGATGCTGTCAGAATAAATCCCACTGGTTTATTGAAAATGATGAAAACTCTTGAAATGACGAAAAGCAACGCCACGATGGATAATTTCTCCTTGAATACTCTTTCAATAGTATTATTAATTAACAATTTCCATCTTACATCTCAAATTTGATAATTCAGTAATAATTGTCAACCAAATTTTTCACGGCTATTTCTGCATCAGTGACAATTATGTCGTGGCGTTGCTTTTCGTCATTTCAAGAGTTTTCATCATTTTCAATAAACCAGTGGGATTTATTCTGACAGCATCTACCAGAAAACTTGTTTTCAACTTTTGAGGGCGCAAAAGCAACTTCTCTGTTTAAGCTTTTTTAGCTATTAATTTATTTCGACCTTTTGGACGTGTGAAACTAGCCTTGCAGGAATATTTCAGACAATAATGATTTTTGCCAGTGAAGTATATGCACGTAACTTTTGGCTAATTTTTGGAGATTTTGTTTGCTTAGACGAGAAACATTCAAACTTGGCTTATAAAAATTGATTATTTACTTAAATTTTAACCACAAAAGGGTTAAAACGTTTTGAACCATCCAGGGTGCTATCAATGCATGATAGCTACATCATTTTAATTAATGTCGGACATATGTTAATGGACCCCAAAGTAAATCCTATACTGTACTTACTCTCTTCCCCGAAGTTATAATTTAATCTTGGTGGTTAAAAGTTAATGACTGATCATATTAGTCACACTGTACTAAATATTCAAAGGCGTACAAAAAAAGTTAATTTTTTCGAATTTATTTACCATTCAAATTACAAGATGCAAGATTTGATAACTTGTTTAGCATTGCAGTTTTCTTTCTATCTTTTTTCTTTTTTGTACTCTAAAATGGCATTACTTTTTGTTGACTTGGACAGGACTAACAATAAGTTGTATAACACTTGGTTACTGTAATTTAAACCTACCCAAGTAAACAAAAAGAGAATGTTAAAAAAGAATAACGATTCATTGTTTTCTTGCATTCGTGCAAAAAATTCTTAATAATAAAAATCATTTTTTTGCACGAATGAAAGTGGAAAAAATGAACCCGTATGTTTAACATGTCATGTACATAAGTGACCTGTGATCCAAATCAAGGATTCAACTAATATTTAAGGGGTGATCCCTTAAAGATCGCATCACCAAAATTTTACAGTAACATCCTAGTTATAAAAAGCGTCTCACAATAAGTTTTCATGCGTTTCTGATTAGCGGAACACCCTCAAATATTTTCCAATGTTAAATGAACGGTTACCATGCAACTTAAATTCGCCATTTGCCTCCAATTTTTGTTTATTTTTCCGAAGGGCTCTACGACTTCAAGTGTTACAGGAACACAAAAATTCATGGAGATTCGCAATGATCTCCCATTAACTTTAAGCTTTTGATATCAGAAATACATCAATCTGTTCAGGAGATATACAGGAAAATCACTTTTTGAGGTATGGGTGAAAGCATAGAGGTTGCTTTTTTAAGGATTCTGGACAGACCTGGGCATGCACGCAGACATGGGCGCGTAACCTTTAAAAGCAACTTCTCAAAAAGATTCAATAACCAGCTAGGCCTTTCGTTAAACCGGTGGAAGTTCATAAATTTGGTATAATTAAACCACTGCTGCCCTATTCTATTCCAACTTGAATAGGAAAATAGGAATTTGAATAGCATTGCCAATATTTGTGCAGAAATAAATAGAATTGAATAGCTCGATTTTGGAAACTCCCAGACTAGAATATAATAATATAATATTCACCAGGTGGACAAGATTAGAATTGAATAGTAAAAATAGCGAAATTCTTATTCAGATCTGAGCAACTGAGGATGTCAAACAAAAAAATAGTAACTAAAACCCTATGATTGCATACGTAAATGCCAACGAATATGGATTAATATATTATTAATCCAGGTCTGTTATAATTATTTACAAGCCTGTTTAATTCTCTTCTGCCGGCGGTGACTCGTAAATTTGCTAAATATAGCCAATTATTTTATTATTGTTGTCATATATATCAATAACAAGTGATAATTCCAGGAACTCGAAATTGGAATTATGAAACAAAATTTAGTCAATTTTATAAAGCGCTCGTTATCCACTAATTTTTAGCGCGCGGTTTTTAATTGCTGATGAATTGAATTTGAGTAGGAATAGAATACGCATTTTATAATTCCGTTGGAATCAGTGCCTGTCATGGGAACAGAAAAGTTGTCCCCGTTTCCATTCCCGTTCCTACAGTTCGGGTTTGGGTACAAGGCAGAACCCAATTCGCAAATTGCACCCGAAATCTTGTGAAAAAAAGTGTCGGACCCAGAATCCAAATTTTTAAAATTATAGCAACCAAACCCGTTCCTGTTCCCAAAAATTAATTTTGAGTACAACCAAAGTTTAGTATTTTGTAGCCCTAATGCATTGAATTAGTATTTTATATTTATGAGTAAAGTAAGTAATAAGTATTTTATACTTTATATTTTACATGTTTTTGAATAAAATAGTATTTTGTATTTTCTTACTAACAGTGCCACACAAAATGTATTTCAAATAAAGTATTTTGCTCAAAATACTTTCCACATAATAAATTCCAATGTATATGTCTTCTGTAGTCACCATCGTGTAAACACTCCTATGATTGAGCGCACTTTACAGCAAAAACGTTCGATCTAGCCTTAAAGAATTTCAGCCTCTCTCGCTGACTGCATATCGAAAAATGAATTTTATTGTCAGTTAATTTTCTGTTAAGCTAGTCGGCCAAGTCATAACAGTCATATTAATATTCAATTAATCACAACCAATTCAGGTGACTTTGGAGTGTTTAAACTATACTAGCAATCAAGCCATCCGCCAATCTAGCAATCAAGCCAAATGGGATGTCTGGCAGCCATGAATTTTAATTTTAATAATAATTTGAATATACCAATGTTTTATATACGAATACCCTAGAAGTTTTATTTTTTGTAGTAATTACGTAGATAATTATTACATAAAATACCACAACCGCTCAATAATCTTACTTAAAAGAGGATTAGTTATGCGAATTGCCGTCCCTGACATATTTAAGAAATTATATATTGTAGCGTTATATACAGAATCCAAACCTTCTCAGTTTAAACAAAAGCAAACAACATTTCTATATTTCATTATTTTAGAATTTAGCAATAATCTTAAGATGAGTTTATTATTTAATATGAATAAGCATACTGTTTAAAAGTAATGAAGGATGGGAACTTGAAATAAAAAGGCTAGTCTAGTGTTGGTCATTCACCACGATAGACAATTCTTACCTACTCTTATAAGTGTTTACATTATTATTACTACTGAGCAACGCTGACCCAACATAAAATCCTACAATATTATTTAACAATTATTCGTTCGTATATACATAGGTATTTGCAGTAATTTCATTGCTGCATTCGCTTATTATTTAAGTTATTTATAGTAACAAAACTAAACTCATCGAATTTATGTTATCAGTTATCATCATTAGCACAAATTTTGATCAATAGCTGTTGTTTAAATTACGTTAGGATGCCTGTAAGTCGGTTGACAAAAAAACTGGTAATTTTTTTTTCAGCCAGCCTTGCTTTAAAATTGTCGTTTTTAATATGGATTATACTGGACAACTTTAATAAAATTATTAAAATTGATTACAAAATATTGCAATGAACGCTTTGATTCCAGGACGCGTGTCAACATTACATTTTATTAATTGTATGCCTGACATGTGTTGATACGCAATTTACCCAAAGTTAAAATTAAATTGTGGTGGATAAAAGATGATGACTGATCATATTAGCCACATTTTACTAAATATTCAAAGGTGTATACAGTGTGATTTTATTCACATGGACGTGAAAATTTCAATCTTGGCTTACAAAAACCGATTATTTACTCGATTTTTGACCAGCAAAGGGTATTTTTAATAATCCAGAACGCTGTCAATAGCTTCATTATTTTAATTAGTTGTATGTCTGACATGTGTTGGTGGACCCCAAAGTTACTCTTATACTCTACTTATATACTCTCCAAACCCAAAGTTAGAATTTAATCGTGGTGGTTAAAAGATGATGACTGACCATATTAGCCAAACTGTACTAATATTCAAAGGCGTACACAATAAGCAAGTGGTAGTTGATTCGAATTAACCATACATATTCCAATATGCAAGACTATTATTGGTATTTCTTTTCTCTTTTTTAATTTTTTCTGCTTTGAAATCTAAAATGGCATTCTTTTGAGTTGACTTGAACAGGATTAAGTTGCAGTAACACTCACTTGGTTACTGTAACTTAAGCCTGTCCAAGTAAACAAAACAAAATGTTAAACAAGAATAGCTGTTCATAATTCTTTCATTCGAGCAAAAATAATAATTTCTTTGAAATAAAAATCAGAGCATTTTTTTAAAGAATGAAAAAATTAACCGCCTTGATTCAACATGCCATGTACGTAAGTGACGACTGCCATCATCACCATCATGACAATCACTTTCAAATTAGTAAAGGATGTACGACACTTCCGACAGTTGGGCTATTTTGGAAAAGTATCCGAACGTCAAAGAAATGCTTTTTTATTTTAATACTCCGTTGGCTTCGTTTTCCTCTGTGGAGCGGTTATGTATAGTTGTGCAGATCTTATATCCTATCTACTAAGTTGAAAGAGTGGGCCGTCTTCGTCTTCGTCATCGTCTTCGTCTTGGTGTAATACAAATTTGAGATTCAAATTTCCGCGCGCTGTTTTTCATTGGCTGAGCCAGCAATAACTGGCTAAATAAATTATTAAAATTATTTTTTTTAGATTAAAAAAATATTAAAGCATTATACTGTTTTGTGCTTTTTCTTTTTCCTCTTTGAATAATTTTGCTCAAAAATGAAAAAAGGATGCTAAAAAGTCTTAATAATTTGAAATCTAGTAAAAAAAACTTTTTTACAATTTTTTTATGGATTTATTTGAGATTCAAATTTAAGCGAGCTTTATTTTTATTTGCTGAGTCAGTAATAGCTGACTAAATAAATTATAAAAAATATTCTAAAAAAATAAAAACATTATACACTAGCAAGGGCGGCGGCATTGCACGGGCAGACGTCCACAACCAAGACGGTCCACTCTTTCAAATTAGAAATTAGCATAATTATATAATGCCAAGTTTAACATTTTGTATAAATTACAAATCATTATACGCGTGAAGAAGGCCCCAACTCAGCACAACACATAGTCGGCTAACACGGCATTCGGCTTCAAAGCATGCACCCTAATAAAATCTAAACTTCCCAGCCGATTTCAATGCAAATTATTTCCCCGAACTCGGCATGAAGAGTTGTGGTGGTACGTCTCGAAAAACCGCACAATATCCCGCCCCGTAGAAATTGCAATTGCCCAGCCCCATATGGGGAAATATCAATGTACTCTAATAACATCTAAAGTTCTTAACCGATTTCAACAAAAATGGGCTTCCCGTACTCAGCATGAATAGTTGTGGTGGTACATCTCGAAAAACCGCCAAATTTCCCGCCCCTAAGAAATTTCATTTACCCAGCCCCAAATGAGAGAATTTCAATGTACTCTAATAACATCTAAAGTTCTTAACCGATTTTAACAAAAGTGGGCTCCCAGAACTCAGCAAGAAGAGTTGTGGTGGTACATCTCGAAAAACCGCCAAATATGCCGACCCGTAGAAATTTTGTTTAACCAGCTCCATATGAGAGCATTTCAATGTATCCTAACAAAATCGAAAGTTTTCAACCGATGTCAATGAAAATTGTAGTTGTTGAGGTGTCTGTGACTGATACACAGTAAAACCCCGATGTAGTTTAATTTACTATGAAAGTTACTGATTCCTCATATAAATAAGTAATGGACTTTCTCGAATTACTATTCTAAATATTAACGACAGTATTTATTGATATGTTAACTGTTCCGTACTTTCATTGAAATCGGTTGCGAAGTTAACATTTTACAAGGATACATTGAAATTCTCTCATTTGGGGCTGGCTAAATGAAATTTCTTCGGGGTGGGGAAATTTGACGGTTTTTTGAGATGTACCACCACAACTCTTCATGCTGAGTTCGGGGAGCCCAATTTAATTGAAATCGTTTGGGAACTTTAGATTTTATTAGAGTACATGTTTTGAAGCCGATGAATTTGTTGGCCGATGAGTTGGGGCTGAGCCTGAGTTGGGGCCTTTTTCACTGCTATCAAATCCCATTGCAATCCCAGTTTTCCCATCCACCTTGGTGGATGGCTTGAATGCTAGTTTAGTCCTAAAAGGGCTTTGCTTTCTGATGGTGTTTTTAAAAGGCTTGTTTTTCCAAAACTGTGCTCAATCACCAAGCAGGTAAATAATATTTGTATTTAAATAACAAAATAAGCACTTTGACAAAATTCTAAGTAAAACATTTAGTTTCAAAAATACGCGTGAAAAAGGCCTCAATTCAGCACGATGAATAGTCCGCCAACACGATTTTGGGCTTCAAAGCATGCACCCTACGAAATTCTAAACATACCAAACGATTTCAATGAAAAGGGTCTCATTGAACTCAGCATGAACAGTTGTGGTGGTACATCTCGAAAAACCGCCAAATATCCCGCCCCGTAGAAATTCCAACTGCCAAGCCCCAGATGGGAAAACTTCAATGTACGCCAATAACTTCTAAAGTTCAGAAGAGATTTCAATAAAATTGAACTATTCCCATCTGGGGCTGGGCAATTGGAATCTACGGGGCGGGATATTTGGCGGTTTTTCGAGATGCACCACAACACTTTATGCTGAGGTCAGGGAGCCCATTTGTATTGAAATCGGTTGGGAACTTTAGAAGAATGAAGCCGATAAATTTGTTGGCCGAATGCGTAAACTAAGAGTTGAGGCTGAATCTGAGTCGGGGCCTTCTTTCAAAATAGTATAAGACGAGCACTGCACAGCCAGCATTTGCTGGCTCAGAACGGCAAATGTTAATAAGTAAGGCAGTAAATAGTTGTATGCAATAGCTAGCTGCATATAGCTATGGTAGTTGCTACAGCTAGAGCGCGCGAATATTTGAATCTTACCATCACGGACACGGAGACTATCCATTCTTTCAACTTAGAAGAGAGGATTCAAAATAAAATAAATAACTTCCAGAAAAAATAATTAGGAAAATAATGCGGAGAGATTCACGAGTCCACCTCGACTCTCCGACAACTCCGACTTTAGACGATGAATAATAAATTGTATTTCATCAAGTTAATTTCAAACAATAATAATTAATATTACCATTACAACATTCAAACTTATTATTAGAACTGCATTCCTAGGTAAGCCTGATACCCCAAGGGCTTTAACACCTGGCCCTCAACGAAGGAGCATTGAAGCAATGCATTCTCAGAACGTTTCTTCTCTCCAACTCCTCCAGCGTTCCTTGTATTTCCATTGCCGAAAAAGCCTTGCACAATGTATTTACAGCTTCCCCTCGCCATTGCCCGTTGGTGCTGCCTCCACATTGGCTCCAATTGCCAACTCTGACATTTTCTCTGTATATGCTTTGGGAATGTCAGCCATACTTTCGCACTCATTACCAGCATTATTTGTAACGGTTTTATTTTCGTTCTGTGACGACAAGTTGGATCTTCTGGCCTGGAAATTCGAAGACATCTGTTTGAAAGGATTAACCCCAGGTCGGGTATCCGACTCAAATCTAGACTCATTCTGATATTAGTCTATTATAGTCAACGTAGTCCCCAGCACCTGAGTCGCGACTAATGGGCCGGCGCTCTTTCCCATATTTGACCACTATAGTGATATCGTTTATATAGTAGAGCCAAAAGTATGTACAGCCTTCATAATATTTGTCCCTCCAATTAATTTCTCAGTTTATTTCGCAGTTATAATGACAAATTTTGACTCCATTATTCGGTTTTTAGATTTTACTCACTCCATAGCCTCATATCATAGGATGTGTTTCAACTTTCAAGTACAATGGCGTCTTTCAGTTCAATTTTAAACCCTCAGAGTTGTAGAATCCTAACGTCTGGTCTTCAACCAGAGTCCAAGGTAAGCTAGGAGTCGATACACAAAAAACCAAACTACCAACAATATATAGTTTAAGTTTTGCCGGCCCTGAAATTTCCCACAAAATATATGAATTAATGTTAACATTTTTCCAAGGCTCTGAAGCTACTTAAGCACAGTCAATTTTAATTACTCTGTGGCCCCCTCGACATACTTTACTCTCTATTGAAGATAGTTGTGACAATTACTATTCACCAGGAGCCAACGGTTTTAAAAAAGATTCTTAGAGTTGTAATTTATAATAATAACTATTCAAGTCTAGTCAAAAACAAATAAGAGTCGGGGGCATGTCAAGAATTTGACTGTACGAGAGCCAGCGACAATGGTCATCAAGCTCATCGAATGTATCCAACGCGAGTAATCCGATTCGAAATTCGTATTCCGATTGAAAAACTCGACATGTTAGGACTGGGGTTTGTAATAATTACCGGAGTGTAGTTGTAGTAATCGATGACACCCTCTCCATCCCCAAACAATTCCGGAACGAAAGGTTCCGTCTGATAAACATCCGACACAGAGGTCCATTGCTCTAACATGAGGTTCTCCGAAGATAAGTAAATAACTGAAGTGTACTTGAACCAGCCAATGAAGCTAAACGTGGTACTGGAAAATAGAAAATTGACTTTAAAATTTCCGGCAGATCCCAAAAAAAGAAATGTTTTTTTAGTACAAGAGGGTCTTACTCCTCGTCGAGGAAAAATCCGGAAAATATAAGCGAAGGGAGCATCATTGTTGGGACAACTTGTAGAGTCATCCGAATGTTTTTCGACCAAGAGGCAGCCAGATATCCTTAGGAAAAATTAAACCTCATGAATAGTCTTTTACTTTGTAGTTCCTAACTGCCTTTAGATTTTAATGTATGGCCCTTGGAGAATGCTATATGCATATTTTGCGATAGGATCATAGTTAGGGTTACGGTTCCGCCGGACCAGACCGGACCATTTGGACCAAACATTAGTAACGGCGAGTGTTTTGAAGCAAAATATCCACCGATCCGCATTTATCCCATAGTTGAAGTAAAATCCCTTGCTACAGATTTTTTTCCACTTTTTTGGGTATTCTTTTCAAAAGAACCGGCTTGCAAAAGTTTTAGTTTGTGATTTGGTCTGAGCAAATGGTCCGGTGTGGTCCTTCCACAGGATCTGGTCCAAAAATTTTGGAACAGATTCTCTGGCCCTGAATGAATTAGATCTGTAATGTATGCATAATTACCCATTGATGCACCACATGCTGCCAGAATACTAAACGTGGTGCAGTGAGAAATGATGCGCGTGTAAGGAAGAGTGTATCCAGCTAGATAGAAAACTTGAGGGAAGAAAATCCAAGGGTAGAACATATACAAGGGAAGATCGACGAGGGAGCGCGCCACGAAATAAATCCAACTGCGATACATTCCATTCCAATGTTCCCTAAGGAAGATTGGAATTTCATCAGAAAATGTCTGAAAATAGTTACACATTAGCCATGCCGACGGTCAAGTTGAACAAAATAAATGATGCAGAATGTGAGAAATGAAGAAATAAATTAAAACACCCGGAGCGCCGAGCTATATCACCCAATACCCGACGTTGCAGGTTGCAGCTCCAGTCAAATAAATAAATAAAATATTGCTTCGAAACGTAAGATATAAGCAGAGAACCACAGTTTCGTTTCGTTACGTTACACTACTACGGTAGATTATAAAAGTGTCGTTAATTATCATTACATTACTAAATATCGTATGCAAAATTCAGCGTTACCGTTACGTTACTACAAGACAACTGTTATACTCCAGCGTTAGTTTTTGTTACCATTAAAAAATATAAAATAGCCATTACTCTCCGTTATCGTTAGTATTATTATCCGCTCGTTATAAACGAAAATGTCAAACAACTAGTGTTGCCAGACGTTCCTGGTATGCAGGAATTGTAGCGAAACGGCAATTTACAGTTTCTGTGTAGTTCTTGATTCTAGGAATGGTACTGTTCTGGTCCGGACCAGAAATTTTGGTCCGGACCAGAAATTTTGGTCCGTTCTGGTCTGTTCCATGCAGAGCTTCTGCCGGGGACAGGGACGTCCCGTCGGGACACTGGACGGACCGGGACGTGACGTCCCCGGGGACAAAATAATTGTCCCCATGTCGTATTCGGGACGGGACGGGGACAAAACAAAATGTCCCCATTATATCAGGGACGGGACGGGGACAAAACAAATTGTCCCCACTATATTCGGGACGGGACATGCTTTTTGGTCGTGTATATAACGGGACGGGACGAGCAAGCACAGCAGAACAAGGATAACGTTTCAGCTTTAATGCTCATGAGTAAACTATTCTGTGAACACTATTTCACCTTTGTAGAAAATGAGGCTTGTTGCTCAAAAAATTCAGGAAGAATCTTCTCGATTCTATAAATGCGTTTTTTATGTGTTTGATACAAATATTTTTTTACGAAATTTTCCTCATGTTCCGATTTTTGATATGAGAATGCCGACAACTGTTTTCAGTAATTATCGGGACGGTACAGGAATTTTGCTCACATTCCACGATTTTCGGGACCGGGTACAATATTTTTTTTTAATTTTGGGACGGGATGGGGACAAGGTTGTTGTCCCCATGTCCCGACTTTCGGGACGGGACCGGGGACGACGTTTTTTAAAAAGTTTGGGGACGGGACGGGAACAAGATTTTTGTCCCCATGTCCCGACTTTCGGGACCGGGGACAACGTTTTTATAAATTTTTGGGGACGGGACGGGGACATGGTTTTTGTCCCCGTGTCCCGATTGTCGGGACGGGACTGGGGACAAAGGTTTTTTAAAAATATGGGGACGGGACGGGACAAGAATTTTGTCCCCAACAGAAGCACTGGTTCCATGGTCTTTTCCGGTCTGTTCCCTGGTTACGAAAGGACCAAATGTATCTGGTCCAAGAACCTTGATAGACCAATTAAACCTGGTCCAGCTTAAAGAACAGACCAGAATGTTTGGTCCTTTGTTTGGACCAGACCATTTGGAACGTTCCATCAAACATTTCAAATGGTCGGACCAGATTCGATAGATGACCATTTAAGTACATCAAATTCCCGCGAATAAAATAGCATTGATAGATTGTACAACATGATACGATCGAGAGACTACACGATACATGCTGCATGGGGACATACATATATAACGTTATCATTTTTCGTCATAATTTAGACCCATGTACCTTTTGGTTATCATTGGTTAGCTTTGAGGAAATAGACGACCTACTGCTAACGTTAGCATGCAAAGTTAAACCGCGCTAAAATTCAGAATTATGGAACTGCTATTTATAATCTCAACTAGTAAAAGCCCCGTGCTTCGCACACGGGCAATTATAGGAGGCTTAATACATGTATTAATAGCCCGCTGAGCTGGGCAAAGTAATCTCATATAAGACATATGTGTACTTTTTTACCAGTGTACTTTTTATGAAAATTCCTACATTATGATTAGTAACATAAAAACTATTGTTTAAAAAACTTGTCCAGTGAAATATAACGTTTCGTTGAGCTTAAAAGTTTCAGATTTTAGCGTGTACATGTAACAAAAAACTAGCTCATGTTTATGATCTCACCCTTTGTAATTAATAAGACGTTAGCTATTCGATAATAACATTTAAAAATGTACATATATAATTATTTAATTAGCATTGTTTCTGTTCACCATTATAATACTGCTTTAAAACCAACTCGGTTTATTTGGGTAGGCTTTCTTCCACACTTTTCGCAATTTGTTCCACAAAGAGTGCTTCTCAGTTGTGGCGATTTTGGCATTTGCCCTTTTAGGTACTAGCCCGACTTTTTTCTCTGGCGTACACAATTTTGTTAAAAGATTTTTATTAATTAAATGAGGCAATGCTACTTAAAGTTGTCTGTATCTCAGCTAATGTACACGCGGATTACATTGAGGGACACGAATGTATCGAATGTAAACTGTCCATTAACCACGGTCTGTTGTACACACAATGATTTACTCCCGGTCTTTGTTTGTAGTTTCTAATTTTATTGTAGATGGCCGTCGCTGAATACTGTTTGATTTGAAAAGTTGGCTTTTGGGCTCATTAAATGATAACGTTATAATTCTTCTCCATGACCCATGTATACAGTTAGCATGAGTTAACCTTTTGAATTTTGACGACCCACCCATATGATAACGTTATATGTGTACGTCCCCCATGAAAAACAAAGGAGAGTTCTCAACGTGCCGTGGAGAACATTCTTGCCTCCTGAATCATTCATTGTGTCCGCGAGACGTTAATATTTAGTATTGGTTAAGGAAGACGTTTGTGAAAATTCCTGTTGTTAAAATAATATAAAATATTCAAAAATTATCATTATTGATATATATAATATTAACAATAATATATTAAATTATTAGTAATACATTTATTAATTATTAATAATATATAGTAATATAATAATAATTATTATTAAAATGTTCAGAGCTTCGTTCATTATCATTTTGCTGACAATTTTACACTTTGTTTCAAATAATCAAATAAATTATTCAAAATATTAGCTAATTTGTTAAATGCTTGCATGTTGTGACCGTATTATGAACCTATTCGGTCCTAGTGGTCTCGTCTGGTCTGTTCCGGTCTGGTCCGAGTTATTTTGAGGAACAGAACATATGTTCCTGTTCCAGCAATTTGTACGGACCAGATGGTTCCGGTCCAACAGTCTAAAAGACCTAATGGTCCTGGTCCTCACTGAGATCAGATCAAATGGTCTGGTCCAGGCTCAAGGACCAGACCATTCCAAGAAATCCTGGAACATTCCGGAACAGTCCCACTCCTATGATTCAGCTGCAATGTGATCTACTTCCCGACTACCCGGTGTGGTAATTTCGTCATTTGTCCTTTTTTTTAATAATTCCTTTTTTCTACTTTTACTAGCAGCAGTTTTCTCCATGATTAGTTTTTATCTACTAAAAACTTAGTTACCACCAAAACTTAATTTTTAAGCCGGTCACACATCGTTTTTGTGTGAGCAAAAGAGTGTGGATTGAGCAAAAAACGAGCCGAAAGCTTCCATGTTTTCAATAATGTACATAAATGATGTTCCGGGCTCAGGGTGTCCACATCCAGCTCAAGTTTTTAACATTTCCCCTGTTTGTTTGCAAGCACAGTTACTCCTAGCAAAGCCAATAATAGATGCCAATACGTAATGCAAAAATATATATGTACATGCATATAGTATTCATTTGATTTGATAGCGTTGCGTTACGTTACAATATCGTTTTCTGTTTACACACGCTGGAACTAGAGCATCTCGGGCGGTTAAAATTTACGGGTAAGCCCGCAAAAAGCCCGGCCCGCACGGGCTTCGAGCGGGTACGGGTAAAATAATTACGTTTGACGGGTTACGGGCGGGTACGGTCTTTTCATCGCGGTTAAAAAACACCGCGAAAGCCCGTAAAAGCCCGTGAGAAATTCCATTAGTTGTGAATGCAGGAGCAGCGATTGTGAATGTACATAGACTTGAATGACTTGAACGAATTTCAGACGTTTGCAATTTTAGTTTTCAAA
Organism: Allacma fusca; assembly: GCA_947179485.1. Classification (NCBI taxonomy): domain Eukaryota; kingdom Metazoa; phylum Arthropoda; class Collembola; order Symphypleona; family Sminthuridae; genus Allacma; species Allacma fusca. The sequence continues at coordinate 54,193,805 of OX359245.1, forward strand.
CAAACTAAGGCTTGGTGTACGATAGAGCATCACCCCGTGGGATATTTTAGGCCCGTGCCCGTCTGTACGACTGTTACTAAATAACAAAGGCAGGTATGCAAGAAAAGTTTTCTTGCATACCTGTCTTCGTTATTTAGTAAGTTTCATTTCGCTCTTCATTACTGTAGAAAATTCCATTTAGTCTAGAAGATGAATCCTGCTAGTAGTTCAAGTATTTGTAATAAGAATCCAGAAGTTAAGATTGTAATAAATTCAAGAACGCCACCAGAAGTGCTTACCTAAGCCGAAATAGCAGCATAAGCTTTTTTATTGCCTTCTTAATAAACAAGGTAGTTTAACGACTGCATGTAACAGTCAAGAACACCAATATTTTAAACTTAAGATGTATGGTATTTGCGGGCGGGCTACGGGCTTTTTTTAATTTTGCGGGCCGGGCCGGGCTTTTTCGATAAACATTAATTTCCGGCCGGGCGGGTACGGGTAAAACGTTACGAGCCACGGGCGGGCACGGGCCTAAAATATCCCACGGGTGATGCTCTAGCTGGAACACTATAGTTATTCCGATAAATGTTTAGCACACCCTAGTTCCGTTATCGTTACGTTATTACCTGCTCCAAATATAAGCCGTTACGTTAAAAAACGGCGCTATTGCGTTGAGATTGAGACTATTGCAAATTGAGATTAGAACTATTAAACTACAGAGCGGGATAAATACTGCAACTCTCGAGACCAGAAGAACGATGCAGTAATTGCTAGGCATGTAATGCAAGACCACTCTGTGATAAGATACTGGAACTGCGATGTCATATTGTAAGGTATTTAATGCAGAGCCCGCGCTGGGATGCATTCCTAACGGCAAAGTCGGGGTAGCGATGCAGGAACCGCGCGGCGATGCGGGTGAAATCAATCATAGTTGACACTCACGGTAATACAGGCATACGTTGGAAGAAAGACTACGATCGATACACTCATCATGAGGCATCCTGAAAGGCTCACCGCCCCCTCCACATCGTACGGGAGTTTGTAAAACACAGATCCAACCACGAAGCCCAGAACCTGCAAATCACATGTCATAGTGATCAAACAATTTCCTAAAGTTCTACGGATTCTTCGTAATTAATGGAAGTTTCCCGGGTCTTACAATATGTTGAACAAGTTTGGCGGCAAATACACTTGGTTCCCGGAATGTACAAATTATACTCCGCTTCACAAGCGCACAGAACTGTCTACAACAACCGACCCTGTAATCGCCTTTCATCTTGCTCTGTTTCTCGATTATTTCCAAATCGAAATCCCTTTCTTTACGAATGGACGCCGTTTTCTGTTTGAAAGGACAATGTTAATTATTTGAGCAGAGCAGCACGCATGCGCATTAAGGGTGAAATGGTTTGAACTCTGTATCATTGCGTCATCACTTACAGCATATTTTTCAAATTGTTCCGTGTTCTCGAAAGCATCGGCAATAATATTGGATCGCTCTCGGCACTCGTCCGCATGATCAGGGACTATGGCCATTACACGAAGAAAATAATCTGCAGGGTTGTGAGTTGCCGGGCAGACGTAACCCTGCTTTGCAAAAAAATCTGTCGCATCCTCCCTGCGCCCCGCAAATGCCAAACGACCCTCCGAAAGTAAATACAAATACCCGAACATACTGAACACTTCGGAGGAGGGTTGATGAATTGTGCAAACGATTATCTTCCCCCGCGCCGCCATTTTGTGCATGATCCGTACAACTGTCTGCGCCATGAAACTATCCAAACCCGATGTGGGCTCGTCACAGAACAATATATTCGGGTCACTCAGGATCTGTAGGAGAATCGAAGAAGAAGATCGATCATCGGAATCTTGACTATAATAACGCTACAATAAATTATATTCTTCTGTGCTTGCCTCCGATGCAAATGCCAAGCGCTTCTTCTCCCCACCTGAGATTCCTTTAAATGTGGTAGGACTTCCGATCTTATGATTCTTCACGTTCCATAGTCCGAGCTAGAAAAACAAACGCATTAAGTAATTAAGGCGCGCTGAATCGCTGAAGCTCTTTAGCTCGCTGAAGCGCTTTAGAATATTGTACAGATGACCCTCCTATTTTTCAACTTCCAGTTCTTTAATTTCTCTGTTCTAAGTTTATTTTTAAATAGTATTAATTATTCAAGGGAATTCCCAGCGATGCAGGTTACAGAAAGAGTACTGTACGCCATTAAAATTGCTAAAAATATCTTCGGTGGAAACTCGAATTGATCTCGATGTATTTTTGATTAAAAGTAATTAAAATCGATCAGAAGCAATTTGACTAGAAAAATTGCTAGAACAATTTTCTTTCAATCCGATGCATCTAGACCATGCTGCGCTGTTCATCGTCGATTTATACCACAAAAGTATCGATGCGTGCTATTTAGTTTAATCTAACAAAGTGAAATCTACCTCTTGGAGAACTTCATTAACGCGCCTCCTTTTATCACGGCGACTCGTTTCAGCGGGTAATCGAAGTGAGGCGCAAAAGTTCAGGTGCTCATTAACGGTTAATCGGGGAAAGAGCAAGTCATCTTGCTGGACGTAGGCGGAGATCGATGAGATAATATGTGGACCCACTGGAGCTCCATTAATGCATCGGTCACCCATAACGTGCAACTTGCTACTGGTCCGGAAGTTCAGGGTATTGAGAAGCGTCGTTTTCCCTTTAAATAACAGAAAATTAAATAATCTCGAGTTACAGTTGGGCTGAGTATGCTCTAAAGAGTACGGAGTATTGTGAGAGTGTTATTATTATGGAGCGCAAAAATCTTAAAGAAACGCACCTGCGCCGCTGGATCCCATAAGGGCCCAGATCTCTCCGGACTTGACGCATCCCGTGCCTGGAAATAAAAAGGAAGTTCACTTTTAGTCACAGATGCATTTTATCAACATACAAGGAGTCAAATATTTGAAGCGCCGAGCGCACCCATCGTTAATCGAACCTTACTTTCATTTAAGATGAGCTTGTGTGTGGGTCCGATTCTGCGTTTACATGATTTCTTTGGAACCTTCACTTGGACACTTAAGTTTTTCCAAGTGTAGCAAACATTCCCCTTGAGATTTAGAATCAGCGGCGCTTTCTTCAAAGTTACCGCGCTCTGGCCGATAATTGTAGTGCTATCTAAACTCGTGGGGGAATTTATGTAGCTTGCCTCCAACGGAACCTGCAAACAAGAACGGAGTTAAACTATCATACAAAGACAATACTGCCCTCTCTTAGTGCTGCTCTCGGGTCAAGTATTTATAAAGATCCGACCACGAACTTGACTTGACCCCGACTTCTCAAGTACGTATTTCAAGATAACCCGAACTTGACAATTTCAGTTCAAGTAATACTTGAATGAAACAAGTTCGGGTTTTCAAGTAATTCTCAGATTACTTGACCGTGATTTTATACGCGTGTTTCGGGTCCAACGTTAACTTGACTTGACCATGACCCAAACTTGACCATGAACTTGGACTTTCAAGTACAAGAAACCTGATTTGTACGACACCAAAATACTTAAATTTTATTGGAGAAAAATTTATATTTGTGAGGTGTGTACGTGCGAACATACTTCTACTTCCTTTCTAACACACTAGGTTTCACCCAGCATCATGTGAGCAACCGCCTCTAAAAACAAAAATTGTTTTTTTGGTCCTTCTCACTGAATGTAGAATGTTGGTACAATGGAGATCTACTCTCTCTGGTTTCGAGTAGCCGGTATGTCTGGTGTCTCAAGTTACATTTTCGGTAACACAGAACTCCTTTTAGGTTTTGTTGACATATACTATTGGAAAAATGGGTGAGCATTTTTAAATCAATTTCTACGGAGCCGAGCCATATGAGTGATGAGCGTTCTTTTGTATTTACACACGGAACAAGATAACTAACAATAAGGCCTCTTAAAAGGATGCACTAAAATTCTGCTTTAAGTTTTATTTTGTAAAGTGAATCGTAAGTGAATTGAAAGCTCCCTCAGCCGTGGAGACTTGCGCAAACATGGTTACTTGAACTTGTACACGAAAAACTCAAGTTCGTGGTCAAGTACTTCTAAATATTTACTTGAACATGACCAAGTACTTGGTTCAAGTAAAATATTTATTCTTGACCACGAACTTGCCTTGAGGTAAGAAATCATGGTCAAGCCCATGAAATAACTGAACACGACCCGAACCGTTCATGGTTTTAATTTTATTTACTTGACCACGACCCGAACGCGAGCTTGACTTGAAATACTCGTGGTCTACTTGTACTTGTGCGCAGCTCTGCCCTCTCTTACTAGACTAAAAGAATTATCATATAGGGCTTCTATACTTATTTATTTAGTACTCTTACACGCAAACGAAAAACTCAACCAAAATAAATATTTTTTATCTTTAAAATTTTTTAAAAAACTTAAAATTCTACAAAATTTTGCAGACATTTTTAATTCTAGCTTGCTACAGTATTGCATATTTATACGTTGTTGGCTGATATATCATAAAGGGAAATTTTAATGGTACACCTTGGCTTCTTTAGAATGGAGGAATTGTATAAAATTATGCTTTTGGACATATCCGGCTTACTTTGGCAGATTCCGTTGAGGCAGGCGAGAGTAGATCCCTATCGCCTGTCCCGAAGGATGCGCTCGAGGCACCAAGATCGTCAATAGAAGCCATCAAAAACTTTGCTAGGGTTATTCAGTCCTTTTACGGAAAACTTCTTTCAAATTGGGCTAAAGCCTCCTCTCTTGAGTTTTAGTACGGGCTTTATTGTGGGCCCAACCTGGTTTATCTCTTACTTTTGTATTACAGTTTACAGTTCGAAAAGCCTGCAAAAAATTCAAAAGAATGGTTCATCATTGAAATGCAATACTATTAATTTTTGTCACATACTATAATAATTATTATAAGCGCTTCAAGTGTTTCGATTTACTCTTTAGTTTAAAAGATATATATACTAAAAATTTGAAATCTTCACTTTGACTTTACTTATGGCTCTTGTCTTAAGCCCCTAATGTTTGAAAATGTCGGAATTCTGTAGTGGCTTAGCAAAAGACGAATAGCTTAAACTTCAAACGCATAACGCATTACCACATACAGATTTACTTCATTCGATGGCTGACAGTAAGCTAATGCTGGTTGCGAGCAGTCACACGTCACAAATGTCACAATCATAATAGATCACAGGATCGCAGACGGCGAGCAGAAAGCACTTTTTATTATTTCTTCAAAATTTAAGGTGACAATAAATTTGTGGGGAAGCCATAATAATTATTATTTAAAAATCCAAAAAAATTGTATTCCAGTAGTATTTTCTGCTTATTGTTTACTGCAAAAGTGACTCAAGAATCTAATATCTTTAGGGTATCCAATGCAACCGGGCATTACAGGGAAAGTCTTACAAACATGATATTATTTTGCAGACTTACAACAACCTTCTTGTGTCATTTAAAATTTTTGACACAATTTTTCAAGAAATTGCTATTCAAATATTTGCAATCCTTAATGAGTTATAATTATTCAAGGACATTATGAAGGGGCTTGAGCGGAAATGCTTGTATACAAGCTATATGAATTTTTGTACGATAGACTCCTTTAAATCCTTTTATTGACTCCAACATAACAAATCGTGAGTGGCATTCTACCATCTAGGATTCAGAACTATCAAAAATTCGTTTTTATTTTTCGTACGCCTGCGTATTCTACTCAAATCCTCTAATTAAAAATACACAATCCTATGGAGCCATCTTGATGACTTAAGACATCTTGAAACTTCTGGTAATAAGTAATTTGATGACAAAAGGGATTGTGAACTATGTTTGGAGCAAGGCCCATTATAAGAACAACTCTATTAAAGAGTCATAAATATTTAGGCACTTTCTCATTTACCATAATGTTATTGTTCTGCTATAGATGATTGGACAATCACACTATGATAGCCCATGTAGTTCGCTATTGTTGAGCTAATAAAGTACAACTAAACAGGGGTTGATCTCATGGCCCCAGTCCAAGGATCTGACTGACATGTGAGAAGATTTTCGTTGGAGTCATCCTCAATAGTAGGGGTGGCTGAGGACAGGGAATTGGCTGACCAACATTGCCCTTGAGTCTCCAAAGTCTCCGAGGAATCCACGGTGTTAATCATCCCACTACCACAACATTGCGATACTACATTTGGTAATCCCATGCTTCTTTCCACAATGTGACGCAATACAGGGACATGGTTAATTCCATTCGCCAGTCGATTCACCCACCTTGGAATGCTCCGTCCACATAACATCTATAGACGGCAAAAAAGTCAAAAATTCCGTTAGAATTGTAATTTATCAAATATTACAGTCGACAGTAGCGCACTCTCTCTGTCTCGTACCCAGGTATGCATTTATGCACCAAAAAGTTTATGTATAGTTTTGTTTCTTATTGCTTTTACCAAGCAAAATTCTTTAGTGAAGTGATTACAGTTTTTCGATATAATTGAGTATCTTGTCCCGCTATATTTCCGCCCCAGATGAGACACAAGCTGCTGCACTTCTTCCATCTTCAATTGTGTGTACCCCAAAACAATGGATTCTCTAAAAGATCAGAAACTCCATAAACCACATACATGTACGAAATGGGCCTGCATCACATGCTACGTGTCAATCATACATTGATAATTCAGAATGCAAACCCTCGACTATACAAGCAGGCTACGTGAAATTCGTTTTCAACAACCACAAAATTGTTTATACATACATGCGTTGTCACTGAATGTAAATTGTATAAAGGAATTTTATAATGTAAGTGAATTAAAAATTGGTTAAAAATGGTTCTGAATGAATTGAACTACAGGATCCCTCCCGACCCCGACCATTTTCCTATCAATATCAGATTGTTTACAATACACGCATTAAAAAAATCCGTGACATGTAACGCCTAAGAGGGATTTTGGAAGAACTAGAAGGTGTAGATGAAACCATGCTTGCTTAAATTTGAAGTCTTCGCCTAAAACAATCGCATCTTTGGGATTCATATCATAGATGCCGGTGAAGGTTGATAAATGTCCTCCGTAGGCATATTCACTTCCGTAAACTTCCACGCCCGAGTGGAACACCCCGATCCCGACAAGTTTCATGTAGCCATTAATGGGCATCTGCGCAAAGAACAACATGTACGCCAAATTTTACTGCAATAAATCAGGATTGAAAAGATCCATTTGAAAAATTGAGTTTAAATGTATACACTGTATAAGATATATCCCTTTGAAAACCATTTATTCTTTTTCCAAAAATAAAATTATTGGGTTAAATTCCCCACCCATTTGTCCCAATGTTATATTTTTTTTCAGAGATCTCCAACCCCCTGAACTGTAACACCAATGTTTGACTGTTTTTTTGGGGAGTTATCAATAATTATTTTACCTAGAATAAATTGAATTTGTGTATCTTCCTGGAAATATCCCAACAGATAAAATTTCATACCATATCGTAAACGTTGAGAATTACAGGCTCATGTATATATTTGCTGTCCATCGGGAATTCCTGGTTTACAAATTACAGGACAACGATTCTGCACCTTATTACCCCAATTTAGTTACTACGCCTGGCAGAGCGTTCAATCCGTAAATAATCCCGGAACGATTAAATTTTCCCACAAACTCTAAAAACTTTAGTTTCTGATTCTGGTGTAATTGCAAACGTGGAGGGTCGTAATTGGGGGATTGGTTCCGGTCCAAAGAATTCTAGTTTTTAGGCGCTGATGGCGAATAAAAAAACAAAATTCGTGTAAGATCATTTAATAACAATTTTTTAAACAATATCTCAGGAAAGTAGTTTGGGCGTGTCAGTGTAAATAAAATGTGAATGAAATTTTAAATTTTATTAGAGTTAGTATTTAATTCTCAAACTTGGAAACTTTTAGAATAAGCATTAAGCACCATATGGACTGCCCATGTAAAAAGTAATTCCCGCTTGAGGGCGCCAGCAGGTTACCTTTCCGTTAATAATAAAAACAATTATGTAAAAAAATTATACAAAGCTCGAGACACACTTTTATTTTCCGGAATTGCGTTGCATTGCCCCAACTACAAAGATGATTTGAACTAGAAATAAATGCATGGGATTATTATTAATGTGAACCTTATCCAGATGTGTAAATATTTTCGATTATTTATCCCGGGCGGGCGGAAGCCTCACTAACATTGTGCAAAGTTTTGTATTATTTCACCAGTAGTTTCAATACATGCTAAGTCCTGGATTTCCCAGGTTTGAGCGCAGTTTTTGATCGAGAAGGGGTTACTCCAGATATCTTCAACTTCGGAGGTTCCTCATCGTAGTTATCGATGATGTCCGCGATGCCCAGTAAATAATCAATTTGATTCAAATTAGACGCCTGGGCTTCAAGAGCTGGGGATGATGGGGTAGGATTATCACGCAGGCGCAAATCGTTCATGATTTCACAAGCCCGGCCATGTTCAACATCTTCTTGGTTTTCGGACATTTCTTCGATTTCCGATCGGTAGGAGTCTGGATTTGTCTGGATCTGCGCTATTACTTGCTGAGAATTATTATGCCGAACAAACCCATCATCTTTGTTCACAAAAATCTCTTGAATTTCCTCATCATCTTGATCGATATCCAATGACCAGCTCTGCGGCACCGTGTCTAGCATTCTGGGAGGCGAGTTGGATCTTATAGGCTGGAAATTCGAAGACATCTGTTGGAAGGGATTAACCACAGCCCGGATATCCGACTCAAATCTAGACTCATTCTGATAAGGGCTACTAAAGTCATCGTAGTCCCCAGCACCTGAGTCGCGACTATTGGGCCGGCGCTCGTCCATTTTCCCCACGAGACCCGCGCGCGCTCCGAAACTTTGACATAACATCGGATTAGCTGTGGGCATATATGGCATCGGAGCAGCCCGCATCGAATGGGGATTTTGATGGTAGATTTGCGTCTCGGGTCGTAATACCTGGGTTTTTTGACGAGGGCCCGCGCGGCAAATTAAACTACCTCCGGCGGGCAAGGTATAGCCCGTGGGCCACATCGGAGCCGCAGCAATTGACTTACCACTCACACAGAAATTTTGGTAAGGATCTCGCTTATGGCTTTCTGGTAATCTATAAGTTGCATATCGGGGCTCGAGGCCTGGACTCTACAAATAAATTATGAATGGTATATACAATGGTCAAGGGTCATTATCCAAGCCGAAGACATAGGTCCTAATCGGAGCTACAGTTCATGATCACGATCTAATCCACAGGAGTCTCCAAGTACCCCAAACAATTAAAATAATTCATTTTGGGATAATGTGCCAAAATTCAGAAAAATCGGAGTCAAAATCGGACCCCTGAATTTTTATTACCAGAATCTAATAATTAAATTACCATTTCTTGTATATTATATTTTCAAATAATTTACAATATTTTTTACCTGTGTCACAATACCCTTTGACTCCATGTTGCTCAGCGTCTTCCGTAATTTAGACTCGAGTGTGTAAGATCGTGGGATTTCGAACGCCCCAGTGATGAAGGAGTACAGCTGGTCAAAGGTGAGACCTCGGATGGAGCTAGGTTTGACATGTTTGAGCGTTAGGAAGATCATTTCTTTAGGGGAAGGTAATTTCCTTGGGGGTTCCTTCAGAACAGTCCTTTGACGAGCATGCGTCATAGATTGGCTTTTGGTAACTAATGGGGGCAACGTGACACGATTTGAGGTACCCAAGCCTGGACTCCTGTACTGGGACTGATTTTGCATCCTCCGATGCAGTTCTGGATCACTGACAGAGGCACGGGATCGAATCTGGGTCAAGGCTGTGGGCGTACTTTGGAAATTAAACATTCTGTGGCATAGGGTCCTTTCTCAAGTGACTCTATTTAATTAACTCTACAATATTTTTAATCCTGATTTCACTGTCGAGGCTGTGGCTGTATCCTTCATCCGTATGATATTTTCCTATTTTGAGTAATTTTTAAATTCCGACATACTACAACAGAATACACAAAGATAGAGATTTACAGTAGCTAGACGTTTGATAGTAAGCCTTGATTCAATTATTCTTATAATGTTAATGTCACAAAATAATTATTCGTACATAATTTGATACACCCAAAGTCAAAAGCCAATATACGCAGCTCAAATCAGTTCAATGTTCAATCACTTCTCAATCAATTATTATTCACGTCAGGTTGATTTTGAGATCTAACATCTATCAAGCATAAGGCTACCGAAAATCCATAAATTATTATTAAACCCATTCTGATGGATTCCAGTAAAAAAATATAATAAAAAAATGCACGTGACAAAAAACTGCTTCATGAAATATTTTTTCTCACATTTTTTTAAACCATAATCATTAAAATATTATAATTGCATTATTGTTCTGGAAAGGGTATCACAATAACAACTACTTTTTTTGTAATCTTCAGAAATGATTTTGATAAAAGTGCAAGACATAATATATTACAATAATTTTTTATTTAAATGATTTTTTTTAGTATTCGACCAACGCTGCTGAAGCTTTTTGAAAGCATTGTCAACAAATTAGTTTGAGGAGATGCATGGAAATCCAAGCCATTAGCACTGATAAAATGCTGCTCCTGCAAGCCATTTAAATGCATTTACTACGGAAAAAACAACCCAGCGTCACAAACATTAGGAATCACAGCATGTTTCCATGCATTTATGCCTTATTCATGCAATACCTTAATTATCTTTATGCACAAGTGTGAATTTTACATGTGCAATGTTTAGAGTCCCCAAAACGTTTCCTACCACCCAAACGCATAGATCATATAAATAAACAATTGACAATTAAATGAGTATCACCCGAACAAAAAATTAAAGGTTGATAAAATACCAGGCTAAAAAAAATTTCAAGAAAATTTCCATATAATTATACATACTTGCAATATTTATATCTGACAACCCTTAAAATCCCCTTACATTTAGACAAATTTCCTCTTCAAAATCTATTTCCTAGTAAAATAGCTACAAGATATCATGTGCCAGAAAAAATAGCTTAAATTTTCCCAAGAAAGCCCTCAATTTGATTCCTGCACTTCAGGCCCCAAATTTAAAGAAACTGTAAATTTTGTAATAATTTTAAAGACCCCACTTATTATTAGATGAGGGCAATGGGGAAATAATTTCTTGGCACCGGACAGATAAATTGTGTAAGTTGTCTTCAAAAAATAATATTAACCCCTGCCCTGGAAGAAATAATAAAGAGGGATTTTTGAATTTCAATACCAAAATTTATATTCAAGATCCGTTCAATGAGCACAACAAACCAAAAAATAAAAGTTAAGGTAGTCTCATTACGGTATCTTGCAGGATTTGATAAAAAACTCATTAAAAAAGCTCCTATAAATACAGTTACTTTGAATGCCAAGTCATCACACAGAGTTGAAAATTGTTTCATTGTATCCTGTTCAAGTTCAGAGCTCAAGTTTCACATCCTTCAGGCAATCATGATTCGCCCGGTGATTTTCTTAACCCTTCTGTTTGCAGCCGGCTCGCTTGGGAAAAATGAAGTTGTAATCCAGCCGTTGGGGGCGCTGGCTGAGGTTGGGCATGTCCTTCAAGGGGTCTTGTCATGTGGTAATTTTTCCATCTTAAAATAGCCTTAAGTCCTGGAATATTTTCCCAGATAAATTTTATGTAATAATTCAAATGACAAATTATTCTCATTTAAAATTTATCATTTTTGTAAAATTTTTGTAAAATAATCTACTTCAATATTTTAGGATCACAGAGCAAACTTTTGGAAGTTCGTGTGGAGGACTGTCTCAGCCTTCCCTGCAATGTGACTGCAGGGAGAGTGTACACTTCTCAAATTGACTTCATCCCTTGTGAGTTTTCTTACAGCTTCGTATTTCAAAATTTGTTTTTAGGAATGATTTAAATTTTTTTTTTATACATAAAAAATTTAACCTGTTGTTTGTTCTTTAGCTGAATCCCATGAAAAATTGCATGTCTTGCTGTCCGTGATTTCCCTCACCTCTCGCCGGGATTTGATTATCCTCAATGAAGACATACTTGCTCCAGTGGAGGCTGGCTCTAAGTACACTTTGCAAGTTCGGTGGTCTGCTCCAGTGGGATCTCCCCTTGGGGTGAGTTTTGCATTTTTTTTGAAGCTTTAAAATTTGTTCACAAAACAAAAGGAGAATTTTTTTTAAACCAATTTTATATTTACAGTTCATTGCCCCATTGCTCCAAGTCACTGGGAAGACTCCTAGAGGCGAAGTTATGGAGCTCTGTGGATTGGCTCTGTCCCGAGTTGTGGCTTGAAGAGACGGAAGAATAAAATCCCAAAATCCATACTAAAATTTTTGTTAGCATTAAGTGGTGATGGGTTCACGTTAGAGCTGATGCAAAGGGAATATTTCATGTGAAAACATTGGATGTATGCTAAAAAATCATCCCTGTACTTATAGACAGTTCATTTTCAAAACACAATTTGCTCCTGTATTTCACTTGAGTTTTAGAGGCTAAAGTATGTATAACTTGTGTGTTCAATTTGAGTTCAGAGAAATATACTGTAATGTTTGTAGTGTACAAAATAGGACTTGAGTCAATATGATTTTTTCGGAAATTACCTCAAGTTTCTCACCTTGCCCCACATTGGTTGTATTAAGCTCCGGAATAATAAAATTTAGCCAAATTCTTGAAATTTTGTTCAGCCAGGATTGATTTTACAATCAACTCTTTGCAATATCTCGTTGACAGGATCATTAATTAAATCAAAGCATTTATAAAATCCAGTGTTTTACAGAGAGGCCCCTTTCATATATTTTTTATGAGTGGAATTTTTGGCTCACTTCTTTTTGGCAATTTTAAATTTCTTATTTTATTTTGTCTCCATATAAATTCATTTTATTGCAACTTTGTTTGCTTACTTCAGAGATGGCGGTATACAAAGGGCAATTGGGATTTTATACTTGCGTCTTGTAGAGTATGAAATGTTACAGATAAATTTACACTACGTCTTTACAAGGATTTTTGTCATTTCGGAAAAATGAATCTTATTGCGGTCCAGGTGATTTGCAACCCGTTATAAAATTTCTCCCTGATATTTAACCTGGAAATGCAATGAAAATTAATACTTGCAATTTTTTCAACCCGTACATTCTATACAGATACAAATTTTATAACACAACAAGGTATACACTCCTATCTTCTTCATTGACAGATGTTATAAGAAATGTTTTTACTTGGGTTTCCATCAGCAAGTATGCAAATATACGTCCTCCAGGATGAATGTGAATTTAATAGAGTGGAAGTATGTCTAGCGGGAGTGTTTATCATAGGCAGAGTCGACTAACAAGGCTTTAATTTCCTTTTCAAGCCTTGATTTTTACATAATTCAGAACTATTAATTGTGTGGACTTTCCCTATATCTCTATTTCCAAGAATTACTTAAACTTAACGTACATAGGCTGAAGCGTTAATTCCAGTGAATGCAATCGAATTATGTAGAAAAAATGATAACACTCCTCCCACATTAAAAAGCGTATTTCCTATGCGGAGACAATCGCTCCAGTAGCCAGGAGGGACAGAAAATAATGTCGGTCGGTAAATTGTACATTTTCTACGCTCATCACTCCTGAGACTGCTGTCAAAGGATGGGCGCCTACCTAGCACGGCACAACCTGTAGTGCGCAAGAATTTTTTTAAGCTCCATTTTTTTGGGGTAAAGTTAGACAGGACCCTTTTCTGGGGCGAAATGAAACAAACTTATTCCCTTTTGCCATCGTTACGATGTCTCATTGTCTGCTTGTCCGTCCTCAAACCAATGCCACCACACAATTTTGTAAAACTTTTTATAGTAACACATAAGAAAATGTGTTACAACCCTGTCGATTTTGGAGAAGATCAGGTCATCCGCTTGACCTGAGGAAATTAAAATCCGTCACAATTAAATACATGCTAATACATACGCTTTCGACAGAGCCACTCCCCGAGGTACAAATGTAGGGGAGTGGCTCGGGGAGCACAAAACTTTTGAGGCTGTGTTACAATATCAACCGGTTGCAATCACCAAAATCTCACTTTGCCCCGTGGTGACTTTCCAATTTAGTGACAGCCATAGTTTATTTTTTAGTTTTTATTATGGAACAATTCCGCCTTTGAAATCAACAGACTTATGCTTCTATGTAGTAGGCTCTCTTTTCTTTAGTTCTGGAGACGACTCATATGTGCAGGGTAGATCAAAATTTTAAACGTAGGAGTAATGCTAAAAGGTACATATGTACATGGTAGACACACTCAGATGTACACCTTTGCTCTGGTCTCTATTTCCAGACCATTCCATTTTAGAGACAATACAATGCGTAAAATCAAATGCTAAAAAACAGCAGAAATAATCAAAATTGTCAAATGCTGAATATAACTCCAATGTTCTTGCACGCAAGGAAATAGTCATTTGGTTGCATGCACTACCATACAAAATATCATCTCTCAATGTCAATGCCAGCTAATTTTTTTTGTTCCAGCCATTCAAGCGGATTTTCTCATTTTCCTGCTCCATATAGGTATGAATGCATATTTAGCTCCTGCTTCATTCAACTTGTGACAATGCACTGTCCCTATATGAGGGCATCTATTAAAAGTAGGTACATAAATGGATCTCTTCTATAAGGACAAAAATATCCGGACTCATCCCAATGCATTACACTGCTAATGTGCTACCTTTAAAATAGCATGTTATTACGGAATTAAATTTCTTGGATGGTAGGGGGTATTTAAACTAGAGTGTATACGCTTTCCAAGGAAATAATAGAGCATGAGAAAGCGTAAAAGTTTACAATTGAAACTTAAATGCACTTCCATTCGAAACATAGGATTGTATCCCCTCATGAGTGAATATAGGACCTCACATGTAATATAACACTACACTTCATGTTTGTTTGTATATAAATCAGGTATTATGGAAATTTGCCTTGTTTTTACAACAATTTCTATTCACATATGTAAAAGTAGTATATAATTATCTCAGCCTTCCCCATGAAGGAGTTGGGAGTGTGAAATGACCCATGAGCTCTACACAGAGACGGATTAAATTAAATCCATAGTGTTTTTTTATATTTCAAGCAAACACATAACTAAAACTGTTCTGTGGATTTTTGAAGGATTTATACAAATCTCTTCGGTATTTCCTTCCAGTTCATTAAAGGTTTTTGAATAGTTTATTGTGAAACCAATTTTATTTTATTTTAACATGAGTGATCCTGAAGAGCAGACACCGGAGGATTTCCATCCTAGAAAATGGCCCCAGCTATTAGCGGGGAGTCTGGGTAATTAACTAAACGTACTTTCCCAATACAAATACAAGGGACCTCCGACAATGAGCATTTTCTATGGAGGTTTTAAAGTTTTTTTCAGATCCCCAATTATTTTAATGTAGATTTTAATGCTCGTAGGATCATGCAATTCTAAGTCAAATTTCGTGGATTTTTTTAGCATGCTCTTAAAAAGATGTTACGTTTGAAGTACAGACTCTTTCTTTTAAGAAATCGAGTCAAATACACACATTTGACATGTCTTGAGTTTACTCCAATGCTAATTTTCCTACTAAAAAAATCTATATTTTTCTAAGAAAATGCTCTCCTAAAGCTTTGATTCTTGATCCCTTAATCCAGAGATTTGAGTGTGAATTTTCATAGGAATTTTTTTTTTTAATAATTACCATTCAGTACTAATTTGGAGTTATTTGTCAATAGCTGCAAATGGAGCCTTTGCCCTTGGGGCCGTTCTGGCCTGGCCTTCCCCGTGTATTCCGGAATTAATAAAAAGTAAAGAACTGGGGGACCTTAGTGGAAGCCAGCCTTCCTGGTTGGCATCATTGGCCATAGTAATAATGATACGACTTTAAAAACTACTATACATTCTTATTAAAAAAATTGCCTAAAACGGTTTCGGTTGTCATGTTATTTTAAGGATGAAAATAATTATGGGTGTGGAAATGATAAAATTTTGAAATGAGTTTGTTCCCGTAGAGCGAATGTTTTAAAGGATGTATCTGGTAATGAGATTGCGTTATGTGTGAAAAACAATCTATGACATTTTTATATGCGCATTATTCATTACAATTTTTATATAGTTAGGAGCGGCTTGCTCTGCCATTCCAGCGGGTTGCATCATGGAAAATTTCGGAAGACGTCAGACAATGCTTTTGCTGAGTATTCCCTTATTTTTGGGCTGGATGATAATAGCCAATGCGGACTCCATCCGGATGCTGTACTTAGGCAGATTCTTAACAGGCCTCTGTTCTGGAGCCTTTTCCTTAGTCGTCCCGGCCTATTTGAGCGAAATTGCATCGGATAAGTTCCGGGGTCAGATCGGCGCAATTTTCACGACTCAAGTGGTCAGTGGGATTTTATTTGTGTATGTTCAGGGGGTACTTGTGAACTGGACCAAACTCACTGTGGCAGCTTCAGGGTCCTCAATATTCCTCCTTATTGGGATGTACTTCATGCCTGAATCTCCCATTTACCTTTTAAATCAAGGGAGAGATAAGGAAGCTGCGGCGGCTTTGAAATGGCTTAGAAGG
The DNA here is from genome assembly GCA_947179485.1 of Allacma fusca. Lineage (NCBI taxonomy): Eukaryota > Metazoa > Arthropoda > Collembola > Symphypleona > Sminthuridae > Allacma > Allacma fusca. Next base: position 54,210,320 of record OX359245.1, read on the forward strand.
GCTAAGGATTTGGAGCAGATAGAACCTGAGCTCAAGATTGTGAGTAAAAATTCACAAGCGGATTGAATACAAATTAAAGAAATTTTTTTGTGCTATTATGATACGTATAAAAATATTTGTCCCATTTTGAAATAAATTATACTTTTGAAATGGAATATTTCAGATGCAAAACAATATTAAAGTCCTCCAGAGTGGCGGGGAGGTTAATTTGAGGAAAATGGGAAGATCTGTTTGGCAGCCCTTGGGGATCTGCATAGCGTTCATGATATTTCAAGGTTGGAGTGGCCTCATGGTAGCGATTTCTTTCACAGCGGAAATTTTTCAAACGGCGGGAAGCTCCTTGAGTCCAAATGTGTGCGCGATAATTGTGGGAGTGGCGCAATTAATTGGGGTGGGACTTGCGGGTCTCTTGATTGACAGACTGGGACGGAAGATCCTTCTGATTGGCTCCTCACTGCTAGTGGTATTGTGTTGGGTCCCGTTGGGGATAGCTTTTAAGCTTCAGGAAGAGAATCAAGGGGTCATGCCGGGAGAGATTCGAATTTTACCACTAATTTGTCTCGTGGGATACATTACCGTGTTTAGTTTCGGATTGGGACCGGTAATTCGAAATTTTATTTTTAAATGCGGATTTTGTTTTAAAAACTGAAGTTTTTAAAATTATGTAGATACCTTGGATGCTACCCTCAGAGCTTCTTCCTGCGGATGTTCGAGGTATATTGTATTATCGTAAAATATTTAAATTACTGTAAAATCTCTGAGGAATGCATGTGCCTGCCATCTACTTACTTAATGTTTAAGAAATGCCCTCAAAAGAAGGGTGTCAGGTCACTGATGGGGTCTCCTGATAACGAAATAATTTGGTTTGGATTTTAACCGACAACTATAACATAATAATTATTCGTTCCAGGTCGTTTAGGCTCCGTTGCTGTAACGCTAAATTGGCTACCAGCATTTTGTGTAGTGAAAGCGTATGATGGCTTATCCGAATCCATTGGTGTTTATTCCTGTTTTTGGATCTTCGCGGGAGTGAGCCTAGGCGCGGCCCTGTTTACGTATTTTGTCCTGCCGGAAACCAAAGGGAAAAGTCAGGAAGAGATCCGGGAATATTTTTTGCCCACACCGTCCTTCCCTAGTAAAACTTTGGCCAATTGTGATCAGTAACAATATCATCATATTTCGGAACATGACCACTAAAGCGTTGATGGTTGTTTTTAAAGCCATAATACAGTGTGATTCTAATAAATGATTTTAAGAGTAGGAGCAAATCCATCCCTCAGAGGCTCAGAATGCTCTGATGGCTCATGTGTTTTATTGTATATTGAAAGGAAATGTTTGAGTTGGTCAGAAAATTTAAATACTTATTTCAGGGGAGAGAATCAAGTTTTATTTGAGTACTAGCACGTTTGTAGATACAGTTGTTTTTTAAGGTTTAAGAAAATTTGCACATGTACATTTCTTCCCGCATGTTCTGTTAACGGCTCACAGAAATACTCATAAACTATTAAAAAATTACTTAACTTTTAAGTTTATGGTACATGATACAGTAAACACCCCGACTCTTTAGAGGTCGCAAGCTGTACATCTCACCCCCATTCTTATTGGGGCGAAATGAAACGAAGTTCCGTATAATTATCGATTTTGGTATGTCTGGTTGTCTGCATGTTTGGTTGCCCCTCCTCACGATCACTACCGGACCAATGTCACCACATAATCCAAACTTTTTTCAGTGATACATTACACAACGTGTCAGAGCCGTATTGATTTTGGAGAAGGTCGGGCTATCCCTTTGACCTCAGGAAATGAAAATATGTCACATTTAAATACCTGCTAATGCATTCCTTCCTTTGCACTGTCATCAATGTCAGCATTATATTTCATTTAACTCCACGATTAAAATTCCCGCGTATAATCATACTCAGTAATGCGTTTACAAATTTAGAAAAACGTGAACGCTCATATTCAAATTACGCATGTGGACATTTGTTCGGCATCCTCCGGTCGATTTGAAAGACAAGTTATTGTAAATAACAAATGCAATTATAGATGGCGCGAGATTAATGTCCCGGGTTCTATACATATGTTCTTGCATGTGCTTATATACTTATATGTGACCTTATTTCATTTTCTAAGGTCAAACGGATGACCCGATCACCTTCAAAAACCATCAACTCCTTACTTTTGATCTAATCTTTCCCTAGAAAAATGAATTGCCTGGTGTGATTGCTTCGGCAGCTCTCGTGGGGTCAGATAAGCAGACAAGCAGACACCTCTACATTCGTAGGAACTTTTAACTTTTTGCATTGCCCCTAAAAATTATATTGCATGCCAGTCAGAAATCCTTCATGAGTCAATCTGTGCCCAGACAGCCTGACACCCAGACACAGACAACCCAACGATCACATATGTAACTTTCGCTACGCTCCGCGCTCACAAATTAATATGGGGCTAAATGAGAAAGTTTCTACTTATTTTGGTTCCTGCTCGAAAAAAAGCTCTTATTAAGAAGATTGTCAAATAATGTTTCCCTCCTGTATACCTCTACACCGTACATATGTACCTGTATCTTACACACTACTCACGTTTTAAATCCATAAAAATTACTAATCACTAGCAATAATAGTTTCTTTATCAGTGACTGCATACACAAAACTATCACCTTTACAAATGATGTGATCATTAGATAGCTAGTTTGCCTACAACAATGCCACACAAATTCCTAGAGTTTCCCAAGCCCATTTAATTTAATGTTTTTCGTGTTTTTATTTCCTTACACACAACTTCCTACTAATGCTGATCCCCTCAAAAATATTTCGCTCTGAAAAAACGCTCTGAACATCCCTAAAAGATTACATTTAACTTGACAAAATTCATCGTCATTGTTTACAAAGTAACATTAAATCCCAATGGCTCATAAACAATGAAAAGTGACTTTAAAAATTAAATTAATATCTTCTCCTATCAACCTTCCAATCAACCTCCTTCACTAAATAAAAAATATCCGATCACTTATTTAAAATCCCTATCTCTCTCACACTCTCACTCTCGTTCAACTATTAATTAACCCTCACCAAAATTTAACTCCTATCCTAACGTATGTAAGTTCCAAAATAAGGGGAAAGTTCCAGTTAAAGGGAATATTTAAAAAAAAAATAATTGGCCCCTATTTTGGAAAACCCCTGAAAAATAACTCTCTCAGAATTATTACAGCAATAGAAAGTTCCACCTCTCATTGGAAAGCCCAGTAATCCTTGGTTCTTGGGAGAGCCAAGGATGGGGACGTAAAGCGGTAATTTAGGATTCCTTCAACGGGTATATTGCACAACAGAGGGGAAAAAAAAGAATCAAAACTTAATTATACTCGTATACATTTAAATAAAAGTCAAGAGTTTGTGAAATTAGAACTATTAGAGAAAGTCAAAGAATTAGGATTCAGAGACCAAATATTCCCTACATTTAACCTCCGTCAGCTCAATTTGGAGGTTGAAGTTTTGCAACAGTCACTGCCTACTTTCGGGGTTACAACAGCTCTGCGTATTCCAGGTCAGTTCCGCAATAGTAACACATGCAAGTGCATACTTATACAAAATAATTTTATTTTTAATAATTATTACAATTTCAAAAATACTTTGAAAAAATATCCGTAGGATTTCAACAGGACTGACGAATTTTTGATCCCGGATAAAAAAAAGCCCCTCTCGTAAGTGATTTTTTATTTATTTTGTAAATGACTTGAAGGACTGACAATGAGTGTCATTGGAATTTGAATTGTCAGGAATTACTAATTAAGGAGTATTTTGTAAATGAGGTTTCACATGGATGGATCATTTAAGCGGAATTAAGTTTTTTTTCAAAAGGAGAATATGTGGATCTATTTAATTATTGATTGTTACATATTTTGTAGGGACACAACTGGACTAGGAAGGGTAATTCTGAAGGACTGTATAACAAGCAGTGTAATTTGGGAACTGTTAGTAGAAGAGACTTGACTGGATTTTTGTTTTTTATAAAATATAACATTTGTTTTAAAAGAAAGTTTTTCAGGATGGAGTGTAAGTGGGTGGGAAGATGGAGGGAGTTTTGTTATAGATAGAAATGGATTAATGGGGGATATTTTTAATGAGAGTTGAATATATAGTGATTACATATTGTAGGCTTTTTGGAAGAGCAAGCCTAATAGGAGCATTAATTAGGAATGCGTTTTAATAAGGAGACAAATTTGTATTCACACGAAACGGAATGTGTCCCGTATTTTTGGGAGAGATGTATTAAAGCTCTTGTTGGGGGGGGGGGGGTCTTTAGTAGGGAGAGTATATTGTGGGAATGTAGCATCCTATGATGATTATTAGTGTTAATAAGTTACAGGAAAAACTCGATATAATTGATGGCTCCACAAGGGATATTTATGTAGTTACACCGGATAGTATTGTTTGTCCCGGGAAGGCTCCCATATAACCAATGCTTAGCAATATTGCATACAACGGACGTTTGTGTACCGGAGAATTAGTTATAACTTACACACTTTGAAGCCGTTAGGAAACATTTGACATGCATGTAAAGGATTTTAAAGGGAAATTTATTGCGAAATAGTCCATTGACCCCCTTTAACATATAATCGTTAGTCAAGGCAATTAAAACGTGTATTACTCATGTATGTATGTAGCAAGAATGGTCATGTTGAGACCGCATCGTTGTGCATACATGTTGGCTGCCTGAATAAGAACTATTTAACAATTTAACATTTGAGTCTTGTTTCGTTCAATTAGTTCGGATTTATATCTTACAATTTGTTCAAAGTGATATCAATCAGTGCTAGACTCAAACCGAAAGTGTTTAAATTAGAACAAGCATCTCTATTATTTTTGAAACTCAAAGTGGGATCTCTCAAGCTCAAGTATGCAAAGATCGTGCTCTAGCATCATCCACAGTGAATGATATTTGGAAGGCATTTGTTAAGTGATCACCTGAGTGATCAATTGACCCAAATGCTAAAAGAGTACGGTTATGTGCATTTCGAAAAGTTGAGGAACTCTCTGTACTGGTTCAGCAACCAATCACTAACCGTTTCTGCGCTTCGAAGTATAATTAATTAGTGTACATCTCATCTGTATTTAATCAATTCGATGTTTCTATAGTTGATTAAATTATAAGTCAAGGTTTATATGTTGTATTTCGACTAAATTAAAAATCAGTATGCATAATCAGCCTTGTTTGTCATTTTGGAAATTATATACATGAAATTTTATTGTATGCATACAACGGATATTCTTTATAGCGGACAAATTTTACCGGTCCCCTGGGAATCCGTTATATCTAGTTTTTCCGTACCAGTTTGAAGCAAAATGAGTGATGTGACATTAGTTTAGGGAAATGTACATAATAAATTGAGGTTCAAATTGAATGATTATTGTTTTTAGCAGAAGACCAAGATGAACCCCGTCATAGACAATAATAATTTGTCGGCACATGGAAGTAACCAGAATATAAGCCATCCCATTGCCCAGCCCCGACCGGAGTCTGACTCTGAAGAGGAAGAGCCTGACCATGAGCCTGATGACCTCCATTCAGTTGTGGAGAATCATTTGCAGAATATTCGACAGTTGACACAGTTGTGTAAGAATTTTTAGCGATCCTGTTAAATTTTGATTTGGGGGCAAGGCGTGTACTTAGCTCATTCGGAAAGTTTAGTGCTAGGTGTGCAAGTTGCGGTGGAACTTGGGTGGAAATTATTTTGAGTATATTATGAAGTTAGATTGGATTATTGTAAAAGTATTAATCTCATTACCAAATTAATTGTAGTAACAGGCCTGACCAGAGAAAACTCGCCTGATTGGCTGCTCAATGAGCTCGCAAACTTGCTCCCGACGTATATTAATCTGAAAACTCGACTGGGAAGACTGGACCCGAAAATTCTCGAAAATAATATTTGTCTGATGCACCTGAATACGCAGGTAATTTTAGCTTTAATAGCTGTACATAGCTGATGGAGAGGTTTCTTACATTTTCTAAAGATTATCGTTAATTGGAAATTGTGTATAACTATCACATGTCAAAGCTTTTTGTTTGTAAACTTAAATCCCGTTTACTGTCTTTAGGTTGACGAAATGATGGTCCTAGCGGACCAATTCTCTATTCCTTGGGAACAACCTCCAAGCTCATAGTATTTCAATGCAAACTCCTAAAATTAACTAATTGTAAGTTATCGGTTCTGGGGCATTTTTCGTGATTGATGATGCCTCCTGCCTCATACAATATTATTCGATAAGTTCAAGAAATCGGATTCGATATGTGATTAGGCTTATTTTGTATTTCATGTGGGGTATTCTGGAAGCTAATGCTACCAGTTGAAAAAAATTTATTATATACTCAGGGTAGTTAGAAACAAATATATTGGGGTTGAGTGTGAACAGAATGAAAAGATTCACATTGCTCGAAAAGAAACTTTATTTTCGTTGGATTTGTACTATATAAGTACTAAATGTATTGGAAGGGCCTGTTTAGGAAAATTTAGCTATGATGACGAACTTACAAGAATTATTACCAGTTCAGTTTTTCCGGAGAAATGAACTCTATCAGATATTCCTATATATTCCTATACAACTAATTTTTGAATTAGCAGTTCAATAATACTGCTGTTAGTTATTATATTATAGTCAGTCTACAATAAGAACTGAATAGTTCAATAATTTATAGTACCAATGTTGTAGCTGTAAAGAATCCCACAAATAAAGTATGATTTTTCAACACTTTTCAATACTTTATTTCCTTCGGCACTGTTTATCCTAAGAATCTTATGGATTCTTTCTTACGCTCATATTTGTTGACCTTTCAAGTCTAGTAATTACCACCCTAGGTTTTGTATTTTCCAGCTATGTGTAATCGTTTTTGCTTCTAAATTGTGTCAGAGCTTGACACTATTGTTTTGATTATTTTATCAAAATACCACTCTTTACTGGATTCAAATGTTTGGAAGTTGGTCAAACTTGAATTTATCCAAAGATGAAGAGATTTAACCTCATTCTGAATGAGGCCGAGTAATAATTTTGTTTTTTTTTGTACATCTATTACATCCGTATCTAATCAAAAGCTAACAAACCAAATCATCAAACTACATACAAAGCATTTGGGAATATTCTGCTGATTAATAATATTGTTTAAAAACTAGTTTCGCTAACGGGAAGTTCACACTCGGGCATTTCTTTAGCACGTTTCCACTGATGGACAAATAAATCCGGAAATGAGGTTAAACAAATGCAACGGACAACATATCTGAAACCATTGAATGACTGTCTTTAATATTTTGTTCATTTTTTGTTTACCTTCTTCTATTTAGAAGAAGGACTCGTAGGAAGTGCGTTAACTAACACCGAGGAACGAAAATGATTTACTTAATGGAACAACGTAAATTACAGTAGTAATTTCTTTAGAAAGAGTTTTGTGAGTGAATTATGAATGATAATAACTATACGAGTGGATTGTGAATCCTAGAAGAAACTACTCTAAAGGGAGATGTTAAGTCTCAGAAATAAATGCAGACGTTCCGCTCTCTATTATGACCCACAGTTAGTAGCAGACTATGCATACACACTTTGTGCTGAACGGGGACTCTTTAATGTAGTTTGTCCCTGAAGAGGAACTTTTCTCTTAAGACGGTTTCTAAAAGCAGGAGTTCTTTCCACTCATAGGCAGATTGTCTACGGTCAATACAGACCGAGTTTTATCTGAAGATATTTAGTGCCAGCCCTGCGTCAGGAACGGGATCTCCAGGGCTTCCATTCCCAATTGAATATAGTCTGCTCGTATAATTATGTATAATTTTTTCGTATTTAATCCTAAACAAATATTTATACTTATGACACACATTTTATCCTGTTAATTTGTATATGTATAAAAGTTTAAAAAAAAAATTTGAAGCCAAATATTGTACTGAATACTTGAGTTAGATACCATCCCTCATAGAAGTGTCCTTTCGCGAGCTCTTTTAAAAGTGGGGTGTCTACGGTCAAAAATAGAAAAAAACATAGCTCTAGGCTAATGGAATATTCGTGGCCACCAAACCTTTTACGTTCCTCAGTCAGACCAAAACCACTTGTGAGCTGGGACTAACAGAAGGGAATGTGAGTGAAGCCCAAATAAAAAGAAGTGTCCGTAAGAAAAAAAACATTTCAGTGCAAAGTGACTGTTCAATGAAAAATTTACCAACAGACGTTGCGAAAGTCAAACAGCAGCAAGAATTTCGTATTAAATCAAAGTTTGGGTAATTACAAAAAACAGAGAATATCAAATTCTACAAGTGCAAGTGAAAATTTCCAGGGAGAAAAATCCCTTCAGCATTTGAAATGCACTCGGAGAAACCCTCTTACATTTGTAGACATTGTAGTAAAGGTTTTTGGGATAAAGTATATTTTAATGATCATTTGATAACCCATAGGGAAGAAAAACCTTACGAGTGCCCCTTTTGCGGTAAATGCCTCACTCAAAAGCAAAATTTGCAGAAGCATTTCTGGACTCACTGTCAAAACAAACCGTTCCAGTGTCCAACTTGCAGTTCCTATTTCGAAGATGGGAACTCATTCCATAGACACTTACAGAAGCATATTGTGTCTTCCCCCTTCAAATGCAGGATTTGCTCCTATTCTGCGTTCCGGAAGGATTACATAACCAAGCATGAGAAAATACACCAGGAGAAAGGAGACGAGTGTGACAGCCCTAGAATTAATATTATTGCTCAAGCAAATGATTTACTTCAAAATAATCAGGAATTAATCAACCAAGACGTTTCACTGCCTGAGGAAAAGGTTCAACAGCTGCTGCTTCCACGTTTTATCGAAACTAACATTAATTTCAAAACTCATGTAACTATTCCACCAGATGAAGAGAAATGTCCGGATTTGTTTCAAAATATTGATGAAGCTAAGAATGACATTTCCCCTACTCAAAAAATCCATGTTCCTACCGTGAATGAACCCTACACGGATGAGGCCAGATCCTCTCAAAAATTCAAGAAAATTAAAGTGAGACGTCTTGTCCTCAAACCATTTAAAAGCATTATTCGTACTTCTTCCGAAATTTCCAAGAATGACGTTACGAAACTTGAAAACTCCCAAAATACGAGCAAAATCCCTGTAGACATTGTCCATGTTGTTATGGCAGATCAGAGAGTGAGGGATAATTTAGGAAAGCGGGTTGAGGAGCACTCTTGCAAAAATTGCGGGCTGATTTTCTCGGAAAACAAGGATTTATCCTGGCATTACACTCAGGATCATAAACTGCCAGCTATAATGCTTTTAAAGCTGCCCATCAGTGTTGGAGATATAGTTGTAACTGAGTGAGTCAGTTGTGGGGAAAATTAGGGAAATCCCTGGGACTTTATCGGCACTACCGTTTGGAAGAAATGCTTTCCAAAAGTGTGTTCGAAAGTCATACGTTCCTTCACAAATATTGATTGTACAAATATACTTATAGTGTATCAGGATGCTTATGCCCACCTGTGTAAGGTGTAGAGTATATGTATATGCTGTGGGAATAAATGCATTCGGAGAAGCTCACAGTGATTTGATTACCTAGCCAAAGGTGAGTCAAACTTAGACTGACTAGAGTTGGTTTTATTCCTACAAAGGAAAACTCCGTTTACAAAGGAATGGAGCGAAAAGCTCCTTTACGTCGATTTACCTAATGGCACATTTTACATATCTTGTAGAGGATGGGCTGAGGAGCTCATATCCATATTTTGGACCCTCAGTCATTCTCTACAGTCCTCCTCCGAAGCTCCCCCTCATGCTCCTCGAAAAGATGGTCCTCCTGGGCCCTTAGGAAAGCCTTGACCTGTCGATCTGCCCTCCGGTTTTCGTAGTACCTGGCTCTCCTCCTCGCCTTGTCCCTCTCTTTGAAACCCGGGTCCTGCCGCATTCTCCTCCAGTAGGCCGCATTGTTCCGGGGGTTGGGGCATTGAAAGCCCTTGTGACCCTCTTCCCCACATCGGCGGCAGATGATCCCTGTCCTTATTGGATCCTCAGGAAGGGGTAGAGGATCCCAATCCTCTAATGTCAGGACGTCCTCTTGATCCTCCAGGATGGGGCTCAGGGTTACTGTCTGGGCTGGTCTTACAGGCGGTCCTAGACGGTCCTTGAGGATCAATGGGGGGCTGGGCTTTATTTTAATTCTTTCCAGATGAACCGAACACTCCTTGATTAACCATTTTGTCGGATGGTTTTTTCGGATCCATCTTGCCTCTCTCTTCTCCAAGGTCCCGGCCGCATTGAGGATGTCTGAAAATGATGTCCCCTCATGGTATGGGAAGTTTACCTTCCAAAACTCGCTGAAGCCGGCGATGGTGTATTTGGCCGTTTCAGATTCACACATCTGGAAGATGGGAAAGCCTTGGTTAAGGAATCCATTCTCCCTCTTGAAAACCCGCTTTTGAACCTGGAAGGCAAATTGGGTAAGGGTGGGAAACACAATCTTAGTGTTTCCCTTATCCCTCCCTGGTTCCATTATCCCACACTCAGGCTTGGCGTTCATCAGCTCGACCAGGATCTGCCATCTACGAGTCGACATGGTTGGTTTTGGTTGGAGCTTTAGAGCTGTTGAGTGTTTGGAGGTTGGAAGGCTAATGATTTGTAGAAAAAAAAATAACTCTCAAAGAAAACTATATTATCAGAAAAAAACACTTCATTTGTGTCTCTTGGACACTTTCCCAGTGTAATCCACTGGTCGTCGTTTGCGTAAATTGTACCCAGGAGCCGATGTTTCTTGATCAGCATTATCCGCATTTGCATCGACTTGATTTGAGGTGGCCTGCCTCGTATCAGTGGTATGCAAAATGCGCTCATAGTTGGGCTTTAGATTGAGGACATGCTGACAATCAAGCACCCTCCGGTCTGGAATACTTAACCTATATGATACTGGAGTTAAAATTTCAGTGACCTCGTAGGGTCCAATCCATCTAGGATATAATTTGGCTGATTTGCCTTCGTCTGTGGAGGAGATAGGGTGATTCTTTACCCATACCTTTTCTCCAATCTTAAAATCTATGTGACTATGGGCTTGATCATAGTCCTTCTTCTGTTGCTCATGAGCCTTCTCTGTACAGAGTTTGACATATTCCATAATGTCTCTCAGCTTGCTGGGAAGAGTAGCAGCTATTTCATTGGGATTCTCAAATTCCGAATCCCCATGTAATCTTCGATCAATGGGCAGTGCGATTTGTCTCCCCAGGTTTAATATTGCTGGGGTAATTCCGGTTACTCTATTATTCATTGTCCTTAGCGCTAGGGCAAATTTCTGTAAATGCTCATCCCAGGCGGTGTGACAGTTCTTTACATAGGACGCAATCATGGTGACCAGATTTCTATTCATTCTTTCCGTAAAGTTGGCTTGGGGGTGGTATGCGGATGTTGTCCTTAATTGAATTTTCCATTGTTGGCATAATTGTTTCATTATGTTGGAGACAAAAGCTGTTCCATTGTCCGCAATTATCGTAGAAGGTGCACCGAAGCGACAAAAAATTTCGTCCTCTAGTTTCTCGGCTACCTTTTTTGCTGTTCCGTGTCTCATGGGAAACAACTCTACCCAATGTGAAAAAAGATCTACCACCACTAGCAGGTATTGATTTAACTTGCCCTTGCCACTTTTTGGAAATGGCCCCATGAAATCTATGCAAATGGTGTCAAAGACCGATTTGGACCTCACATGTTGCAACAATCCGTGTGGCTTCTTATATGTTGCCTTATGTTTTTGGCAAACCTCGCAGGACTTTACGTAACTTGTAACGTCCTTTCTGAGGCCTGGCCAAAAAAACCTCGAAGCTATCTTGTCCATGGTCTTGTGTACTCCCAAATGTCCTGCCTCTGGACTGTCATGAAAATAGTACATAATCTCTCCTCTAAATTTCTCTGGTAAGATCGGGAGAAATTCTCCATTGACTTTGGTACATAGTGTCCTCTTGTGAATGAAAAACTCTTGTAGTTTCCCTATCTTCACATCGAGCCAGCCTATTCTACGCTGCTCTTGTCTGACCTCTTCCAGGTCAAACATTGATCCAATTAATGTGCACAGTGTGGGAGCATATATAATGTTTGGCGACTCCAGAGCCCACTCACTCTGACCGCCTGGAGAATTACTCGGATACCTCGAAAGATAATCCGCTACAGTGTTGTTCCTCCCTGGACAATGTTTAATTGTGATATTCCATGCTTGCAAGGACATGGCCCATCGCATTAACTTCTTCGACCCACTCTTCATATTATTTAAATACGTTATGGCCGAGTTGTCAGTAAATAATTCAAATGGAACTCCGTATATGAAGACTCTGAATTTTTCTAATCCCCAAAGAATGGCAATCAGCTCTCGTTGCATTGCATCTAGATTCCTTTCTGTGGGCTGTAAAATTCGACTTGCATAACATATTGGTCGTTCCCCTTCATCGGTACTCTGAGATAGTACTGCAGCAACCCCAACGTCGCTGGCGTCAGTCCGGACGATGATCGGCTTTCGGTAATCAATCCCCACTAAAATGACTTCTGAACTAAGTGCTGATTTGATGTCCCGAAACGCTCTCTCTTGATCATCCGTCCATTTAAACTTGCTTCCCTTCTTTAAAAGCCTAAATAGAGGTTCAAATCGTTCGGCAAACCTCTCGACAAATTCAGCATAGAAATTGCACATGCCGTGGAATTTCTGTATTTGCCGTCTGGTTGTTGGTCTCTCCAGTTGATTTATGGCCTCTATTTTGGTATTGTCCATTCTAATTCCATTGTGTGAAATTAGATGTCCCAGAAATAAAACTTCATCCTGCCCAAATTGGCATTTGTCTCTGTTGCATGTTAAATTATTATGTCTTAATTTGGTTAACATCTTGCGCATGTGCTCCAAATGGTCGTCAAATGAATAAGAATATAATAAAACATCATCTTGGAAGACTTGCAAAAATTTTCTGATGTATTCTCTAAAGATTTTATTCATCAGTCTCTGTGCTGTTTTACTAGCATTCCTCAATCCAAATGGCATGACTAACCATTCTAGTAAGTCATTATGCGAGATAAATGCTGTATAGCGGATGCTGTCTTCCTCCATTTCAATTTGCCAATAAAAGCATTCCATATCACATTTTGCGAAATACTTAGCCATAGGTAAAGTTCGGAGTATCCACGATATATTCGCCATGGGATAACTATCCGCAACGGTTACCTTGTTGACCTCTCTAAAATCCAATGCCATCCGCTTTGTTCCATTAGATTTGTCTACTAAGACAATACCTGCTGCGAACTCGGATGTAGAGTCTCTAACCATGCCTTTGTCTTTCAGAAGCTGGATTTGACGGTCGATCTCGGTTTCTAGTGGGGGTGAATATTTATATGGACGAAGTCGCTTTTTGACTTCTCCACATACCTCAATCCTATGTTTCACTAGTCCACATCTTCCTACTTGGTGGTTGGGACCAATGACATCGTCAAACTCTGCTAGCACCTTAGATATTTTGTGCTGTTTCTCGGCCTCCGAAAGTTGTTCCTCGTGATGGGAATGTATCATGGCATTCAAATTCGAATAGGCCATAGAGTTGAATTTCTTAATCTCTTGGGGCTTATCATTATGCCAAAATACCCCCGCTGGTATATCTAAAACAATTCCTGCCTTGATTATAAAATCGTTTCCAAGTACTACAGGAACCGGAGTTTTGGTCATGACATTGAATTTGCAGGTAAAACGTCTACCTTGCATCTCTATATTGCAGGTTATCTCTCCCACTGTCCTTATGCTATGTGAGGCTGTTTCAACATTTTTTGAACTAACTTTCACTAAGTCCGTCCATTGTAATGATGATACAGTCTCTTGGCTAATAAAGGTGTCTGTGGCTCCCGTATCTAACAGGCTTTGAATTTGCTGTGTCCCTATGGTAATAAATATTAACGGTAAGAAGCCAATGTGCATCGTCAAGATTGGTAGCAGGCACGAGTTGGCTTCCCTCTCGTCCTGCAACTTCAGTTTTTTGAATTGGAGGCACTCTCCAATCCTACAATAGAATGCACAGCCTTAGTGCTTCCTTTTTGTTGTCCGTTGTCCAGATCATTGGCCTCATTCATTAGCTTCATGACTGCCAATACCTTTCGCTTATCTGGACAAAATCTCGCAATGTGACCTGTTTTGTCACATAAGAAGCACTTATCATTTCCCTTGGCTGTTTTATTCCCTGCTCCTCCCTGAGATTTCTCTCTGAATCCTCCTCGAGAATTGTTATGCCCTCCTCTTCCCCCTCCGTATCCCTTGTGGCCATTGGACGGTCCCTGTGATGGAGCAGATGCAGTCTCCGTAGATTTGGCACCTTTCTCTGGCTCCTTGTTTGGATTGGCTTCCTTCTTGCAATCCTCACATGTACATCCTTTGAGATGTACTTTTGTACTTACTGGCGGTAATCTTGAGGTTTTGTACCCCCGCACTGTTTCCATCATTCTAAGGCTGGTTAACGCAGTTTTCCCCTGTGCAATTAAGTTGTCCATGGTCAGGGGCATAATGTTCATTAGTTCATGGCGTATTTCCGGATAGAGGGATTCTCGGACTTGAATTACAATTTCCTCCTCGGATGCATTAGGATGAACCTGGCTATGTAAATTGGCCATTTCCCATGAAAATGACTCAAATGGTTCATGTACTTTTTGCTTTCTGGTGTATAGCAAGGTTTTTCTGGCTATTCGTTGTTCCTCAGAATCATATTTAGCCAGAAATGCATCTTTGAAGTCGTCCCAATCTTTGAACTCTTCCTGTTTCCATTCGAACCACGCCTCTTGATCCCCTTTCAACATTAATGCGACCACGTCTAACCAGTGCTCGTCGGAAATTCCCTTGATCTTAAAAAATCTTTCCACTTTTTTCAAGAAATTGAATCCCGATAGTGTTTGTGGATCAAAAATGGGTACTTCATTTTTTAAATTACCCCCAAGTACAATTGTTTGTGACCTCTCTTTGGCTTTCACCTTAGGTAGGGGTTTCTTATAGGCATCTAGCAATTGTCCACTAATTTTCACAATTGCCCTTAGCAATGGTAATTGAGTATCATCAAATTTATTCCCAGCAAAATCTTGAGGATAAACTCCACCTGTCACTGCCTGTAAAGCCTTGTGTTTTACTTCCATCTCTTTTACCAACTTTTCAAATTCTTCCGATGAAATTTCGACATTGTTAGTTTGGTCCGCCATTTTTCTTTCGAAAAAAAATACTTCCTTGAAATTGGATAAAACTTGGTCTATCCCAAGAGTACTGTACTTGATTATTTGAAAAACCACTAAATTAAGTCTACTGACTTAACCTTTTTGATTTTTCTCTACTCTTGTCATTCACCATTCATTAAAAAAAACCATTAAGTTCAGTCCGCTTAACTAAACTCCTTTGATTTTTTATTTTAATGTTTGTCCAATTTTTGAGATTTTTTTGAGAAATTTTGAGGAAATTTTGAACAATTGTTAAAATATTTATCTCCACAAGCAATACCAAAAACCTTGTTATTTCAGATTTTATTTTGCAATACTCTAGGCATATCCTGGCAGGATCGCCATTTATAGTGTATCAGGATGCTTATGCCCACCTGTGTAAGGTGTAGAGTATATGTATATGCTGTGGGAATAAATGCATTCGGAGAAGCTCACAGTGATTTGATTACCTAGCCAAAGGTGAGTCAAACTTAGACTGACTAGAGTTGGTTTTATTCCTACAAAGGAAAACTCCGTTTACAAAGGAATGGAGCGAAAAGCTCCTTTACGTCGATTTACCTAATGGCACATTTTACATATCTTGTAGAGGATGGGCTGAGGAGCTCATATCCATATTTTGGACCCTCAGTCATTCTCTACATACTTCTTACAATTAGCCTATAATCATATATTAGTTCTTATAATATTTCTTCAGTAATAATATCAATAGTGGGTCAATTCAGGTTTTAAATGTACGGTAAATGTTGAGTGAATGGCCAGTTTAAAAAAAATACTATTGTGTTTTGACGCCTTATGTACGCTCAGGAAAATAAAATAAAAATAAGCGACGAAATTAAAAGTATTATCTTTTCAGTGGCATCTAAATAAGGTCTACTGCGGCTTTCCACCAAAGGAATTATTTGACTTTACAATTTCTGACCCAGTTTCTGAATTTCTGGTTAGATTATATTTTTTCCGTGGACTTTCCTATGCATTTTATAATTATATACCTGATGGAAATATAATTATCTATTTGAATTCTTTTTAAGAAATTATCATATGGCGCCAGCCGCCACACTTCATTGACATTATTATCCATGGGGCATGGACAGTTTATTTAATGCAAACCTGACGTTAAATTGTTAGCTCAGAACTCCATTTGTGAAATTATAAATTTTTGAATGCTTGTTTAAATTTTTTATTGATATTTTCTCCTGAAGATAAATACCAATTGTGGAAACCTTACCATAGCTTAATGTCAATTATTCTTTTCCTTGAAGAGTAGGTATAAGCAAATATAAAAGTTAAAGTTTGAATCTTCTGCTGTAGGAGAATTCTGTTAGTGAGGAAGGACTTCATTTGTTAAGTCTCGCTGTAAAAATTCCCTCTTTTAGAGCTCTATATGGAATCTTCTAGCCTTTAAATGTTTCCAGTTCTGTACAATGCCAGAGTTGGCTGGAGAGAATTGGAACTGCTAGGAATTACGTAAATATTATAATACAGGTAAAATACAAGTCTCAGATTATAATATCTGAACGTACACACGTAAGTAATACTCGATATTCTTTTGCGATAAATATATACACAATGATCACGCATGGAAACAAAAAGGATATCCTTTTTTTTGCACTGCAGCAAGTTGTATTTCATCGTTGAAGAGGTTAAATAAACTATGTATAGATATTCATTTTCGATTAAAAGCAAACGCCATACAAATACATTTGCACGTAGAGCATAATGCTTTTGATGAAGCCTGCTGAAGCTAATTATGCTTTTAATCGAGAACGCATATAATTCATTTTACCTCTTCACAGCCAGCTTCCTCACCCAATTCATTATTTTTTACCAGAATTGTATAGCTCTTTAAGCAAAAATGAAAATATGACCGCATGAAGGTATGATTTTTTACGTTTGTCATTTGGGAACAAGTTTACTTTAGTAGATCCTCACTTATGTTTTGACAACAGTTGGTACACATGCAATATTTCAGTAGTAGATTACGAAACTGGAAAATGTTTTGTCAGCAATTCTCTAGTTTCCGAAATACGAGAGGTCAAAAGTCACATTCGCCACTAAAGCATAATTTTGGGATTTAGCTTATAAAACATAACCTGATCGTCAAAAATTGATTATCATAGCGATGTGATCGGTGATTAGAATTAAAAATCTAAGCAGAAATAGGAGAACTTCGAAGTAATCATTCAGTGAAAAAGGCATTAATAGATAAATACATATACATTTATATTGTTATACCGAGAACTAGAGGTTTGCTGACTAAAACTCTGATTTTTAATGTCCTACTGAAATATTTGATGTGTACAAGTTTGTATGTTAAAAATGAAAGTGCGATCCTTCATTGGAAGGAGTGCAATGCAATCACTCGCAATCGTTTTTAGTTCATGAGTGTTTGACGTGGTACTTGCACACATTTTTAGGCTGCACTGGTAAGTGCATTGATTCGGGGAGTATTCCCATCAGTACTTAAAAATCTAATGTTTTATTTAAGAGGATTTGTTATCAGTTTGGTTCAATAAATATCGGGGCATATTTTTTGTTACAAACTTTAATGATTTACCTTAAGCATATACCGCCTTCCCGACTCTGACTATGTAGCCTCATGGAGCAATCTGGCAGAACCCGCATTTTATCTCCTCATTCCCACCTCCCTCATTTAATCCATGAACTTCTGAGTCCAACACCAGGATCAAGGCATTCCCTCGTCCATTACATTTGAGCAATTCCTGGAATTTTATTAGTTTTAGTCTTGAATAGGAATTGACTAAGAATAGACACTAGGAGTTTTAAGACAATGTGTGAATAGGACTAAACTAGACTAGTGCGAGGAAATTCGTACAAGAATTGACTAGAGTTGAATAAGCAAGGACAATTCTCCGAAATAATAGAATAGACTGGGCCAGAGATGTTCAAATGATTTTCCCTTCCTTCAATCCTTCGAATGCAAAAAAATAGATTCATTTCCTTCCTTCAGTCCTCTTCAGATTGAAGGCTTGGAAACAAAATTCCTTCCTTCACCCTTCCTTCGAAGTTGTTTTATTGAGATCCTTCCTTAAGCCTTCAGTAATATTCTTCCCTCACCAAATTCCGTCTTTCGTAATATTTTATTTTCATATATGAGACAACAAAGTCAAGATACAAAAAATTACAGTACCCGCCAGAAACCATGTTTCCATCGTATTATATGTATTTGGTACGTTACATGTGAATGAAAGCGCTTATTGACAGCATTAGAGTTAGTTGTCATGAAAGGTACATTCGGCGCGCGAAGGGTGATTGGGAAGCACCCTTCCGTCAACTTCAATTTTTTTTATTAATGCGCTGAAGCCTTGCTTGTTCCTTCGTAATTTTTTTCACCCTTCCTTCCATCCCCTTCATTTCTTTCGAAAGAAACGCATCCTTCCCTGAAGGAAGGCTTCTTTGAAGGGTACCCGTCGACGGGTGAACATATCTCTGGACTGGGCTAGTCAAACCCGTGGGCATCAGTGAACGCTAGCTGGCATTACTTTTGAAATTGAAACTTAGCCACCGGCTACACCTATGGAACATACATGCATAATTTTATATTATAAACCCGTTAGCCTGTGTACAAATTTCAAACTAATAGAAGTCAGTTTAGGAGGGAGAATAAAGTTTTAAAAATGTTCTCTCGAAATCCTCAATATCTATTGCATAGATGGGCGTTTTTTAATCCCTCGCCCTCACCTCACGAGGTATGTAAAAACATCTTGTCGCACTCGCTCTCACCCGTAACCCTCACGATACTTCGCGCTGGAACTCGCACTCAGACTCGTGAGGGCCTAATATAAATCATAAGGACTCTCCCTCGGCCTCATGAGTCCATAAGTACGGCCTAACTGCCAGTGCATTGCAATCTTGCTATCACGGACCCGTGACGGTCTACTCTTAACAACAAGGACTCACTCTAGCCCCTCGAGTCTGAGGGCGAGTAGAAGCGTCGCTTATCTTGAAGGTTTAGGCCATGGCGAGTGCAATAGACTTAACTGCTAACCTCGTGAGGTGAGAGCTAGGTATAACTAATTACCCACCAATGGCGTGAGAAGTGCGAAAAGTCCTCTCACGTGAAATCTTAAGCTAATTCTTAAGATCTTGAACTACTTCTACAGACTCGTTTATGGAAAAAGGTACAGAAAAGCGGAAATGTGAGAATTATCTCGCGGGATTTAATACTGTTGTTCGAACTTCGTGAGGGCTAGCTTTAAGTACTCACCCTTGCCCTCGTTTTAGTACGTACATTTTGCTATGCCTCGCTCTCATTTGTTGAGGGCTTTCTTTTATGATGGGTGGGAACTCGCCCTCATCCCTCCAAAATTGAGAGCGAGGGCTAGGGATGAGGGCGAGGGAAGAACTCATACCTCGTGAGGGTGCCCATCAATGATCTATTGTACTAGTAAAAGCCCTGTGCTTCACAGGGACAATTACTTCGAGAAGTGGTAATTTTAATTTCTACAGTCACACTATATTAGGGAGCGTTCACAAATGACGTCATCCAAAATACTGGATTTTAGGCACCCAGTCACACACTTGTCATCAGACGTCATCATGTGATGAAACGACGCACCCACCCCATGTAATGACGTCATCATCACCAGGGTTGCACAATTGAAAATGCACTGGGTTTTATGCCTGCCTACCTAAAAATGCCCTGAAAATGTCTTAATTTGAAAATGCCTGGCATTTTGGGCATTTTCGGCAAGTAAGCAAGTCGAAGCAGGTTGAATCAAACTACCAAAACTGTTAACGGTTAAGCAAAAAAATCGTTGGTAACATTCGTCGGTTGATGACATCATCATTCGGTCAAATCCACCCTACCACTGCGTCATCAACATCACCATCTCCCGTTAGCACCCACCCACTAATTTGATGACGTCATTTGTGAACGCTCCCTTACCAAACGGCTTACGAGTCAAGCCCTGTTGTAAAGACTTGTTGTATGCCTAAATCATGCGCGCTTGTATTAAGAGTAGCGCTTTGAATAAACGGACAGGTAGTGCTCGTTAATAATAAGGAGTTCTTGGCATGCCACCTTTTGGGCGTTGTGTGAGGCCATTGAACTATGAACGCGCGGAACTTTAAATAAACGGACAGAAAGTGCCCTTTAATAATAAGGATTTAGATTTCCGGAAATACAAATACAACGCATACATTTATATTGTAACAAAAGTAGCGCTTCCTTCGATTACCTATTTATCAATTGCGAGCCCCGATTTTCTTTCTCGTCGTCTGGAATCCGTCTGGATAAGTTTTTACTTAAAAGACAATGACTTCCAAACACGAATCCCTGTTGTGTTACCTGAACTCCAGACTTTATTTACAAACAAGTCCAATTCATATGAAAAATATCTTCAATACAAGGGCCAAAAAATGCGTAGGTACAAAATGGCATGCCCTTTTATCTTCACATGCTGTTCCGAGATCCTCAAGACTGAACACTCCATGAAGTTTTGGCTTTAATTCATACAAGCAAAAAAACTAAAATAAAGTTCCTAAATCCAAATAACCCAGTCCTGTTTAAGGGATCAAATGGCATGGAAAAACAGGGCCAAGGATTTATTTAAAAAGACTGTACAGATACAAAATTTCCAGGGGGAGCACAAGAGTGAGTATGGTGCTACTGTATTTAAAAGAACCCCCTGTAAAACAGGGCTGCAGGGAATTGACACGGGAGCAAAACCCTATAATCGTGTGTTTTTTTGTCAACCCCTTGCTAGGAAGAGTCAAATGACTGAGCATTTGAGTACGCATACAGGAGAAAATCCACACACTTGAGTGTTTTGTGGGAAGGCTTTTGCTCGCCACAAGTACTGTACATATCTAACTGAGCATTTAAGACTATATACAGGAGAAAAACCCTACAATTGTGAGTCTCAAGGACACACTAAACAGACATTTGAGAGTACATAATTACACACAGGGGAAAACATCATCATTGCAGCCTTTGTGGGAAGGATTTTTCTCACAAATGTGATCTAAATTCTCTTGCGAGGTCCCATGCGAGGAGAGACCTTATCATCGTTCCTTTTGCATCTACAAGCACAAATATCCTCTAAAAAGACCCCACATATGAGGACTAATACTGGAGAGCAACCCTTCTATGATCCCTTTCCCAAGAGATTTGATGTCAAGCGCAATTTAAACCGATACATGAGTCATGCTGTTGTGGAGGGAGCCCCTTGTAAAAACCGCTGAAGGAATTTCAAAAAACATGGATTCCGAGCTCCTTGAATGTTGCACAACTCAAAATTGGATTGAGCATTTAAGGTCTTAACATGCGAAGACATAAAGTTAGATGATCCCCAGAGGGCTCTCATATCACAGGATATCAAAAAGCTACAATGAACTAGAGGGAGCTACGGTTCGATGCTACCATTAAAATCAAATCAGACATTGGAGATGTTCCCCCGAAAATTTCGTCCACAGCGAGAGTGGGTCTTCTCATTCCTGAATTCCGTCAAAAATATACAATAGCATTGGAATGAACTACAGTTGTAAAGAGTGCCTCTTCGTGAGTCACTCACTCCAAGAACTATGTGCCCATAATACGCCCTGAAATACCTCAGTACAAAAATGACCCAAAATACTTTGATACACATATGTGCCGAAGTAACACTGTAAAAAACGTCGCTGAACACCTCTGTACAAAAATAGTGAATAGTAGCCATAGTAGTGAATACTAACCATGACAAAAAACGTACAATGCCCCATCAAGTACACGCCGAAAAATTTCATTCGTTTATTTATAACTCGAAAATGGCCTTCAACTAAAATAGAAATAAAAGCTCGGGGTTATTTGGAAAGGAAAACTTGTATCTTCACAAACATCATGGTTCTTGAGCCGTCAGCAACAGAAATTCACAAAAATAATTTAGTTAACGTGTATAGCACTTGTGACTAAACAGAATATTCTTAAAAGTGCATTTGATTTTCAAAATTACTAATTGTAAGAAATGCTGTATATTTAAAAGTAGGGTTACAGTCTAACCGTAAATCTCTGTAATTAAAAGTTAGAATCAAAACCGTCAGTGAAAAGAATTATTATTTACAATATCTATAATTACATTTGACACTCTTAATTTGAAGTAATGGGACCAAGACCCACTAGAACCTCCGTTTCGCCCTCAATGGCAACAAAAACCCTCCGGAAAACACTCAAGTCTTACACTGCATTTAATTGCAAGTATTGTAAAAGACATTTCCAAAGTCTACAAAATTTGAGATTGCACTTGAGCAGTCATACAGACAGGAAATTTATTTGTTCATATTGTCCTAATGCTTTCCGAAGGAAAGATAATCTTGTAACCCATGAAAAAATCCACACCGGACAGAGTCCCTACAATTGTGACCATTGCAAAAAATCATTTCTCCAAAATTCTAATTTAAAGAGACATTTAGCAACTCATGCTGGACACGTCAAACGGTGCAGGAATGGAGGTCGTTCTAAGAATCTCGCAGAAAAATACAATTCAAAAGAAGATTCAGGGACAAAAACTAAGATCAAACCTTACAGTTGCAAACATTGCAGTGCGTGCTTTATAAACAAAAATAATTTCAAACGACATTTGGAAATGCACACCCGTGAAGAAACAAAACCTTTTGATTGCAGAAACTGTGGAAGAAGTTTTCCGTCAGAAATATTATTAAACGATCATTCGACAACTCATTTGGGAAAAGGACCGTTCGAGTGCGATTTCTGTGGGAAACGTTTGACACGAAATAACAATTTACAGCAGCATTTATTGATTCACTGTCAAAAGAAACCACTCAAGTGTCCAACTTCAAACTCCAATTTAAAAGATGGAGGGCAATTATTACAGAAACATTTAGAGGAACATCTTGTTGCTTCACCCTTTGAATGCAAGCTTTGCTCCTATTCGGCTTCCAGGAAGATTTCCTTAATCAAGCATGAAAAAACACACCAGAGACAGAATCCCGAGGGTCAAAATTCTAAATATGATAAGACAAATAATTTACTTCAAGAGCTTAAGCCATCAATCCACACCAACTTTGGACCGATTCAAGAAAAGGGCCAAAAGTTTCTTCCACTTTTTAAAGAAACCAAGAACGAGGTCCAAGCTGGTGAGAAACAATTGCTTCTAGATTTCAAGAAACCAAATTTGTGCATTCAATCTGATGAAGAAAATGACAAGAAATTAAATAAGAGTGGCAATGATCCATCCTCACCCATTCAAGGGGAAGTTCCTCGCATTAACGAACAGAAATCTGATGAGAATAAATGTTCTCAAAAATTCAAAACGAACACAGTGACTCGCCTTGTCCTCAAACCATTTAAATGTCGGATTCGCCCTTTCTCCTTAACTCGGAAGAATTATCTTAGGAATTGTAAGGGTCTGCTCCAATAAGAACAATTACATGGAGCTGGTTGTGATGCTCAAAGAAAGGATCAGAAATTGAGGGGAGATTCTGAGAAGCCACGAGTGCACTCTTGCAAAAAATGCGGTGTGATTTTCTCTGAAAATAAGGAATTGAGCTGGCATTACTACCATGATCATAAATTGCCAACTATAGTGCTGTCGAAGTTGCCTATCAGCGTTGGCGATATAGTTGTGACAGACTAAATTGGACATGAAATACTTTTTGTTGGAACCATCCGTGATCTAACCTTCCATGATGGGAATTGGTTACCAAATAATTTAAAATTGTAGGTTAATGACTCAATTTCCAAACACTGTAAATACTATTATACTATCAGTATACAAGCAATTCCTATAGTAGGTATTGTTAAGATATAATTGAACTTATACCTTAAAGGAGTGTAGCTCTAATAGTTAAATAATAAAGTGGGAGAATATTAAGATAGTATTGCCAATTATAGAGATATTTATTCAGTGTACAAAAAGAATGAGAGGAAGAGTGAGAGCTAGAGAAGGAGAGTGGAGTGGAGTGGAGTCCAGCAGAGTAACAGTAAAGTTACCAAGGGTTAGACCCGAGCCAGACTCCCCGATTGTGAGAAGGAGCTGGGTTTATATACTGTAGGGTTGGCTGTAAAACAGGAATTATCCAGTTCAAACTGGTTTTGTTTCCGTTACATTTACATTGTTACTTTTGTTCAGAGTTAATACCAATCAGACTACAGAGTCCGAGCTTCTTAGATGAAGCATCCTTTTTTAACCAATAGTTGAGCATGATACAATAGACAATAAGATTCTCTTTTCTTTACAAATGTAAGTAATATTCCTTACGTGTTACAGTTAACAGTAAGAGGCTTCATTGCTACTCTTTACATACAATGTAATATTTTTCTTAAAATACAAGTATGGCTTAACATTCATTGGATTAGAGGAAACGATGACCTCATCGTTGGAAAAATATAAAATGTGGAATTAAGTACACTTGTAAAAATTTTGAGGCCGAATTAAAATTTCAATAACACAATCAAATTCTTTAGAATGATGAATAAAATATTTGAACACAGATTACATGACTTTCTCATAAAAATGACACTTTTTTACGTATATTTCACCTTACATAAAGATTTTTCGTCCTCGAAAAAGTAAACAATTTCTGAAGTTCAAGGCACACTGGAAATGTTAACATTGTCGTGGAAATGTTTGTCGCAAAAATTGTTAGAAAATGGAGACACTGCAGTTCGTAGAGGAGACTTCAAAATAAAATGTAGATTAACCGTGACATTCAAAAATAATAATAAGGCAAACCGGTTGAAGCGAAGAATTCATTGGGTGGTTTCTCTGTACTGGAAACTTTTCTGTAGTAACGTCGTAAATGGAAGAGGCATGAGGCGTGTCTTGTCGCTATTTTGAAAACCAGGGCGTGCATGGGGCGCGGTGAGTGAAGTCCGTAGAATGTCGTTGAGCAGGTCAATATTGGGCTGGTGACTTGGCTAGGGTCATCTTGGAGTTTCGTCTGCAATGGGCAGAAGTTTTGCGATGGGAAATCACGGGTAGAGTGATCAATTCTCCCAGTAATTTCAAACGGTAATCCGGGTGTCGGCAAAATTGTTGGTTGACTCGTCTGGGCATTTTGAGAATGTCGTGAAAATTTTGAGCAGGGCCTCCGGCAGAGGCTGACGCCACAAAAATATTTTGTATAAATAGTTTGGATAGTAGGAAATAAGGAAGAAAGATAGGAACAAATTGTCGGTCGAAATAAAGATTTAATTAAATGAAAAACTGTGTGACCAAAAAATTTTAGATTTTGTAGGAGCCTATTTCAGAATATGATTCCTAGTAAATTTTTACATATACTGTAAATTTTTTATCGATCTAGTTCTACTCCTTGGGGTAAAATGAAATTTTTTAGGGAAATTTTTGACAGGGCCTCCGGCAGAGGCTGACGCCACGAAAAAAATTTCTATAGTAGAATATAGTATAGTTGTATAGTGTAAGAACAAAGGAAAAGTGT
The DNA here is from genome assembly GCA_947179485.1 of Allacma fusca. Classification (NCBI taxonomy): domain Eukaryota; kingdom Metazoa; phylum Arthropoda; class Collembola; order Symphypleona; family Sminthuridae; genus Allacma; species Allacma fusca. The sequence goes on from OX359245.1 coordinate 54,235,918, forward strand.
AGGTACGTAATAATGTATTCGTTCTTTAAAAGTACAGGGAAAAAAATTTTTTGGAAAAATTTGACCAAAAATTTTTCGAATTTTCAGGAGCTGATTTTAAAATTAAATTACCCGTAAATTTTTATCTAATCTGTGAAATTTTCAGAGATCTAGCTTTATTTGTTGGGGTAAAATGAGAATTGTGTAAAAAATTTGGGCAGAGCCTCCGGCAGAGGCTTACGCCACAAAAAATATTTTGGAATTTTGGGAGCAAACTCGCAGAGAGGTAAGGGAATCGTCTATACTCGAATTAACAAATTCAAAGTATAGAAAACGTAGCAACTCCGCCATGTTAAGATATAATTGAACTTATACCTTAAAGGAGTGTAGCTCTAATAGTTAAATAATAAAGTGGGAGAATATTAAGATAGTATTGCCAATTATAGAGATATTTATTCAGTGTACAAAAAGAATGAGAGGAAGAGTGAGAGCTAGAGAAGGAGAGTGGAGTGGAGTGGAGTCCAGCAGAGTAACAGTAAAGTTACCAAGGGTTAGACCCGAGCCAGACTCCCCGATTGTGAGAAGGAGCTGGGTTTATATACTGTAGGGTTGGCTGTAAAACAGGAATTATCCAGTTCAAACTGGTTTTGTTTCCGTTACATTTACATTGTTACTTTTGTTCAGAGTTAATACCAATCAGACTACAGAGTCCGAGCTTCTTAGATGAAGCATCCTTTTTTAACCAATAGTTGAGCATGATACAATAGACAATAAGATTCTCTTTTCTTTACAAATGTAAGTAATATTCCTTACGTGTTACAGTTAACAGTAAGAGGCTTCATTGCTACTCTTTACATACAATGTAATATTTTTCTTAAAATACAAGTATGGCTTAACAGTATTTTAACGAGGTTCGTACATATCTAAATGAAAGTGTATTGTAATTTACAATTGCAAATGACAGGTCCGTGGATGGTCAGTGCTGAGTTTTTAATTATAATGGGAAATTTGTGTATTGTTATGAGATCAGAATAAATTTATTGCATGTATTGGAAAATTGTATTACAAAACTTGTGCATTTTTCAAAAAAAGTACCGCAGTTTCATAATTTAGACTTTGGAGTGTCAGATTATTATTTAGTGCTTGGAAATAAAAACATATTATTTCGCTATGTATTTGGTATCCTATATGCGGTAAAATATTTAAATTTGCACTTTTCAACATATTTATGTAGCTGTAAACCCTATGAAATAAAAAATTACGTACTACAAAAATGCATATCACCTGCACTGACGGGCAGGCGTGTACTAAATAGTTCACGTCAGAAAAAAGAAGAATGACCAGCCCGCCCGTGCCCATATGAGATCCAAAATTTTATAAGGTGCCCTTTCCTGCATAGGGATTAAAATATTAATTAACCCCACCCCTACGCCCGTGAGGTCAAAATTTTTACGCCCTGTGCGTTTACTACGGAGATGCCTAGCCCGATATTCAACCCGTGGGCCCCTGCTCTAACCATTAATACTGAACAATTGACTCATTGCCAGCACTATGGACAGCAGATTGTCAACCTATAAGCTGCCCAGTTTCCTTTACTTTCCCGCGTACCATATGAATAGAATGTAGACGTGACTAATTGTAAGCGTAAGCACGCTGAGCTCAGCGTCAAGCTACTTGGGTTGTTGTTTGATCGTCATTGACTTATAACTGACACAAGTTTTTTTATTATAACTTATACTGATCAATTATAATAGTTTGTATTTTTGGTCCGTTGTTGAGGTAACAGTCTTATTCACAGCGTTTGTACATTTGACGCAATTTTTACCCTTATTTGTCATCTGTACGAGTCTGTACACTGTACATGCTTTAATACTGCCATAAACTTGTTGCTTTCAGACGCAAATCAAATATACTGATTGTACAGCTAAACGAAAGGGAATACAATTTTTGGCATTTTTTAGACACGATAAGTATATCTAAGGAAGTCATTTCTAATGATAGGTACATTTTTAATTGAAGAAATTTTTACAAAAATCCCATAAAGTCGGAATTTGTTCTAATAATTTATGGGCTCTGGCTCTGTTTATATGAACTTCCAACGCCGATAGTCAATCAGGGTCATTGAAAAAAATCCGAAGATATGCTTATTTAATCTCAAGAGTGTAATGCATCTTGAAGATATTTATATCGTTGTAGATTTTTTAAGTTCAAATATAGTAGGAATGCTTTATTTAGTATTTATTTTTTCTTATTGTTAGTGCGTTTATGTCTTGTTTTTAAAGCCATTCTACTTTGTAATATTCATTATTAGTAGTTTTGTGTATGCATTTTAGGAAAAATTTGGAACAATTTACATTAGGAAATGGGGGCATTCTGGATGTTTTTATGCTGTGATAATTTACTGCTCACTGTTGTCTACAGGGGTGGCCCTTGGGCAGGGTTGGCAAAAAACCGGCTTTTATCTATAAAGGCCAAGCCAGTGGCATGAAATGGTAACAACCGGTTTTATTGGACAGTGGACTTATTTGGATAGTATTAATTATGGCCATTTTATACCAACCTATACAACAGGTCCGGGCCGGTTAGAACCGGATTTTAACCAATAATAACCAGGCCATTTCTGACCACTTGGCAACCCTGTGTTCATGCATGCGTAATATTAGCCAAGCCGGTGGTACGTTTTGGTTAAAACCGGTTTTTATTGGACAGTGGATTTATTTGGATAATATTAATTACGACCATTTTACACCAACCCAAGCAATTGGACCAAGCCGGTAAGAACCGGATTTTAACCAATAACGGTCAGGCCATTTCTTGCCACTTGCCAACTCTGCCCTTGGGTTAAAACTTGGGATTGCAAGTAGCCCCCAAATTTGGAAAACCAATCAACGACTTTTGGGATTTCATAGTTGATAGTGGATAAATAAACATTGTTTTTATTTAGGTTTGCACACATGCTCATGCATGCGTTTGATGTATGTGATTTATTTTTCTTTTCTATCCTCTTTCTGCTTAATAGTGTGATGTGTCATTCAATCCACATAGGAATAGGAATACAATATTGATTTTAGCACAATGTTCTGGGGTTTTGCTAATGTAGGAAGCACTTCAACATTTTCAATAGAACTGATATTGCCCTTGTTTTTTTTCAGCAGCCACTTTGAGAATTCAAAATACCAATACTAATATAATACATATCTAATGTACAAAATGCCAAGAAAAGAATACTCCCGTGCCCCTGATTCGGGTGGAAAAGGTAAAAATTATTCAACTTCCCCATAATTTAGCAAATCTTCTTCCAGATATTTTAAAAACGGCACTAGTGAGAACAGTGTACAACAGGGTTGTATAATAAATATGACTCTTTAAAGCCTAGCCTATAAACTCTGCCTCAAGTAGCCTGAAACAGGAATTTGATTTAAGAAACTGATATTGACCTAAATGAATACCTTTGGAAATTGCTACAAACGCTTATATGAACCATAAACTGTTCAAAAAGAATGCACGACCAAAACTTATTTTAGGAGGTGGTTTCGAAAATATTGAGATATATTTGAAAATACAGAAAGCTTAAAATTTGACTCTTTGGTTCGGCAAATAAAGCTCTGCCATCGTCAGGTACTAAGTAAATATCGTAGTGTAGTTAGGGAATGTCGATTGAAAATGCCCTCGTATATATGCCCGCCAAGCTGAATATGCCCAAAATGCCCGCCAACGTGCCATATTTTTGGGCACGTTGGCACATTGGGAAAATGCCCTAAATTGGGCATTTTCGACAGGGCATATTCGGCATTTTGGGCATTTTCAGTAGGGAATATTTATTATTTTTTGTAGACAAAACTCAGCAATATAGTCAAGTCAAAAAAGCCACTATTCACTATTAAAATGAAATATTCTAAAAAGGCCTACATGTCAATTTTGCTCAAATATATTTTATTTCAAAGTATACTTCATGTGTATCATACAATCGCCTTATATTGAATTGCAGAATGCAATACTGTTGCATTTTGTATAACGTTAATCAGAATGCTCTAGTTCTTCTCGCGTGTACGGTTCTTCAATGATAAATGCGTCCTCAAAAACATCCTCCCCATCAGAACTTTTATTTGTGTAACTTTCAACCTCTGCAGCCGTTGCTCAGCCTTCGGCTGAAATAATATCGGCATAAATAAAATTTCTCATATCAACTTTTTCTAACAAGTGCTTCGAGGTTGCAGAGTTTATTGCATTCCAAAATGTGAGTTATGTTTGACTACTAAATTAAAAATAATTCGGGAACAATTTCAATGTTGAACTGTGAAACCACCCGTCAATTAGCAACAATGCAATGGTTAGAAGTTTCAAAACTTTTACAATTGTCTACTGACCAGATTTATTTACCTGTATGTTAAAACGGCGAGTAATCGTTTTTAGTTATAACAATGTGTGCTGGGCAGTTTAACGTCTGGAAAAGGTAATCGGTCGGAAAATTGGAGTTGAATATGCCCAAAATGCCAAATATGCCCAGGAATGAAAATGCCCAAAATGCCCGTGCCGAATGTGCCCAAAATCTACGTATTTGCCCAAAGTTGAAAATGCCCAAAATGCCCTGGCATTTTGGGCAGGCATGATGCCCAATATGCCATGGCATTTTCAAATCGACAATCCCTAAGTGTAGTTATGCTAATTATTTAAACAAAAATCGAGTATATGTATATATTTTCAAATGTACGTATTTTGTAAAAAGAAAAGCAACTTAACAATTTCTGCTGATCATTAAAGGATTTTCGAGCCATTCGTGTTACCATTTTTAGCCAGATGTTACAGCGTTCTGTTAAAAATATACGTTTTTTTCTGAAATTTGCAGGTTTCGTTAAATGTTTCCCTGGTCCAAGAAACGGAAAGCGCTTCTGATGTATTTCAACAATGTTATTTTATTCTGTAACGCCAAACGTTTACTTGAATGTTCAAGCCACGCTCAAATGAGTTTTGTTATTTGCACCACTATCAAAAAAAATCTTTAAAAAGGAACAATCCGTGCATGTCGTCCTAATAACAAATAATAAAAATAAAACTATAGTATTTGTTCGCTATCGTCCAATTCAGATGTGAAGTACTTATACTTGGGATTGGAGCGATTCAAGTCCATAGGGCTGATATTTTGTTCAAAATGAGAAGAAAGGACAAGCATATTTTGAGGGAAAGCCCTCCACCTCCCAACGTTTATTTCACCTGTCCCAGATGTTCCAACGTGTTCAACCAGAGTTGTGAGTTACGGTCACACTTGACTTCTTGCAAAGCAAAAATGACTAGAATTGTGGAAACGAATCCTGGAATGAAATCTTATATTAGGCCTGCACAGACGAAAAAAAAGGTTCGAAAGGTCCAATGCCGGTTTTGCCTCTTATCATTTCAAGCCGGGAATTGTCTCACCGAGCACGAAAGGGTTCATACTGGTGAAAAGCCTTACAAATGTTCTACCTGTGGCCGTTCTTTTGCCCGCAAATATGCTTTAACCCTGCACTTGAGAATCCACACAGGAGAAAAGCCATATGCGTGTGGAGTCTGTGGAAAACGTTTCACCAGTTATTCATCCTTAAGGTTGCATTTGCGAATGCATCAACCAAAACCTGGGAAAGCCTTCGGCCAGTTCAACTACAACTACTACAACTCGACGGATCGTCCCATCACCAGCATCAATGGGAAGAAAAAACGTCGTTATTTCTGTCAAATCTGTCCCGCAAATTTCAGTTTAAAGATTGGCCTCTTGCGCCACACCGGAGGTCATTCAGAGGACGGACCTTATAAATGCAAGATTTGCAGCTACAGTGCATTCCAGAATTACATTTTAAAACGTCACTTGCGCCACCATAAAGCGGAAACTTCTAAGAAAAAACGCTACCCTTACATGTGCAAGATCTGCGGAGGAACTTTTAGTCTTCGGAATAATTTTGAACAACATTTGAGAGTACATGAGGAACTTTCAATAAATAACAGGAAATATGGATCGGATCACCAAAGTCATAAAATCAATTCCGCGCAACCTGACCGAATCTTAACTTCTGAAATTATGAATACAGAAAATCCTCATGAGTGCATTACTTGTGGGAATAGTTTCACATGTCGGAGTATTCTGAACCGGCACCTTAGAAGGACTGGACATGCATCGACTGAAATGATAATTTATAGTTGCAAGGAGTGCGACTCATGCTTCATTGAGGATGAAGATCTGTGTCTGCATTACTCCCGGTGCCATAAATTGCCTGTTGTTAGGCTGCAAAATTTAATGCTAAATGTTGGCGATATTGTTGTTCTTGATGATTGACAAGCCGCTTTTGGAAATGGGACCAATGAATATTTAAACTGTTAAAATTATCCCGAAACACTTCGAGTTCAAAAATGTTCTTGCTATTTAAATGTTTGTTATCCATAATAATTTTAGCCTGTCTTGACAATAATGTTTTATAGTCATGAGTGATTTTTTAAATTAAAATTTTCCAGTGAAATCCAACTACATGGATTTTTTGTACTGCATCATTTTTATTCGGTATAAAAATGGTAAGTTTTTTGAGTCCATCGGAACAGACCAAGGGAGTATTCACGATCAAAATTTACGATATCGTGCACATATTACGCTTTCGTAATTTTGACTAATTTTTTATTTGCTGTCGTTAGAACGCAGACAAGTGGAATTGTTATAAAATACCAAAGTTCTGCGATATGTACTTACCACAGACCACAGAGTGGGCCCAACTCATTCCCTATTCCATTTTCACCATTTAGAAAAAAAGTAATAGCAAAGTCGGTAGACTTTAAATTTTCAAGGGTGAAGTTCTAAAGTCAACTCAATGTTTAGAATGTAGCACTGAAACACGTAGTCTTCAAAAGGAACGATCGACATGTGCATGTTGGCTCCAAAGGGAAAAGTAAACTAAGGCCGGAGGCTCCAAGGTACAGCAGGCTTCTGTAACGTGGAGTAGAAAAAGTGAAAGGGAACACTTAATGTTTTGGGACACTTTTAAAGCGTCAATGCCTTGTACTCACGCATGGCAGGAGCAACTTCCACATTGGAGCCTTGAGTTTTCCAGAAAAAGCAGGGTTTGACATATTTAAATTTACAGTACACTCTATACAGCACACTCCCGCCATTCGTGCTTCCTTATAAGAGTATTTTTTCCAAGGGAGTAAAAACATGAGAAATGATTCCCGTTTAGCGCAACCCTTCACGAAACTCTTATTAAAAAAATGTAATGAGCTTGCAAAGACTTATGGCAGAATTATTTTCCAATAATAAAATTACACGTACAATAACAAAAAAACAAAAGTAAAACAATACGATCAAATGATTCAATCCTAATATACATTTGATCCTAATTTAATATTGAATTAATATTTTCACAATGCTAAACTTCCAGCTCTAACCGTGTCCCAAAGGGAAGGTTTCACAAAAAATATAAACGAGTTGAAAATTTCCTTGCAGAATTTGGACTTCGGTATATGCACACTCGAATAACCTGGACACACATGAATTTTTGGAGATAGCAAATATACGTGAATAAACAAATGAATGCACTTTTTTCCACGAGTTTTAACTCAATAAGAAAAAAACGTAAATAAGCGAAGGATTCCTCATATTCTTTCTAAAGCTTATTTTCATTTAAGGGGATTGTACATTAAAATGTGCAATTTTTTTTCAGTGATGGATGCAGATTATGGTTTAAGAGACTTGAGAGATCTTCGTGGCTATAATGACCCATGGGAAAAAATCATATTTACGTTTAGGATAAGACTGATCTCAGTGAGTCTCATTTGGGAGGAATTTGAAGCTGGTAATTGCCCCACGTTGACCGGGAGGCAAAAAATATTTATCATCCCTTATATTGTTAACTCATACTAAAAGTTAGTTCAAAAATAAAATAACAGCGAGATTAACCGTTACTCGAAGGCCGCTGGTTCTCCGACAAGATGAAAAATAGAAGCGAATAAAACTTACAATTAGCTGTTTGGTGACTTCGGGTACAAGAGATTCGTGGGTGTACCTAGCCTCTTGAATGCATTGACAATGTCAACTAAACGTATAGGGTATACGATAGGTCGATATCGGCTCCACATGAGTACTTAAACTGACAATGAGTGTAGGAAGGTACAGGTTACCGTAAGGTTGAGAAAAAAGAGAGAAACGGTACTTAATTTTTTGGGACACTTTCAAAGCGTCCATGCGCCTTACTCGGAACTCACGCACGTCAACAGGCACCACGTTGTATACCCTTGAGATCTCCAGAAGCAGCAGGGATTGACATTTATGCAGTAATGCAGTACACCCGGACTGTAAGAATCCCATTTTAAGAGTATTTTCTCAATAAGGTAAAAACAATTGAACCGATTCCCATTAAGCACAACGCTTAGTTTTGTCTGTATCATAGCATCTCACTTAAAAAGTTTTACTTGAATCAAGGTCCGACACTAATTTAATATAAAATAAAGATATTAATTTTGTTAAGTTTATTATAGATACATATGTCGTAATGAAATCATTTCTAGGAAACATTGACAACAACTAATGCCAATAAAGTATCCCTGATTATATTGCCTCATTCAGCTATCTGGCAGATCCCGCTTTTTGATATCCTCATCCCGGCCTCCCTCATTTTATCCATGAGTCCAAGACCAGGATCAGAGTATTCTATCTCCCATTACATTTTTGAGCAATTCATGGGAATTTTTTAGTTTTAGTCTTGAAAAGGAATGGACTAGGAATTGACTAGGAATAGGCTACGATTTTTAGGAAAACGTGTGAATAGGACTGGACTAGATTAGTACAAGGAAATTCGTAGAAGACAAAGCTGGGCGCATACCCTTCATGTTTGCCTACAAGTAGGCAAAATTGTAGGCTATGCTCAAATTTTCACAAGTTTTGTAGGCATTTGTATGTAGGCTGCTTATTTCGAGGGAAATAAATCTGCAATATATGCTGGGAAAAATCAATACGTACATACATAAAATAGTAGGTACTTAAGCATGAAAATGTAGATATACGTACATATGTTCGAACCTTTGGTTACATTATATTTCAAAAAATTTCATTGTACATGATAATACATGTTTATTCTTTCTATAATAAATGTAATACGGCATTAAACAGAAACATCTTCTACAATTGACTGACTAAAATTCGATTTCTTCACTATTCGTTATTGAAATCAGTGAATCATAAACCAAGCAACACAAATTGATTTTTAATAAGTAGCACGCATAAAACATTGTTGAAACAATATCTGAAACATTTCGAAAACAAAAGTTAAATTATGTAACTTGAACAAGAATTTTCATTGCCAACTATGTATGTATTGTTTAGTTTTAAGTTAAAATTGCAATACATTGTGAATAACTTCAATTTACGCATGCATAATTTCATGTTACAGTAGCTATGCAGGTATGAATCAATTACGACAAAGAGGTATGTTGGTTGTAGGTAGGGACAATTCTCGGGAATAATGTATGTAGGTTACAGGTAGGGTCAACTCTCGGAGGGGGGATGTATGTAGGTTGTAGGTAGGGTGAAGTCTTGGTAGTGATTTATGTAGGCTAAAATGTAGGCTGTACGTAAGAACCTAAAAATATGTAGGATTTAAGGTATGCGAATACTTTGCCCAGCTTTGGCTAAAAGTGTTTTGTTGCAAGTTGCGGGTCGGGCTGGAAGGTCAATCTATCTTAACATGCTGGGACGGATCGTATTTAGATTACATAGTGCGGGGTCCGGGCGGGTTCGATTTGTTTATAAAAGCATAGGATCGCAAGTAGCAAATGACTTATTTCAAAATAATCAGGAATTAATCAACCAAGACGTTTCACTACCTGAGGAAAAGGCTCAACAGCTGCTGCTTCCACGTTTTATTGAAACTAACATCAATTTCAAAACTCACGTTACTATTCCACCAGATAAAGGAAAATGTCCGGGTTTGTTTCAAAATATTGATGAAACTGAGAACGTCATTTCCCCTACTCAAAACATCCATGTTCCTACCGTGAATGAATCCTACAGGGATGACGCCAGATCCTCTCAAATATTCACGAAAATTAAAGTGAGACGTCTTGTCCTCCAACCGTTTAAATACATTATTCGTACTTCTTCCGAAATTTCCAAGAATGACGTTACGAAGCCTGAAAACTCCCACAATAGGAGCAAATTCCTAGTAGACCTTGTCCGTGTTGATATGACAGATCAGAAAGTGAGGGTTAATATAGAGAACCATGTTGAGGAGCATTATTGTAAAAACTGCGGGTTGCTTTTCTCGGAAAACAAAGAATTGAGCTAGCATTACTACCATGACCATAAATTGCCAACTATAGTGCTTTCGAAGTTGCCTATCAGTGTTGGAGATATAGTTGTAACTGAGTGAGTCAGCTGGGGAAAATTGGAAAAATCCTTGGGATTTTATTGGCACTACCATTTGGGCAAATTGCTTTTAAAAAATGTGTTAAAAAATCATACGTTGTACTACACAATAATTATTGTACTTACTTACAATTAGCCACAAGTATAAAATAATATATTAGTAATTCCTTCAGTAACATTATAAATATTGGGTCAATTCAGGTTTTAAGTACTTAGTAAATGTTAAGTGAATGGTCAGTTATTTAAACTGCTGGGAGAGACCTTATCAATGTTCCTTCTCCATCTACTCCGCACAAACATCCCTCAAGTGACCCAACATATGAAGACTCATACTGGAGAGTAATTCTTCTCCTGTGACCTCTGCCCCAAAAGATTTAATGTCAAGAGCAACTTAAACCGGCACATGACCAGTCATGTTATAGCAGAGGGAGCCCCGTGTACAAAACCGCCGAAGGAAGTTCAAAAATCAAGGGATTCCGAGCTCCTCGAATGTTGCACAGCTCAAAATTGCATTGAGCATTGAACGTCTGAACATGCTAAGATGTACAAAAATAAAGTTAGAAAATCCCCAGAGGGCTCTCATATCAGAGGATATCAAACAGCTACAACGATATACAACAACGAGCCAGAATACAAACAAGACCTGAAAGAAAAATCACAAAATCAAAATGAACTAACTACTGCTGGTTCGATGCTAACATTAAAATCAAATCAGTCATTGGAGACATTCCCCCGAATATTTTGTCCCGATTGTAACAATCACCAGGAGAGTGGGTTTCCTCATTCCCGAATTCCGTCAAAAATCTGCAACAGCATTGGAATGTACTACAGTTGTAAGGAGTGCCTTTTTGTGAGTCACTCACACCAAGAACTGTGTGCCCATAATAATAAGTCCCAAGTCCCACTGCTTATTATGAGTCGGCAGGGGTCGGATTTTTGTAAATCTCCCTGGAAGATTTTTTTCATTTTCCCTGCTGGTCATGATGTCCCTGTTCGAAGCAAGTTTAAAACTCCCTGTTGCCAAAGCAATTTTCGTAATACACCCCAACAAATTAAAAAATCCCTGCTGAAAAAAAGGTCAACAAATTTGAAAATCCCTGCTGACGCAAAATCATTTTCGTAAATCACCTCAACAATTTGGAAAACCCTGTTGACAAAAATCATTATCAATAAAACACGTACCTCAACAATTTCAAAAATCCCTGCTGACAAAAATTGTTTTCCATAAAACACCTCAACAATTTCGAAAATCCCTGCCAAAAAAAAGGTCAACAGACTTGAAAATCCCTGTTTGCAATCCCGTTTGAAAATTTCCCTGCTGAAAAATGTTTTTCCCTGGGAAGATTCTTCCCGTCTTCCTACATAAATCCGACCCCTGTGGGTCGGTTGGTCCGAACTTGACGAATTTATTTAACAGTGCTACAATTTGAGTGCTTTTAATTTGTTATACGCGCTTAGCTTAAATTGTTTGCCTTCAAAGGGAATTCTTTCTGTAGGGGCTTGTCATTAGAGTAAATTTGGAGAACCAGCATTTTTAATGCTACTGTAGACAAAATTCATTCTACTATTAGGAATAATGAATGCTAATATTTTGTCCCAGAGAAAATACGCCCTAAAATAAATTGGTACAAAATTGTCACAAAATACTTCGATACATATATCTACAAATGTGCCGAAGTAACTCTGTAAAAAACGTCGCTGAACACCTCGGTACAAGAATAGTGAGTAGTAGTCATAGTAGTGAATAGTACTATGACAAAAAGACGTACAATGCCTCATCACGTATAGACACCGAAAAATTTCATTTGTTTATTTATAACTCGAAAAGGGCCTTCAACTAAAATAGAAAGAAACGCTCGGGGTTATGTGGAAAGGAAAATTTGTATCCTCACAATAACCTTCAGGTTCTTGAGCTGTCAGCAGCAGAAATTCACAGCAATAATTTAGCCACCGTGCGTACAATAATTGTGACTAAAAAAAATATTCTTAAACGTGCTTTTGATTTTCAAAATTACTAAATTGTAAGAAATGCTGTATATTTAAAAGTAGGGCTACAATTTAACCGCAAATCTCTGTAATTCCAAGTTATAATCAAAATCGTCAGTGAAAAGAATTATTATTTAAAATATTTACATTTTTGACACAAATTCTTAATTTGAAGAAATGCGACCAAGACGGGCTAAAACCTCCGTTCCGCCCTCAATGGAAACAAAAACCCTCCAGAACACTCTCAAGTTTTACACGGGATTTAAGTGCAAGTATTGTATAAGACATTTCCAAACCCTACAAAATTTGAGATTGCACTTGAGCAGTCATACAGACAGGAAATTTATTTGTTCCTATTGTCCCAATGCGTTCCGAAGGAAAGATAATCTTGTAAAACATGAAAGCATCCACACCGGAGAGAGACCATACAATTGTGACCATTGCAAAAAATCATTTATTCAAAGTTTCAATTTAAACAGACATTTAGCAACTCATTTGGGAAAAGGACCGTTCCAGTGCGATTTCTGTGGGGAACGTCTGACACGAAAGTATAATTTACAGCAGCATTTATTGACTCACTGTCAAAACAAACATTTCAAGTGTACAACTTCCGACTCCAATTTCAAAGATGAAGGGCAATTATTACAGAAGCATTTAAAGGAACATATTGCTGCTTCACCCTTTGAATGCAAGCTTTGCTCTTATTCGGCTTCTAGGAAGATTTCCTTAATCAAGCATGAAAAAACGCACCGGAGACAGAATCCCGAGGGTCAAAATTCTAAATATGATGAGGCAAATGATTTACTTCAAGAGCCTAAGCCATTAATCTACAGCGACTTTGGATTGGTTCAAGAAAAGGGCCCAAAGTTTCTTCCATTTTTTGAAGAAACCAAGAACGAGTTGGCACGTTTTCAAACAAGTGAGAAACAATTGCTTCAAGATTTCAAGAAGTCAAATTTTTACATTCCATCAGATGAAGAAAATGCTAAGAAATTGAATAAGGACGGCAATGATCTTGCCTCATCCATTCAAACGACGGAGGTTCCTCGCATTAATGAGTCCAAATTTGATGAGGCTACATGCTCTCAAAAAATCAAGAAAAACACAGTTACTAGTTTCATCCTCAAACCATTTAAATGTAAGATTCACCCTTTCTCCTTACCTCAAAAGAATTATGTTAAGAATTGTAAGGGTCTGCTCCAAAAAAAAACAATTATTACTTGGAGAAGGTTCAAATGTTCAAAGCACGGACTAGAAGGTTACACTCCATAAGGAGAAAGCCCCTTACGAGTGCCCCTTTTGTGGTAAATGCCTCACTCAAAAACAAAATTTGCAGAGGCATTTCTGGACTCACTGTCAAAACAAACCGTTCCAGTGTCCAACTTGCAGTTCCAATTTCGAAGATGGGCACTCCTTCCATAGACACTTACAGAAGCATATTGTGTCTTCCCCCTTCAAATGCAGGATTTGCTCCTATTCTGCGTTCCGGAAGGATTACATAACCAAGCATGAGAAAACACACCAGGGGAAAGGGGCGCAGTGTGACAGCCCTAGAATTAATATTATTGCTCAAACAAATGATTTATTTCAAACTAATCTGGGATTAATCAACCAAGACGTTTCACTACCTGAGGAAAAGGCTCAACAGCTGCTGCTACCACGTTTTATCGAAACTAACATCAATTTCAAAACTCATGTTACTATTCCACCAGATGATGAAAAATGTCCGGATTTGTTTCAAAATATTGATGAAGCTAAGAATGACATTTCCCCTACTCAAAGCATCCATGTTCCTACCGTGAATGAACCCCACAGGGATGAGGCCAGATCCTCTCAAATATTCACGAAAATTAAAGTGGGACGTCTTGTCCTCCAACCATTTAAATGCATTATTCGTACTTCTTCGGAAATTTCCAAGAATGACGTTACGAAGCCTGAAAACTCCCACAATAGGAGCAAAGTTCCAGTAGACCTTGTCCGTGTTGATATGACAGATCAGAAAGTGAGGGTTAATATAGAGAACCATGTTGGGTGCCAGAGAAGTTCAAACATATCAAGAGCTTCACTAGAACAGTGTACATGACCTTCCAGAAGGACGTTCTTTTACCTGACTCCTTATTGATTCAGTTTGAAGACAAGAAACATGCAATCAAGACGCAAGTGGGTAGACGTAAGTGCTTCTTCTGTGGCAGCTTTAGTCATATTGGAAGTAACTGCATGATGAGGAAGGCTATCTCATATGCTAATGCAACGAAGACACAAGATAATGCATACGATACGCAGAGCGACACACATGAAAATGTAGATTTTAGTTCCATCACACAAAATCTACCCCAGGACACGGTTATGATACCGATACTTTCCAAAAAGACCTTTAGGGCAGAAGCGGCAAGCACTGATGATGGCAACTTAACAGATGCCAGTCAAACTAAACGTAGAAAGAAGGCCGGTCCGCATGTGATAAGAAACATTAAAACACGCAGCCTTTATGATTGGAAATATGAAGAATGGAAGTATTTAGAATTAAATAAAGGAAAGCCATGCAAAAACAGTGAGTTAAAGGAATTTCTACAAAGCATACCGACCGATAGATATAGGGAGCCTATGTATGTCAGCACTGTAGCAAAATCTATAAACAAAGATTTGACGCAACTGAAAACTCAACTACACGAATTAAAACAAGCATTCTCTCCCAAGCACACCTACGACAAGACAAACCTACAGAAAATTATTGACCACTTGACAATAACTTTACAAACAGAACCCTCTAATGACACTTAAAATAATAACATTAAACGCACAGGGCTTAAAGAATGTGAACAAAATTAAAGACTTGAAGAATCTAATATCCCTATGGAAACCAGATGTTTTGTGCATTCAGGAGACTAATATAAATACGAAAGTGAGCAATACGTGCAACCTTAATGACTACACAGAGCATTACAATGACTCAACGACAGCATTCAGTGGGACAGCGATTTTTGTACATAATAAACATAAATCTACGCAAACAAAGTTAGTACCAGGTAAAATGCAAATTACTGAAGTAATATATGAGAATCAAAAAATATATATTATCAACCTACATATGCCTCACAATGATCTGGAGGCTTTTAGAATTGTTAACATTTTGGAAGCTCAACTCAAGAAACATTCCAAAAATAAAATAGTGTTGTGCGGAGACTGGAACTATGTAGATGACATAGACAAAGACAGGATTAACTCAAAAGAGGCAAGGTTAAAATTACAAAAAAACATGAATATACTCCTCAACAACTACAACATGACGGATGTATACAGGTTCCTCTACCCTGATGGTAGAGCCATGACACACACTGGAACTCTAAAACATAAACTGAAAGCTAGATTGGATCGTTTCTATGTAAACAGTGAACTTAAACATTCCCTATTGTCATGCAACACATACCCTTCCTTCAGTGACCACTCTTCAGTGGAAATTAAACTGCAGCCCTCTAAAAATAAAGCCACGGTCACATGGCGACTAAACAATGACCTCCTTAACAATAGTATATTTGTACATCAGGTTGAACACTTATTGAGAGCCTTTATTAAGAGCAATACTAAGACTTTGAATGATTATGAGAACCTTAAAAGAGACATACGTACGAGTGCAATGTCAGTATCACAACTACTACACAAACAAATCTCCAAGGAACTCAAATACTTTCAACTCCTAGCGGAAACTCAAAATTATCAAACTAGCTCACAAGCTGACGCTTTTAAACAAATGATTGAGCTAATAAGAGTGAAACCTGAAAAGGAGCAATTATCCAAACTACCCAATGGTAAAATGACTGTAAACATTGAGAGTGCACTTTCGGGTCTGTCACAATCTGACAAAGTAGAATATGCTCGGACTTTTTTTAATGAAAAATATGCCGCACATCCACCATTAAACACTAGTCTATCTGACTACCTAAATAAGCTACCCAAGTTAACAGGCGTTCAAAAAGTAATCTTAGACAGATACTACTCATCAGATGAAACTAATAGTGCAATAGGCAAACTTCAAACAAGAAAGTCGCCCGGCTCCGACGGGCTCACTGCTGAGTTTTACAAGCGATTTGCCGAACTATATAAACATATAATTTTATGGCTGATAAACACATGCACAAAACAAAAAGAACTTCCGCTTTCCCTAAGATCCGGAATTATCTCTTTAATTTACAAGAAAGGTGACCCAGCCAACTTAAAAAACTATCGACCCATTAGCCTATGCAATACGGATTATAAATATATGGCAATAGTGATTAAAGATAGAATTATGGTTGTGATTGGAAGCTTAATTGGTAAATACCAAACGTGCAACGTACCCGGACGGTCTATTTATAATAACTTAAATTTCCTGAGAGATGCCACCAATAATATAACTGAAGGAGCTATAGTTTCACTAGACCAAGAAAGTGCATTTGACAATGTAAACAGGGAATTTCTGTTTACATGTCTACAAACTCTTAACTTCCCTGACTCCACGATTACATACATACAGACATTATACAACAACAACGTCATAAGGATTAAAATGGGCTCATTACTAACTGCTCCAATTAAAGTGCATAGGGGTATTAAACAAGGTGACCCAGTGGCCAGCGTGTTGTTCATACTTGCCAGTGAAATCATGCTACTGAGGCTGTCTGAAAATCTTTCGAAAATTGCTCCTGCACCGTATAATAGAATGCCCACAACGTATCTGTCAGCATATGCAGACGACACTCACATAATGATTAGCGACGTCAAACAATTCTTAGTGGTTGAAAATGAAATAAAATTATATATGCTCTTCTCTGGAAGTAGACTTAACCGTGACAAGTGTAGCTGTTTACTCTTAGGTAACTGGGCTTCAAAAAGCATTAACTGTGACTTCCCCATAAACACTTCTGGTACTAAAATCTTAGGAGTTCTCTTTGGAAATGATACATTTCCCCTTAAAAATTGGCAGGAACTGTGGAATGCTTTCATGTCCAAAATCAACTTCTATGAAAACAAATTCCCAAACGCAAATCTCCTTATGAGAGCAAAGATTCTTAACATGTTCATTATACCAGTGTTATGGTTTCGTTTGAAAGTTTTGGATCCACCGGAAGACTTTCTAAGTAGAATTACAGACTCAATAGAGTCATATCTGTGGAGGTCAGGAAAATGTTGGGTGAAAAAAGCGTTCATATATAACAGCAGTATAGTTGGAGGAATGAATATCAAGAACCCACGCGCCATGATCAAAGTTTTCCGTGTCCGTCAAGCTATAGTACACTACAACGGTCATTACAATACATACTTCGAGCAAGAGGCACAAAATATAATAACCGATTACTTACGAAATGGTGAATCTCAAAATACAAATAGTTTTTACACAAATATAACTAACAGTGTCAAAACCACCAGACTAATAGTTATAAACATCTCGCCTGAAGAAATGCACACCATAAGTTGTAAGCATTACGTATCCGCGGAAGAATATCAGTTCTTGAGAAAGATGGATATATCCAGCATTGCGGACCTTCTAATTGACCCTCAAGTAAGTGCCTACTTTCCCGCCTACAAAAGAAGATCGCTGGATCTGATCAAACGTAAATATAAAGATTTGTATGGGTATATACTAAAAGTCAAAGATAGTATTACACATTACGCAATCTTCAATGATTTGGACCAGTGTTATGTACACATTAGCACTAAGACGCTTTATTCGGAATGTCTTTGGAAATTATCGTCTTTCAGACTCAACTCTGAAATAATTTCCAAGATGAAGCTACATCCATGGCAAAATCTTAAGCTCTGCAAAAGTCTCAAAGAAGAGGAAATCACCTGGAAAATTTGGCATGGAGCCCTATGTACTCCTGCAATGGCTCTCCAAATGGGATTAAGTAATCATAAAAATTGTCCATTCTGCCACAAGATAAATCCTCTAGCAAAACATTATGTAATGTGTCCCTTCTTTAATGATATGTGGTCATATGCCAGCAAGCTACTAGAAAGAGCGGGTCTCCGCTGGGAAGAAGACTTCAAGTCAAAAGGCTGTCAGACCTACAATATACATAACAAGTGCCTATTGCATGTACTAAATGCGTGCTATGCAGTGATTTATGAGGACATATATCTGGTCTTCAATAAGGCCCCTATTCAAACTAAACCCAAAAACCGTTTGTGCCAGAAACTATTTGAAATAATTTACCTTGATTATTTTCAGCACAAATCAAATGGTACTTTATGTCGATTTATTATCTACTGGGACTGTTTGCAATTTGCAATTCGAGCAAATAGTGAGAGCATAGACATTAGACTCCAAATTTAACAATAATCAGACCATGTGCAAAGCTGGAAGCAAACAGTGGCGGATGGTCATACAATCCTAATATACTGTTTTTGAGTGGATGCTTAAGATGAGCACCCCTACGAAAATTCGTCTTGCTGTCTGTGAATACTTCATTAAATGTTTATTATATACGTTAATGCTAATAACATTTAGTCATTGATTCGTTGTAAAGTTTCTATGTTCGGTTAATAAATCATGACCTTTTCAACCCTAAAAAAAAAAATTATTAGTTTTAACAATGTTAAGTTTTTCGAGTCCATCGGAACAGACCAGGAGAGTATTCACGACCCAAATTTACGATATCGTACACATATATTACGATTTCGTAATTTTGACTAATTTTTTATTCACTGTCGTTACAACTCACAATCAGGCAAGTGGAATAATTGTTATAAAAAACCAAAGGTCTGCGATACTTACCACAGACCACAGAGTTGTCCCAACTCATTCCCTATTTGCTTTTCATCATTATTTAGAAGAAAAGAAATTAATAGCAAAATTGATAGATTTTAAATTTTCAAGGGTGAAGACGTTGTAAATTTTTATCCAAATTTCCCTAAATGTTTGATTCCATATTTCTGTGGAATTATTCTTGAAATTTTTTGAGAATCGTCATTGATTGTTCTTAGATGCCATTAAAATAATAATAATTCAATTTAAAAAAAAATGTTGTGAGAATGGGAACTTGTCTGTGAAGAAAAAGATAAACGAATAAAATGAAGGAATAAATACTTACAATTATTTATTTAAGAGGGTAAAAAGATGTTAAATTATTCCCGTTTAACGCAACCCTTCATAAAACTGTCATTAAAAATATAATGAGCTTGCAAAGAGTTACGGAAGAACTATTTTACAATAATAAAATTACACTTACGTACAAATGGTTCAATCGTTATACACATTTGATCCTATTTTAATACTGATTAAATATTTTAACAATGCTAAACTTCCGGCCCTAAGCTTGCCCCCCAGGTTAGGCTCCACAAAAAATATAAACGATTTGAAAATTCCCTTGCCGGATTTTGACTTCCGTATGCACCCACACTCGAATAATACCTAAATAATGTACTTTTTTCAAGGAGATTTAACTGAACCTTCGAAATACATTTCGCCAATGTTTGTATAAATAGATGAAGGATGTCTTATGTCTTTTCTAAAGCGTATTTTTATTTAAGGGGGTGTACATAAAAATAAGATAATAGAAGATGATAAATAAGAAAAAATGATATTCCCAGTGATGGATGCAGATTAGGGTTTAAGAGACTGTATCGTTGTAGCTACATATAATGACCCATGGGAAAAAATCACATTTACCTTAAGGATAGAGAATCTCATCCGAGAGGAATTTGAAGCTGACAATTGCCCCACCTTGGCCAGGAGGCAAAAGATATTTATTATTTAAGTAACTCTATGTATCTCTTATATTTTTAACTACTGTAATATTAAAATATTGTTGCAAAATAAAATACCAGCAAGATAAACCGTTACTCGAAGGTCACTAGTTTTCTAAAAAGAGGAAAAATAGAAGCGAATAAAACTTACAATTAGCTCGGTGACTTTCGGTTACAAGAGCTTCAAAGGTGTGCCTTTAGCATTAACAAGGCCAACTAAACGTTTCAAGCGTAGCACGGAAACTTGAAACACGTCGTCTTTAATAGGAACAATCAAGAGGTAATTATACATATCGGCTCCACATGAAAACTTAAAGTGACAATGAGAGTAGGAAGACACATATGTTACGTTAAGGTTGGGGGAAAAAAGTGAAAGGGTACTTATTTTTTTGGGACACTTTCAAAGCGTCCATGCGCTTTACTCTGAACTCACGTACGACAACAGCCACCACGTTATATACCCTTGAGATCTCCAGAAGCAGTAGGGATTGACACATATTTATAATTATTCAGTAAACCGGGACTATAACAATCCCCTTTTAGGAGCATTTTATCTATAGGGGTAAAAACAAATGAATCTATTCACATTAAGCCCTATGATTATTTTTGTCTGTACCGTAGCATCTCATTTAAAAAGATTACTGGCTATCAGAGCTGCTTTCAGGTATTAAAAAATCAGGATCCGCACCTGAACCCGACCCGAACCTGACATTTCAGGTAAAAATTTTCTTCGACCCGAACTTGCTCAGTCGGATCGGGGCAAATACTTTACTTGTCAGGTATTTTTCGTCGGGTATAACTAGAATACCCGAACCTGAAAAATTACCTGAAGTTCGGATCCGACCCGAACCCGACCCGAACCCGACCCGAACCTGAACCCGCACTTGACTTTCAGGTATTGTAATCGACCGTATGTTAATCTTATTGATAGCTCTAAAAGTTTGAGTAAACAGACTCAAAATACATGGGGAATTATGATTTTCATCACAGTAAGTGAAATGGCTGTATGCTGCTGATTTCTTCACTGGCCTATGGTCTTGTCTTCTGTCATCTTCACTCTGATTTAATTCTTTAACGACCTCGGTTACTTCTTCACTCATTTTGAAAACTTAGTTTCTATTTAAACACTTAAAGTTCATGATAAATATATCTAAATTATTACTTGCTTCTAATCATCAAATAAAAAACCGTTGAATTTTAACTCTCATAGATAATTACCTCACAAGCATGGTTGACGGTTTGCTAAACACTTCTGTATTCGATCTCCCTGCAGGGATTTGATTTTTGTAAATCTTCCTGGAAGATCCTTTCCGAATTTTCCTGCTGAATCTTGTCTTTGCAGGGAGGTCCTCAACGATTTAAAAAATCCCAATTGGCAAAAATAATATCAGTACACGACGTTAAATCCCTATCAAATAAGTTCGACCAAATCTAAAAATCCCCATTTTCACAAACAAAATTTCCTGAAACATGCCAACAAATTAGAAAATCCCTGCCAAAATAAGGTCAACGTATTTAAAAATCCCTGTTCTCAAAACAATCCCTTCCTTTTGAAATATTCGCTGCCAGAAATATTTTTCACTGTGAAGAATATTCCCGTCTTCCAATAAAAATCTGACCTATACCACCCTGTTTTTCCCAACCAAGTGCCCTTATAAATATTGCATGCAGAATTGAAGGCTTCATTCACGTGAAGTTTGAATTTTATTCGCGGAAATAAATACCTGCAAATTACCTGAAATGTCAAGTTCGGGTTCAGGTATTTCATGTACTGCGACCCGAACCTGAACCCGATAAAGTGTTCAGGTATTTTGTTTTTACCCGAACTTGACGGCAACCCGACCTGAATTTTCAGGTGCGGATCTTGCAACTACCCGCACTCGACCCGAGAGTCGGGTACATTATTTTAGCTAACCCGAACCCGACCCGAACCCGACCCGACGGGTATTTTTCAGGTACTACCTGATACTTGCAAGCAGCTCTGCTGGCTATCAAGTTCCGAAACTAATTTAATACAAAATAAGAAATTAGCTTAATTAATTTAATATACGCACATACGTAGTAATAAAATCCTTTCTAGCAAGCACTGACAACTTATGGCTACATATAATTAATGTAATTAATTCTGTGGGCATCCACCCCTAGAATAAGCATCTTATAAGGGACTAAATTGATCACACATTTCCTGTGAAGTTGCTTCAAAAGGGAAGAGATTTGAGTTTCTTGTTCAGATTTAGGTTCTGAGTTGATCGTTACTAATGGCTTAATCTGTTTATTCACATTTCTACGCTAGTATTCACAATCAGTGACAGTAGCAAAAGGATACTACAACATAGCTTCTTCCTCCGTGTCAATAGCAGGAGCATTGGTAAAAAAATATTCTGTTCACTCATTTTGTTGTGCCTTAATTTTAGGAATTACCAGATGCGTGGAAAATACATGAAATTTATTATTAAAATACGAAATACAAATACCTACATTTCCAGAAATATTCAAATACAAATCTAAAATACAAATACCAGGAGTAACTCTGTTAAGATACAAAATAAAATACTTTCCTTCTATTTAAAACTGAAAATACGAAATGATAACACATTATTTGAAATACAAAATACATTATTGAAAATACTCTCAAGCTTATCTTGAAGTTTGTCTGAGATATATCAGTATTTATCTCAAGTTTATTCTCTCAAAGTAATTTGGGAAATTTGGACAAGTAATTGGATATTCAAAAATTATTCAGCAGACGTAAGGTAACAGGTACGTGATTAGCTTTGTGCATTTGTGTAGAACAAAGTAGATTAACGTGACACTAGATACACAATATGTTTTCTTAATAGGAATTACCTTATATCTCCTGGGTAATTTACTTACGGATTTCAGTTGGCGAAACTAATTTAACTAGCTTTAACACATATTTGCATTGAACTTCATATATTTTTACACGGACTAGGACTTCAAGCCAGGCAAAAAAATTAAAGAATTGTTTGAAATTAGTGCTTTTACATTTAAAATAATAATTTGGACATGTTTTACAGCCAACCTTGACAGTTGCCAAAGCTTTGTATTTTAAAATTATATTTTGTATTTCAAATACGGGGTGGGCAAACTTTACAAGATAAGTAAATACAAAATACCATCACGTCCGTAGATCTTCAAAATGCGAAATACAAAATACAAGCGAAATTTTGGTGCCAATAAAACACCAAATACAAAATATGCAAAGGATTTCAAATACTTTTTCAAATACAATATTTCAAAATATTCCTCACCTCTGGGAATTACTATGATATGTTTTCCATTATAATATTTCCGTAATAAAGTTAGTTTTTTTAATACAAAAAGAACCATTTGTTTCTCATAATAATATGTACCTTACCCCTTTAAAAAATTGGAACAAAAATACAAAAATTTTTATTGCTGCCGACAACATTTTGAAGCAATTATTATTCACTAGCAATCAAGCCATCCGCCGAGGAGGATGAAAGGTCTGGCAGCAATGAATTTTAATTGTAATTCGAATGCAAGAATAATGTTTTATATGCAAATATACCCTAGAAGTTATTATTTTGGCAGTAATTTAAAAAAAATCATTGTATAAAATAACAAAACTTCTAAACAATCTTAACATGAAAGGAAACCAAGGATGAAATCTTACCACAAGTGCACTCTTGCAAAAAATGCGGTGTGATTTTCTCTGAAAACAAGAAACTGAGCTGGCATTACTACCATGATCATAAATTGCCAACTATAGTACTATCGAAGTTGCCTATCAATATTGGGGATATAGTTGTGACAGACTAATTTGGACATGACATACTTTTTGTTGGAACCTTCCGTGATCTAACCTTCCATGATGGAAATTGATTACCAAATAATTTAAAATTGTAGGATAATTACTCAATTTCTACACACTGTAAAAATACTATTCGTATATAAACAACTCCTAAGTAGGTTTATATTTTAACGAGGTTCGTACATATATATTTGTAAGTGTATTGTAAATGACAGGTCCGTGGATGGTCAGTGCTGAGTTTTCAATTATCATGTAATATGTATATTTGTGTAAAGTTATGAGAGCAGAATAAATTCAACATTGCGTGTACTAATTATTACACGCAGATAAATAAATACAAGCAGCATTATTTGCTTCAAATATGTAACGCGCTGCCAATAATGTTTGTTCCAAATGATCTACTCTGATTCGTTCCGGTCCAGTCTGGGCCGGCCGTTGGACTAGATCATAATTGATAATATCAAAAAAATACCTGTATAGTATACAATTACTGTAAAAAATAATATATATGGGAATTGTTCCGTTTAAAATTTGTTATTCTATGCATGAATATTTTTTAAAGTAAACTTCCGCTATTATTGGAGGTGCTCTTACAGAAATAGTGGCATTTGGAGCATTTCTTTTACGACTGGGGTTCTAATCGGGAAGGAACGTCCCAAGGCTTTGGGTACGCGGGATCGGGTCGGGACAAAAATTTTGTCCACATGTTATTTCAGAACCGAATCGGGACTAATATTTTAGTCCCGAGGATGTCAGTACGGGACACTACAAGCCCTAGCCGTATGAGAAACATTGATATCTATCATCAACCTATAAGCTGGCCAGCTTCCGTTACTTTCCCGCGTACCATATGAATAGAATGCAGACGTGACTAATTGTAAGCACGCTGAGCTCACAATCACCGTCAAGCTACTTGGGTTGTTGTTTGATCATCATTGACTTATAACTGACACAAGTTTTTAATTATAATTTATACTAATCAGTTATAATAGTATGTTTTTTTTGGTTCGTTGTTGAGGTAACAGTCTTATTTACTGCGCTTGTACATTTGAAGCAATTTTTACCCTAATTTATCACCTGTACGAGTCTGTACACTGCACATGCTTTAATACTGCAATAACTTGTTGCTTTCAGGGGCATATCAAATATACTGATAGTACAGCTATAAACGAAAGGGAATATAATTTTTGGCATTTTTTAGACACGATAAGTATATATCTAAGGAAGTCATTTCTATTGACAGGCACATTTTTAATTGAAGAAATTTTTACAAAAATCCCATAAAGCCGGAATTTGTTCTAATAATTTCTGGGCTTTGGCTCTTTTTATGAACTTCCATCGCCGATTGTCAATCAGGGTCGTTGAACAAAATCCGAAGATACGCTTATATCATTTCAAGAGTGTATTGCTTACATATTTTCGGAGATTTTGAAAGTTCGTACAAATATAATAGGAATGCTTTAATTAGTATTTATTTTTTCTTATTGTGAGTGCGTTCATGCTTTGTTTTTAAAGCCATTCTACTTTGTAATGTTCATTACTAGTAGTTTTGTGTATGCATTTTAGGGAAAATTTGGAACAATTTACATTAGAAAATGGGGACATTCTGTAATTACGTTTTTATGCTGTGATAATTTACTGCTGACTGTAGTCTACAGGGGTGGCCCGTGGGTTAAAATTCGGGATTTCAAGTAGTCCCCAAATTTCGGAGAGCCAATCAACGACTATTAGGATTTCATAGTGGATAAACAAACATTGTTTTTACTTAGGTTTGCGCACATGCTCATGCATGCGTTTGATGTATGTGATTTATTTCTTTTGTATCCTCTTTCTGCTTAATAGTGTGATGTGTCGTTCAATCCACATAGGAAAATACAATATTGATTTTAGCACAATGTTCTGGGGTTTTGCTAATGTAGGAAGCACTAGAACATTTTCAATAGAACTGATATTACCCTTGTTTTTTTCAGCAGTCACTTTGAGAATTCAAAATACCAATGTACAGGATGCCAAGAAAAGAATACTCCCGTGCCCCTGATTCAAATGGAAAACGTAAAAATTATTCAACTTCCCAATAATTTAGCAAATCTTCTTCCAAATATTTCAAAAACGGCACTAGTGAGAACAGTGTACAACAGGGTTGTATAAAAAATATGACTCTTTAAAGCCTAGCCTGTAAACTCTGCCTCAAGTATCCTGAAACAGGAATTTGACTTAGGAAACTGATATTGACCTAAATGAATCCCTTTGGAAATTGCTACAAACGCTTATATGAACCATAAACCGTTCAAAAAGAATGCACGACCAAAACTTATTTTAGGAGGTGGTTTCGAAAATATTGAGATGTATTTGAAAGTACAGAAAGCAAACAGTATCTATCCATATCTGATATCTTTGGATTCCTTAGAGAGATCTTTAAAAACAATTATTAGTATTAAGTTTAAAAAAAAAAGCAACTTAACAATTTCTGCTGATCATTGAAGTATTTTCGAGCCATTTGTGTTACCATTTTTAGCCAGATGTTACAGCGTCCTGTTAAAAATACACGTTTTTTTCTGAAATTTGCAGTTTTCGTTAAATGTTTCCTTGGTCCGAGGAACGGAAAGCGCTTCTGATGTATTTCAACAATGTTATTTTATTCTGTGACGCCAAACGTTTACTTGACTGTTCAAGCCACGTCCAAATGAGTTTTGTTATTTACACCACTATCAAAAACATCTTTAAAAAGGAACAACCCGTGCATGTGGTCCTAATAACAAATAATAAAAATAAAACTATCGTATTTGTTCGCTATCGTCCAATTCAGATGTGAAGTATACTTGGGATTGGAGCGATTCAAGTCCGTAGGGATGATATTTTGTTCAAAATGAGAAGAAAGGACAAGCATATTTTGAGGGAAAGCCCTCCACCTCCCAACGTTTATTTCACCTGTCCCAGATGTTCCAACGTATTCAACCAAAGTTGTGACTTACGGACACACTTGACTTCTTGCAAAGCAAAAATGACTAAAATTGTGGAAAAGAAACCTAGGATGAACTCTTATATTGAGCCTGCACGGACGAAAAAAAAGGTTCGAAAGGTCCAATGCCGGTTTTGCCTCTTATCATTTCAAGCCGGGAATTGTCTCACCGAGCACGAAAGGGTTCATACTGGTGAAAAGCCTTACAAATGTTCTACCTGTGGCCGTTCTTTTGCCCGCAAATATGCTTTAACCCTGCACTTGAGAATCCACACAGGAGAAAAGCCATATGCGTGTGGAGTCTGTGGAAAACGTTTCACCAGTTATTCATCCTTAAGGTGGCATTTGCGAATGCATCAACCAAAACCTGGGAAAGCCTTCGGCCAGTTCAACTACAACTACTACAACTCGACGGATCGTCCCATCACCAGCATCAATGGGAAGAAAAAACGTCGTTATTTCTGTCAAATCTGTCCCGCAAATTTCAGTTTAAAGATTGGCCTCTTGCGCCACACCGGAGGTCATTCGGAGGACGGACCTTATAAATGCAAGATTTGCAGCTACAGTGCATTCCAAAATTACATTTTAAAACGTCACTTGCGCCACCATAAAGCGGAAACTCCTAAGAAAAAACGCTACCCTTACATGTGCAAGATCTGCGGAGGAACTTTTAGTCTTCGGAATTATTTTGAACAGCATTTGAGAGGACATGAGGAACTTTCAATAAATAACAGGAAATATGGATCGGATCACCAAAGTCATAAAATCAATTCCGCGCAACCTGACCGAATCTTAACTTCTGAAATTATGAATACAGAAAATCCTCATGAGTGCATTACTTGTGGGAATAGTTTCACATGTCGGAGTATTCTGAACCGGCACCTTAGAAGGACTGGACATGCATCTTCTGAAATGAGAATTTATAGTTGCAAGGAGTGCGAGTCATGCTTCATTCAGGATGAAGATCTGTGTCTGCATTATTCCCGGCATCATAAATTGCCTGTTGTTAGGCTGCAAAATTTAATGCTAAATGTTGGCGATATTGTAGTTCTAGATGATTGAACAGCCTCTTGTAGGAACGGGACCAATGAATATTTAAACATTTAAATTTATCTCGAAACACTTAGCGTTCAAAAATGTTCTTTTTATTTAAGCGTGCAATTTCATCCTTAATATTTTAGCTTGTCTTGCTGTTTTATGTTCAAAGGTGAGTTTTAAAATTAAAATTTTCCAGTGAAATTTAACTACATGGATTTTTTGTACTGCATCATTTTTATTCGGTATAAGAATGATAAGTTTTTTGAGTCCATCGGAACAGACCAAGGGAGTATTCACGATCAAACTTTACGATATCGTGCACATATTACGCTTTCGTAATTTTGACTAATCATTTATTCTTTGTCGTTACAACTCAGACAAGTCGAATTGTTTTAAAAAACCACAGGTCTGCGATAATTACCACATAGTTGGCCCAACTCATTCCCTATTTGCTTTTCATCGTTTAGAAGAAAAGAAATTAATAGTAAACTCGACAGAACTTAAACTTTCAAGGGTGAAGTTATAAATTGTTACCCAAATTTTGCTAAAATGTTTGATTCCAGATATTTTTGTACAATAATAAAATTATTGTTGAAATATTTTAACATCGTCATTGATTGTTTTTAGATGCCATTATAATAATATTAATACGATTTAAAAATGTTGTTCGGAGAATTGGAACTTGGCTGTGAAGAATCCGATAAACGAATAAAATAAAGGAATAAAAACTTACAATTAGGTGCTTGTTGGACTCGCGCGTAGCAGAAGAGCTCCAGAGGGATCCCTTATTTCCTCGCTATTCCGTTTTTTTGGTGGGGTCAACTGAATGTTTAGAACGTTGCACTGAAACAAGTAGTCTTCAATAGGAACGATCGACAGGTGCATGTTGGCTCCAAGGGAAAAGTAAACTAAGGCCGGAGTCTCCAAGGTACAGCAGGCTTCTGTAACGTGGAGTAGAAAAAGTGAAAGGGAACACTTCATGTTTTGGGACACTTTTAAAGCGTCAATGCCTTGTACTCACGCATGGCAGGAGCAACTTCCACATTGGAGCCTTGAGTTTTCCAGAAAAAGCAGGGTTTGACATATGTACAGTACACTCTATACAGCACACTCCCGCCATTCGTGCTTCCTTATAAGAGTATTTTTTCCAAGGGAGTAAAAACATGAGAAATTATTCCCGATTAACATAACCCTTCATGAAACTCTCATTAAACTGACAATGAGTGCAGGAAGGTACAGGCTACCGTAAGGTTGAGAAAAAAAGTGAAAGGGTACTAAATTTTTTGGAACACTTTCAAAGCGTCCCTGCGCCTTACTCTGAACTCACGCACGAGCATTTTCTCAATAGGGTAAAAACAAATGAACCGGTTCCCATTAAGTAGATACAATGATTATTTTTGTCTGTAGCATAGCATCTCACTTAAAAAGTTTTACTGTCATCCAGTTCCGACACTAATTTAATACAAAATAAGAAATTAATTTAGTTAAATTTAGTATAATTATTACATATATCGTAATAAAATCATTTTTAAGAAACACTGACAACAACGTATGGCAATAAAGTAATTGAGCGGGTATCCCACTAGCCCTGGAATAAGAATTTCATGAGGGACTAAATTAATTATGCAGTTTCTTTTTATTTGTATGAAAAGGGTTTTATTTTATTGGTTCACTGTCAACAACAATAAATTAATTTTAATTTATTTAATTTTACTTTATTGGAGTTTCTTCTTCAGATTTAAGTTCTGAGTTGACCGTTGCTAGTTACTTAATCTGTTTATTCACATTTCTATGATATTCACAATATCACAATCAGTGACAGTAGCAAAGGATACCATGTGTGCACCATAGCTTCTTCCTCCACGTCAATATGCATTGGTAAAAAAATATTCTGTTCACTCATTTTGTTGTGAAATAATTTTAGGCGTGACTATGATAATTTTATTTTCCATTTCGCTAACTTAGAAACTGTTACTAATATAGCAGTGAAGGAAACGGAGCTAATAATTAGCTCCGTTTTATTATTATATTATTATTATTATTAGTGATATTATTGTAAGTTCGGTTTTCGTATTATTAAAAGTCACACAAAATTATTTATTTCTAATTTGTAATTCTAAAACAAAAAAAACATTTGTTTCTTATATGGACCTTGCCCCTTTAAAAAACTAGAACAACACAGACACCATCCAGGGAACAAGTTTTATTTAGAAAATATAAAAATTATCCGAAATACGAAAATGATGAAGATGTTTTTTCGGATTGTTTAAGTACGCAAAAACGTATTTATTACTAGCGGAAACATTTTGATACGATGATGAAGCAAACTCTATTACAAATTCCAACGGGAACTATGCAGTACCCGGCTGCCGGTCAGTACAGGTGATACTGCCTTCCATTGCGTAATTTTTAAATTCATAGGGTCTACAGCTACATAAAGATGTTGTAAATTCGTGCAAATTTACATATTTTACCACATATCGGATACCAAATCGGCATCACAATGCACAAATTTTACATTATGATTGAAAACTCAGCACTGACCATCCACGGATCTGTCATTTAAAACACACTTACAATTAGATATGGTCGAACCTCGTAAAAATACCTACTATATAGGAATTGCTTGTATATAGTAATAGTATTTACAGTGTGTAGAAATTGAGTCATTAACCTACAATTTTAAATTATTTGGTAATCAATTCCCATCATGGAAGGTTAGATCACGGGAAGTTCCAACAAAGAGTATTTCATGTACAATTTAGTCTGTCACAACTATATCCCCAACACTGATAGGCAACTTCCACAGCACTATAGTTGGCAATTTATGGTCGTGGTAGTAATGCCAGCTCAATTCCTTATTTTCAGAGAAAATCACACCGCATTTTTTGCAAGAGTGTACTCGCGGTATCTCAGAATCTCCCCTCACTATCTGATCCCTGCTTTGAACATCTAAAACGTCTCCATGTGATTGGTCTTTTCGAAGCAATCCCTTACAATTCTTAAGATAATTCTTCCGAGTGAAGGAGAAAGGGCGAATCCTGTACTTAAATGGTTTGAGGTTAAGACGAGTCACTGTGTTTTTCTTGAATTTCTGAGAACATTTATCCTTATCACATTTGGGTTCGTCAATACGAGGAACTTCCGTCGCTTGATTGGGTGAGGCTAGGTCATCCTTATTCAACTTCTTGACGTTTTTTTCATCTGATGGAATGTAAAAATTTGGTTTCTTGAAATCTTGAAGCAATTGTTTCTCACTTGTTTGGACTTCGTTCTTGGTTTCTTCAAAAAGTGGAAGCAACTTTTGACCCTTTTCTTGAACCAGTCCAGAGTCGGTGTGGCTTGATGGCTTACACTCTTGAAGTAAATCATTTGTCTCATCATATTTAGAATTATGACCCACGGGATTCTGTCTACGATGTGTTTTGTCTGTTTGTTTGAGTGAGGAAATCTTCCTGGAAGAAGAATAGGAGCAAAGCTTGCATTCAAAGGGTGAAGCAGTAATATGTTCCTTTAAATGTTTCTGTAATTGCCCTTCATCTTTGAAACCGGATTCGGAAACTGGACACTTGAATGATTTGTTTTGACAGTGAACCAATAAATGCTGCTGGAAATTAAACTTTCGTATCAAACGTTTCCCACAGAAATCGCACTCGAACGGTCCTTTTCCCAAATGAATTGTTACATGGTCGTTTAATAGTATTTCGGACGGAAAACTTCTGCCACAGTTCCTACAATCAAAAGGTTTTGTGTCCTCTTGGGTGTGCATTTCCAAATGTCGTTTGAAATGATTTTTATTTATGAAGCACGCACTGCAATATTTACAGCTGTAAGGTTTGGTCTTAATTTGTGTCCCTAAATCTTCTTTTGAATTACATTTTTCTTCGAGATTCTTAGAAAGACTTTCATTGCTGGACCGTTTGACGTGTCTAGCGTGAGTTGCTAAATGCCTCTTTAAACTGGATCTTCGTGTAAACGTGTTTTTGCAATGGTCACAATTGTAGAGTCCCTCTCCGGTGTGGATACTTTCATGGATTTCAAGATTACTTTTCCTGCTGAAAGCACTGGGACAATATGAGCAAATGAATTTCCTATCTGTATGACTGCTCAAGTGCAATCTCAAATTTTGTAGACTTTGGAAACGACTTGTACAATACTTGCAATTAAATCCAGAATAAATCTTGAGGGTTTTTGTTTCCATTGAGGGCGGAACGGAGGTTTCAGTCCGTCTTGGTGGCGTTTCTTCAAATTACGAATTGGTGTCAAAAATATAGATATTTTAAATAAAAATTATTTTTGGTTTTGATCATTACTTGGAATTAAAGAGCTTGTAAATATACAACAATTTCTCACTATCAGTAATTTTGAGAATCAAACGTACTTTTAAGAATATTCGTTTTAGTAACAAGTTCTTTCTGCACGGTGATTCATCTATTTTTGTGAATTTTTACTACGGTCTGTGAAGGTACAAATTTTCCTTTAGCCCCGCGCTTTTCTTTCCCTTAGTTGAAGGCCCTTTTCGCGTTATAAATGAACGAATGACATATCTGGGCACAAATGTAAAAACAAATTTCAAGCATATTTCACATTTGAAATGGACTATACTGAAAAAATACTAATTACAGTAGTACAACATACACGGATTATTCCTGTTTAAAGAATTTTTTCATAGTGGTACAAATAACAAAATTCATGTGGACGTGACTTGAACAATCAAGTAAACGAGTTGTTTTACGTGATAATTACAGTAACGTTGTTGAAATACGTCAGAACCGCTTTCAGCTCTTCGGACCACGGAAACATTTGACGAAACCTGCAAAAATAAAGTTATATTTTTAACAGGATGCCGTAACACAAATGGCATTTAAGTACTTCAATGTTCAACTGAAATTGCTGAATTGCTTGAAACTTAAAAATCTGAAGAAAATACGCATTTTAAAATACCTATAGATAATAAATTTTTGTCAAACAATTAGCATAATTATGCTACCGGATTTGTATAGTGCCTAATGATGTAAGAGCAGTATTTGCCGAAGATGAGAGTCAAATTTGTAAAATTTAATTAAAAACGTTTAAAGGATTCTCTAAGTAATCCAAAGATATCAGATATGGAAATTATTTGATTTCTGTATTTTCAAATGTTTCCCAATACATATTTTAGAAATCTGCTCCTAAAATAAACTTTGGTCATGGATACTGAAACTAATTGTAAGTTCATTCAAATGCTTAAGGATCCGAAAATTTAAGGATAGACACTTGTTTAACTCACAACTAGTTTGGACAGGAACAGGAAGTGTAAATTATGATGTTGATGTTTATCGAGTAGTTTAAAGAACATTCAAATGCATTCTGGAGAAACTATAATAATTACGATTAATAATTATGGTACCATAATAACTGGTATTGTTGTAATATTTTTGTGTGAAGTCTTTTGCTCGACACAAGTATCCAACTGTCTATTTAAGACAACACATACAGGAGAAAAACCCTATAATTGTGACGTCTGCTTTAACTACCAAGACCTGTCTAAATGCACATAATAAAATACACATGAAGGAAACATCTCAGTTGCAGCCTTTGTGGGAAGGATTTTTCTAGCAAGTGTGATCTAAATTCGCATGTGACGTCCCATACGAGGAGAGACCTTATCAATGTTCCTTCTGCATCTACTCCGCACAAACATCCTCTAAAGTGACCCGACATAATTATAAGTAGATACTCATACTGGAGATCTTCTCCTGTAAACTCTGTTCCAAGAGCAGTGTTTCTGTCGGTGCAAGTATTGGGAATACCAAACTTGCAATTACAATTGTACTTGATAATGCAAGTACCAGTAATGCCGTAACTGGTACTTGGAAAATGTGTCAATTAAAACATGAAAATAACCGAACTTGAACTTGCAATTAGTTCATAAGTTACTTGCAGTTGGTAAGGCAATTGCAAAAACATTTGGATGTATTGTACATAAGTACAGTTGCAAGTGCAATTGCAATTTGTACTTGCAAGTTAACTGATAGATACTGTATAAAACGTCAGCGAAGAGGCAAAATATTCTGCATTTTTGATTCGTGGCAAGATGATATACATGTTGTGTCACTAAATTGAATAAAGTGTATTAAATAAAATGATCTAGATTCAATGCATAATGAAACAGAGATGCAGATCTTTTTAAACAAGAAACCCTTAAAATATTAGTCCAATTTTTCTATAATTTTGATGCTATTCAAAAATTCACTTAGATAAATTTGCCTCCTCACCAAAGAAATTGTACAGTCAGTACAGTAATTACACTCGTTGAGACAATGCTATCGATTATTATTTACATTAGTTATTAGAGCCGAAGGGCTTTTTGAGGCATTTTGTGCAATTTTGCACTCAAATTCGACACAGTTGCAAGTTGCAATTAACTTGGTAAGTATTTTTTAAATTGCAACTTTTTGCAGTGCAAGCACTTGTAATTGCAATTGAATTTCTTTCAATTTCAGTTGTGCTTAACCGATAATTCCGAGTATTTAATGCTTTTCTAATTGCAATTTAAGTACACAGAAATTGCACATGCACCGGCAATTGCAATTCCCCGGTGTAAAATAACCGCAATTGAACCCAACTTGCAAGTTCAATTAGCAATTGTGGTTAACTTGCAATTGACAAGAAACACTACCAAGAGATTTAATGTCAAGAGCAACTTAAACCGGCACATGAGCAGTCAACGCCAAAGGAAGTTCAACATTTAAGGATTTCGAGCTCCTCGGATGTTGTACAGTTCAAAATTGGAATGAGCATTGAAGGTCTGAGCATGCGACCACATCAAGTTACAAAATCCCCAGAGGATTCTCATATCCCAGGATATCAAACAACTACAATAAACTACGAGGAGTCAGAACACAAACAAGACCTGAAAGAGAAATTATATTGTCAAAATGAAATAATTACTGCTGGTTCGATGCTAACGTCAATATCAAATCAGACATTGGAGACATTCTCCTAAAAATACTTAGAATGTACAATGTACATACATGGTTACATCGGGCCCGCAAACATATACTCATATGTGGTACTTCCAGACTAGTCCATAGGCCTTACGATTCACATTGTATCTAGTTCATATTACATTGAACACTAATAATAATTGATCAGATCCTGGACTGGTGAACCCTCTTATCCTACATTACAGGGTTAAAAAAATTAGGGAAGGCTCTCCCAATCAGTTTACAAGTGAAAAGGCCCACAAAGCCATTTTGAGGCTTAGGGTCAGAATAAAAAATATAATTAATCCACCCCTGCCTGTATCTCTTGTGTATCATCTTCCTGTTTAATAGTGCTATTGATCACTTATTGCACATACGAATACAATTTACAATATTGATTTCAACAAATTATACTGAGATTTTGCTAATGTCGGGAGCACTCCATCATTTTCAATATAGATGGTATTTATTAGGCTATGCCGATGTTTTTTCCGCAGCCACTTCAAGAATTCAAAGTCCCAATATTAATTACAACATTGAATATTAACGTAATTTAACAATTTACGCTGGAGGACCGCTTATAATAATAAACATCTAAACTAGTGGATGCCCGGAAAAGAATACAATCTGCCCCTCATTTGGGGGGAAAAGGTAAAAAATATTCCACTTCCCCGTGATTTAGTAAATCTTCTTCCAGATATCCCAAAAACGACACTAGTGGAAACCTAACATGTATGACAGGGTAGTAGTAAAAATATGACTCTTGAAAGCCTTACCTATACATTGGCATACATAGCCATACGATATTATCATCCATATCGTACATTTTTGGAAACGATATTGAACGATAATTAACGTAAACTTTGAACGATCTATTGGTCCGTTCCCATATCGTAAATACCTGGTTCAGTTTCTATAAACGGTACACTATGGCTCCCCAAAGGTACTCAAGTTTCGTCCATAAATTCCATGAGTACATCAATAAGCGGTTACAAGTTACAATTTCTTATTGTGCATAACTATGTTATTATGTTATACATCCATGCAGGATACACCAGTCTTATAGACTGATGCTGAAGGACTGACTGCAACATTGCGTGACTGACTGATGACTGACTGAGACTGAGACTGATAAATCTAACTACAGCTGAAGACTTTGACTGACTTATACTGATTTCTGGGTCAGCGGGACTGACTGAGACTGATTGTGAGACGAACGCTGAAACCAATGTAGGAAGCAAAAGCATACACGTACTGTATCTAGCGGAGTAAAAATCTACATTTAATTTTTCAATTCTTGCAAGGCATGGTTTTGCAATGCTAAAATTACCGATGCTGCAAATCGATTGCGAAGAAAGCGCAACTGCCCAAGTGGAAACTTCGATTAGCTTACAATGTACTTAACATATTGGTCATTGGTTTCATTCAAGTATGTTAAAATGCAATATTTCTGGTTCCGGGCATGTCGTTTTGATCCTTTTAATTACATCTGCGTAATTAAGGTCAAGATAAATTTACTTTCCTTAAAATCTTTGCAATTCTAGTTCATATGAGCAGCAAGTATTACAAACAAGAAATGGATTCTGCATGCTTAGCTAGGCATTTTTGAAACTTTCACGCTGCCCTCTACGGCTTTGACTTATTCCAGTGACTCTGATAATGACTGTGACTGACTGGGACTCATGTGAAACGACAAGCAAACTGATGGACTGACTGACTGATCCGGAACTTAAGACTGATTTTAACTGGGACTACAAAAGGTAGGGACTGGTGGATCCTGCAGTTCCATGCAAACATTTTGAGTTTTCAGTATATAGCACTCTCATTGTTTTATTTCTGACGATCTATTGACGTTAATTTTAATTGTACGCGCGAAACCTTTCAAATAGCAGAGGGCTTCTTTACAGACGTCCTTCCTTCGCCTACCGTCTGTTAATTTTATGTTAATATTAGGAAGCCCTTATTCAGCCTTCCCGAATTAATTCAGCCAACCTGCCTTCCCTTCCCAACTCTCTGGAAAATTGACCTTCCGCCTTCAACGAAGCCTTCATCCTTCATTGAAGTCTAGCCTTCGAAAGCTGGACATGTCTGATTCTAAACCGCATTTGCTTCAGAGAAATCAATCAGATATGGAGACTTCAACTTACAATTAGACCACTACACCTTAGTTTCATCGTTGCTAAATTCGCTCATTGCTAAACTCGTCTGGGTTCCACATGCAGAATCAGCACCAACCTTACATAGGCAAATTGCATACCCTTACCCTTCTAGACTTAAGCTTGATAAATCCAACCACGAAGCCTTTGACAGGTTTTATCGAAATCGCCTAATGTCCTCACGAGTCCATGGTTACATTCTACAAACCGTAATAATAATCAAACTTCAATCCAATCCTCCCTCGTCCACACAATTGCCTTATTCTGTAATGACATTTGCGTATTCATCACGGCAGCAGTGCAAAAACCACCCTCACCCACTCTCCAAATCGTGACACTTACCATCAATAACCCAACCAGAACACCTTGCGTTGCGTCTTCACACACACCCCAATAGAGATGTGCCAAATCAAAAGGAAATGATTTTTAAATCAATGATAATTAAATAGCCTCTATAGTGGAAATGGTACACTGAGTATTTAGACAGTTGAAATTATCCCGAAACACGTGGAGCTCAAAAATATTCTTGTTATTGAAAAGTCCAAAGTTACAATGAGGTGTTTGATGACTTCGTGTAGTTCAAGATCTTAAGTAGGATTAATATCCCTTTCCTCGACATTCAATTTCTTCGGTGTGGCCAACTCAATGTTTTATTAGAAAGTAGCACTGAAACACGTAGTCGACAGATGCGTGTCGGCTCCGCAGGAACAAATAAAACAATGTGGCCAGAGGCTCCAATGTACAGGTTTCTGTACCGTGGAGTAGAAAAAGTGGAAGGGAACACTTAACGTTTTGGGACGCTTTTAAAGCGTCCATGCGTTGTAATCATGCATGGCAGGAGCAACTTCCACATTGGAACCTTGGGTTTCCAAGCAGGACCAGCCAGGGTTTGACATATATACAGTACACTCTATACAACACACTCCCGTCAATCGTGTTTCCTTATAAGAGTATTTTTTCTAAGAGGGTAAAAAGATGTGAAATTACTCCCAGTTTAACACAACCTTTCATAAAACTTCCGTTAGAAAATATAATGGGCTTGCGAAGACTCATGGCAGCATGATTTTAACAACCATGTATGTACATTTCTACAAAGGATTTAATCCAATAAAATAATTAAATAGGACAATGCTACACTTTGAGCCCTAACCTTGTTCCCAGCGTAGGTTCCAGAAACAATAAACTATTATTTGAAAATTCCCTTGCCGGAATTTGACTTCAGTGTGCAGCAGTGCTGCGATTGGGTCAAGTAATTTAAAAACTTGACCATGAACTTGACTTGACCACGAAACTTCAAGTAATTTTCAAGACACAACTTGAACTTGATAACTCGCGTTCGTGTAATTACTTGACTTGTCAAGTTCAAGTAATCAAGTAACTTTTGTAAGACCCGAACTTGATCAAGTAATTAAAGTTCCAAACTTGACTTGAACTTGACTTGATCATGACTTGAACGCGACTTGAGCTTGACAATTCAAGTTAAGTATCACAAAAAATTAAACATGGCCACAATAAGTCGAATTTACATCAGCAAATTATTTCCTTCAGACTGAAAACCAAAACGCATTCAGAAAACAATTTAGCTACTACTTTTTATTTAAAACCATTCGAGGACAACTTTGAGCGTGTACTGAATACAGTAAAAGTTCGATATGAGGGACTATACAATTTATAAAGGAATTTCCCTTATACAAAGCGTCTAAAGCATTGCGTAAATGAAAGTTGGGGTCAAACAAATGATATCGATATTTCCTTATAAGCTGAGCCCTTATAACGGACTTTCACTGCATATCTGACGAGTTTTACATAGTGTCAAGTTTTATTTAATGTTCATATCAAAGCTGGGCAAAAAGATTGCGTATCCTAAATCCTACATACATTTTATAGTTTACGAAGAGCATACATTTTGCATACATAAATTTGTCCCGAAATGTAATCATACAAATATTCATCATATAAATAAATTTATGCATAAATATGTGTACACGTGCCTATAAAAGTGCATGTAGAACGTTCTGAACCTTTATATAAACTAATGAAGCATGGCTTCGCGCTTGTATATTGTTAATTAGTTAAGTTTAAAATTATTAATTTCTAGTTTCGTAGGTTTCAGTCACAACGTATAGAAATCGTTTGCATTGCAGCAGGAAATAATAAATGCGAATACACTAATAAACACAGACCGTGCCAAGAAAATACAGATGGATCTCGCTGAACATACACGGTGCATACATAATACACAAGTAAATCTCCCCGGCCTTTTAAACATACATACTCGTAAATACAGTATTCATAACATACATATATCATAAATTTGTTTTAGTGGAAACACGCAGCCTACATAAAATACATACAAATACATATTCGGAAAATGTGCGAACATACATAAAAAACTGCGTATATTTATGCATAAATGTAGGATATGTGCCCAGCTTTGGTTCATATGCGTAAGTATACCTATTTGAGCATTACGAGTACTCTTAATTTAAAATTTAATAAACTAGTATTTACTTATTTATTAAATACTTTTTGTAAAGAGTCATCCAAGCTCATTTTATACTGGAAATTATTTACCAAAGCTGTAACTAATAATTCTAAGCAACAATATGAATTATCAAGATAATTCTTTCATTTCATGGAGACGCCGCTGCAACAACTAACAATGAGCAACGTCTGGTAAACAAGACCTTCATAAAACGGACTCTGATTTTGAATTTTGTCCTTTGATTGATGGCATGTGCAAAAAATATATACTGGACACGACATGAAATTGGATTGTGATTTTGAAATTGCTTCCGTCCTTTATGGCATACGCAATCTAACATTACTTGAACTTGACCATGAAATCTCAAGTTCATGGTCAAGTTTTTTCTTTCCATTACTTGACCCTGAACTTGACTTGAGATTCAAGTAAATTTCTCTTACTTGTACTTGAACCTGACTTGTCTTAGAATGTCATGGTCAAGCCCAGTACGTACTTGTACTTGACCCGAAAGATTCAAGTAAAAAAATTGGCCTACTTGAACTTGATCCGAACTTGAACATGACTTGAAAACTCAAGTATTACTTGAACTTGTCCGCAGCACTGGTGTGCAGTATGCACAGTCGTATATAACCTAACCTGGACACGAATGCATTTTTGGAGATATTCCCAATCAGCGATTGTAAGTGAGTAAAGTAATGTTTGTTTTTCAGGAGTTTTAACTTAACCTTCGAATTACAATGGATTTCACCCCGCCCCATGATAAAGATGGGGGGACAAGACTTCATGCAGTAGTGAACCCTAATATCATTGAATTGAGTTACGAATTGCTTAGTAGCTATCCAATAATTGACAATCAAAATTAGCACTGTATTTTAACATCTCATTTCTTTATTATTATTATACAACGGATTAAACTTTTCGAATTAACCGTTTACGTTTGAATGGGTTTCATTTATTGCATTGCCTCTTTACAATAATCTATAATACATTTTTCCATCAGTTCCAAAGGAATTACTGCAGTTTTGACAAACTTATTTGTTGGAATGAGTGCGAAGATGTTTTTTCATTGCACTGCTAGTACTGAAGAATTTGGGGCATTTTGGACATTTAATTTGTTTTTGTTTTCCATGCTTACCCATTTCATGAGTTTGTAAGTCAATACGTTGTACGTAAGATTTAGGGCACAATTTACACTTGAATGGTTTATCAGCTGCGTGAGTCATCATGTGCTTTCTCATATTGGATGGTTTTTTGGAAACCAATGTTTTGGAGCAAATTGGGCACACATTACCAGCAACGCTCACAACATTTGTAGAGTACGTTTCTTGCGAAGATTTTATGTTATTATTTAAAGTTGTCTCAGACTCCAAAGATTCACAGCTGTTGACATGAACCCATGTGTCAGTGTAAGAAGGTATCGGATGATGCTTCATTGGTACTTCTTGGGATACATTTCTGACTATCTCTTTGCTCGACACTGGATTTGCATCTCTCTCATGTTGAGTTGCTGTTATTTGTGCAGAACACGTTGCCATACAACGCCGTTTGTGACGGTATAAACTATTCTTGGTTTTAAAATACATCCCACAATTTTCGCAACCCAATGTCTTATCGCTGGAGTGGGTTCGAAGATGATCTTCTAGTATATAATTATAGGCGAAGGCTTTAGAGCACTTGGGGCATTTAAATGGCCTATCTTCTTTAATACTTTTTACGACTTCACCATGGTTCGACAGTTTAGTTTTAGACATTACCCCTTCACATAATAGTCGATGATTGTTTAAGGCCACCTTAGTTTTAAAAGTGGCACTGCAGTCTTCACAAACCATGGTTTTAGCGTCGTAATGGGTTAGGATGTGATCCTTCAATACATAATTGTAGGGAAAGGATCGAGGGCAAATGGGACAATTAAATCTTTTTGGTTTCCCATGTCGATTCATTTTATGAGCCTCTAAGTTTGTGCGCTGTATAAAAGATTTAGGGCACAAGTCACACTTGAGAGGTTTCACAGCGTCGTGAGTTCGCAAGTGTCTTTTCAGGTCGTGCGGTCTT
Source organism: Allacma fusca (assembly GCA_947179485.1). Lineage (NCBI taxonomy): Eukaryota > Metazoa > Arthropoda > Collembola > Symphypleona > Sminthuridae > Allacma > Allacma fusca. The sequence goes on from OX359245.1 coordinate 54,277,434, forward strand.
TTCGAAGTAAATGGTTTGGAGCAAATTGGACACTTCAGACCATTTGCTTTTTCACATTTCTCAAGCTCAGTCGTTTGTAAACCTGGTGCAGAACTTGGTCCTATACAACGTAACCTATGACGTCTGACTTTAGATCTAGTTGTAAAAGATTGACTGCAATATCCACAAACTTGTGTATTGACATTCGAATGGAGTCGAAGATGATCTTCAAAATCAGACCTACTGACAAAAAAGGCATTGGGACATTCAGGACATTTAAATTTCTTTGCTTTCCCATGATACCTTATTTCATGAACTTCAAAGGCATGACGTTGAGCGAAAGATTTAGGGCATAATTTACATTTAAAAGGTCTCACGCCCAGGTGAACCGTGAGTCTATGCTTACGTAAGAATTGGCTCCTAGCAAATGTTTTGGAACAAATCGAACACTCGTGTCTATTGTCACGGTTCTCAAGTTCAAGGGATTTTGAACCCTGTGAGGAACTCCGTCCTTTACAATAACGCTTATGACCCCTTAAATTACCCTTAGTTTTAAAACATTCCCTACAATTCTCACAAATAATTGTCCTGGCATCCGAATGGGTTCGAAGATGATCTTCTAGTGTATATTTATAGGGGAATGTTTTTGGACACTTTGTACATTTAAGTGTTTTCCCTATCCCATGACTGCTTATTTCATGTACCTTCAAGTATGATCCTTTTACATACGACTTAGGGCATAATTGACATTTGAAAGGTCTCAAACCCTGGTGACCCATCAAGTGTTGTGTTAAGGTCGATCTTCTTGTATATGTTTTGTAGCACAGGGGACACTTATTCCCAGATTTCCCTTCTTTCCCTTCCTTATGCTCATCCATATGACACTCCAATTTCTCCTGACTAATGAAAGACTCGTCACAATCGGCACAGTTGAATTCCTTGTCGACGACGTGAACGTCCGCCACATGTTCTTCCAACGACTCCACATTAAAAAACAATAACAAACAAAAATCACACTGAAAGTTTCTCCCCACTTTGACTGGCAATAATGGACAGTTGCGCTCCTCCACAAATAATTCATCCCTTGATGTCTGAACAATTGAACTTCCAATACCGCCACTTCCGTCTAAAGTTGTACTTCCTGGTGGTAGATCCTCCAAAAATGCATCCCTCCGAGGGAGTTTAATCGACAACCTATAAATAATCATAAATTATATACAATACTTTTTTTACCAATCAACAATAATAATTTTGATTATTTTGCACTCATTTCAAAGCGTTTCTTAAAATTGTTCAAATTTTTTTATAAACAATAATAATTAAGTTAAATAAAAAGTGTATTACACAGTGTCATCCAAATCTTCATTGGAATCTCTGAAAAGTTGAGATGTTGCAATGAGGCTAAAAACGTTGCTAATTTTTAATTGCCCTTCGGATTGATCTTCTGTTTCGTACTTGACATTTGGAACTGGCGTTAAAAGGGGCTCTTCCATTATAATGGCTTCAGTAGTAGCCATGATTTTGGCAATATTTATTTAATACAGAGTAAATGTCTAGAACCCACACAAGTTGTAATTAACTAAAGCCACTTCAATTTACATAGCAAATAAAATAAAATATATAAATTAGCAAAAGTCTTAAAATCAGTGCTCTCAATTTTACTCATTACTCGAATTTTTTATAAAGTGAGTAAGTGAGTATTGTACTTACTCGTACTCACATCTGCGAGTATGAGTAAGTAATGAGTAAGTAATTTTAAAAAGGTTGATGTTTAAGTAAGTAAAGAGTACATAAGTACGAACACTCATTCCCCGGTGTAATGTAAGTAATGAGTAAGTAAGACGAACTGCAAAGTATCAAAAAGTAAGTATTGAGTAAGTAAACTCTTCTTTACTGGAGTAACTACCATAGAAAAAATGTTCTCCGACAATATCCATGACTTATATATGGTTTATGGAGGCAGATAACACAGGCCATAGGCAAACAATGCCTTTAAATACTTGCGACGATGCAAATCGTTAAACTTGAGTCGTTGACTACACTACCAAAGATGGCAGTGACTTGGATTATATTTGAAAATGAGTAAGTATTACTTGAGTACTATGCAGCAAAAGTAAGTAAAGAGTAAGTAATATCAGCTTATTTTTGCGAATAAGTAAGTAAAGAGTAAGTATTACACTGCGACCCGAAATTTTGAGGGAGTAAAGAGTAAGTAAGATAGCCACCATGAAGCCCCTGAGTAAGTAAAAAGTAAGTATATACTGGACATCATGAGAGACAAAATTATGAGTAAAGAGTAAGTAAGGGTGTCTAACTGAGAGCACTGCTTAAAATATCCGCAAGGCAGAAAGGAATGTGCTCTTGTGGCTGTGAGGAATTCGAATGCTTCCCGCTTTTTCTGTGTGACTGCTTCCAAGGGAAGAGTTGGGCAAGCCCTAGAGTGTAATAAGGGGCCGTACACATATAACGTTATCATTTTCCGGCAGATTCTAGACCCACGTACCACTTTGTTATCATTCGCTAGCTTTCGTAGAATTGACCACCCAATCCTAACGTTATTCTCTAACACCTCATGTAGGCACGGCGATACGAATTTTCTTTCTTTATTAAGTTATTTCTCATTTAATACGTCATGAAAACGTTTTCTTTCGAGTATAATAATAATAATAATAATAATAATTTTATTCAGGTCGAGTATAAAAACGCTGCTGCTAGTTGCTTTAAAACAAGCATATTATTATAGTTTTATTACAAAAATCATCCCTACGAGATACAGTAATTTGAGGCTTCGCGTATGGTAGTGTCAGCTACCGCCGTCAAAAGTATAAGGAATTTTGAGTTTTTTTCCCCCAATTTAAGAATTTTTTCTAAAAAACTATAGGGCCGATTTCAACCACATAGGCAATAACCATTAATATTTACTTAAGCAATATTCACAAATAAATTCACTCAAATACGTTCAGTAATTTTAGAGATAACTGTCATTTGACTTGTAGTCCAAAATTTCAAGCATTTTTTTCTAAAAACCTATCTGGCCGAATTCAACCAAATACGAACTCAGCCTTACTTTTGACACAAGTAATGTCCATAAAAAATTCAATTGAAGTCGAAAAAGTAGTTTTTGAGTTATCGTGCGAAGGACACACGGACATACGGACCAGGGGTCGGATTTATGTAGAAAGACGGGAGGAATCTTCCCAGTTGACCTTTTTTTGGGCAGGGATTTTCGAAATTGTTGAGGTGTTTTATGACAAACAATTTTTGTCAGCAGGGATTTTCAGATTTGTTGACCTTTTTTTCAGCAGGGATTTTTGAGTTTGTTGGGGTGTTTCACGAAAATTATTTTTCAACAGGGATTTTTAAACTTGCTTCGAACAGGGAAATCATGAGCAGCAGTAGGGAAGCTCATGGGAACAGGACCAACCCGGGTATTTCGGTACAGGAACAGGTCCAAAATGGGTACAGTTTAATAGTTCCCAATTGTAACAGGAACAATACAGGTACTTTTATTTTGTACCCAGAAACCTGTGACCACAGTCACAAACAGGTACAGGAACGAAAGTCGTTCCTGTTTGTGTGTTCCCAATAGGAACAGGTCCACACTGCTGAAATGACCCATATTTAAACGTGTGGACCCGGGTACTTTGACGTTTTTGAACTTCGATCATTTCCAAAGCACCAATGAACGCTCGAAATGAAGTTTGAGCATGGCCTGATTATAAGAATGCGAAAATTGTACATGCATGACTATGAATATCATTTGCCATGCTCTTTAGTTGCTTTAAAACTAATTACCTCATTGGAATTATTTTGCATTAAAGTAATTATTTCAGTTTAAACATGGATTCAGCAAACAATTCCATTGAAATACATCTTGATAGTGACCACAATAGGGATACAGAAGAAAATGTGAACTCAAAACAAAGGTCTGACGTGTACAGTCATTATAAATATGACAAGAAAAATCTAAAATTCCAGTGCAATTACTGCAGGTAGGTTTTATTGTAATATAAAAGTAGTAATAAAAATTAATTATTTATTTCCACTGGAAATATTCGGAAGCATTTACAAAGATAAACTTAGAAGTAATAAACAAGTTATGGTACAATGATTATTTTATAGTACAAAAATATGCAGGAACAAAGAAATTATTTATTGAAAAAGCAAACAAATTGTAAAAAACATTTAGCGTAAATTCATGTTTAAACTAAAGTACCCGGGGACGCACCCGGGTACTCGCATAACTTTTGGGAATGGGTACACGTTTCGGGTACTTTTCAGGAACGGGTACAATTTCAGGAACAGGTACAAGATTTTGGATGTATGAACAGGTACAGGAACGGAAAATTTGTACCTGCAAAATTTTAGCATAGGTACAGGAACATAAATTTTGTACCTGTATTTATGGGTTCGTGTTCAGGAACAGGAACAGGAACCAAGTTTTTGTACCTTTGCGCTTCCCTAAGCAGCAGGGAAAATGAAAAAAATCTTCCCGGGAGATTTACAAAAATCCGACCCCTGGGTAATCATTGTAAGCATATATTTTATGCGTTTCAATTAAAGTTTTTTTACAGGGGTAAAGTGAGATTTCAGGGTGAATCTAACCTTAACGTTATCAATACCCATCATAACCCTATGTATATCGTTAACATTTGTTAGCTTCTGCGAAATTGACGACCCACGTTTATGATAACGTTATATGTGTACAGCCCCTAAACGTCCAGAATGAACAACTAACGCTTGAAGAGTCTGCCGAGACCTGCCCCGTAAAAAAGCCACATATAACCGTCCCCTCCCCACTTTTTTAGCAGATTTTTTAGGAGCTCGAACACAGTCGACTCTCCTTATAGCGTCACTCCCTATAGAGTCACTCTCCCTATAAAGTCATTCTAGGTTCCTCCCATGATACATTATACGATAATTTCTACCTTTAAAGCGCCACTCGTTATAACGTCAGTTCCTTTATAAAGTATCTTTTTGTGTATATAGACGTAGGGCGAAAAGAGTACCCTTTATAACGTCATGTGGACGTTACAAAGCTTCAAACCTCCCTAAATAACCACAGGTGTGGAAAATACATATGAAATTTAATGTTAAACTACAAAATACGAATACAAACCTTAAAATACAAATATAAAATAAAATAGTAGGAGTAACGTATGTATATAGTCAAGATACAAAATAAAATACAAACATCTGGACTAGTTTTTGCAAAATACAAAATAAAATACTTTACTTCCTAAGAAAACCTAAAATACGAAATGAAGATACAGTATTTGAAATATAAAATACATAAATTGAAAATTTTCTCAAAATGAGTAAATCAGAGTAAAGTCTCTTTTTGTAATAACATGACCTTCAATTATTTTGCAAACTTAAGGTAAGATGCATATGAGTAGAGTTTAGAATCTTGCACTTGTGTACATCAAAGTCACCGTAGATACAGAATAATTTTCCTTAAAACGCATAGCAATACCTGGGTAATTTATGGCGGTCAAGACATTAGTTTAACTAAATTGATAGCCCTCACATTGAATTGTATTTAATATCCAATCAGAATATGCAACACACATTAAAATATAATGCACACTGAATATCCAATAAGCAAGTACGACAAACCAGTCAACATTTTTAGAGATTTGGTTTCAAAATGTTTCAAATTGATATTTTACCTTTCAAAATGTTTATTCGGGCATGTGTTACAGGTTACAGCCGACCTTGACAGTGGCCAGAGCTATGCATTTTGAAATTGTAATTTGTATTTGAAATACTGGGTTTGCAAGTAACAAGATAAATAAATAGAAAAAAACATGACTTTCATATATTTTCAAAATACAAAATACAATAGAGATTATGTTCCTGACAAAATACCAAATACAAAATGCCTTAAACATTTATGGTGGTAGAAATACCAAATACAAAATGCCTTAAACATTTATGGTGGTAGAAATACCAAATACAAAATGCCTTAAACATTTATGGTGGTAAAAATACTAAATACAAAATACGAAATGTATTTCAAATATTATTTCAAATACAATATTTCAAAATATTCCACACCTCTGCCATTTTAAAGCTATTTGTTTTTTTTCAGTTTCACTATAATTGGATTGGTTTATAATGTAGCGACGTTATAAAGGACTGGAAGGAACGTGTTGTTGTAAATATATGTTCAAGCGTGGTTAACGACATTGATTAAGGCACATCTAGGAAAATCCACATTTCCAAGCTTTTAGATTTATTTTCGCATCCAGTAAAGAACTGAGAACTGATGAACTGACATTCATAGAATTAACAGAATTGTTACAGTTTCCACTGTTTGAAAACTTTTGTAAATGTTTTGAGAAGTGTCTTATTGAGAATCAGAAAATACTTTATTCAATCATGACCTTTGTTATTGGAGGTGTTTGTGGAGTGAGAAAACCATTATTATTTATTTATTAATATTAAACGTTTTTATTAATCCTGAGAGTAACGCTTAATGCTGGATGAGCAACCCTGGACGAGTTACAGCCTACCCTAATATTCATAACTCCAAACTGGTAAGGGAGCGGACACAAATGATGACATGCAAAATAGAGGGTTTTTTGTAACACACTGACTAAACAATCATTCACTGTCATATCCAACAATGACTGACTATATACGACATCATTGGTATGTACTTACGTAATGGTAGGTATAAAAGACGACGTTGGCGTTCAATTATATTGTCTAAGACCGAGCCTGCGGTCTGGTGGTGTAGTGAATCTGTAAGGTTGCAGAAGAGTCGGCTTTCGACTCTAGCTCACCCCAAAAATAATTTCAGGTCCTTTCTATCTTTCCCTATACACTATCGATATGCAAATTAGGCCTGGAGGCATGTAACGCATTCTTGGAAGAATATCAGCAGGAGTAGTGTGTGCAGTACACTGATAATGATTCGTAAGATGAATTGGTGTATTTGCATATACTGCGACTGCTGATATCTCGGACAAGATTGTGTCCGTGGCATGTCCCATGTCTCCTCCCTTGTCTGCATATCCTCCGTCTTTCTCTGTAGCTTTACATTTCACTCTCTCTCTCTATAAAGTATTGAGAAGCAAAGACAATTCTGAACACCCCACTAATTCTAAGATTACTCATACATAGTCTCTTTACGCAAATTAGTAAAATAAATGAAAAACTAGAAGTATGCTTGTCCATACAAAATTGTACTTAACCGTGTATATACTCATTAGGATATTAAAAGACTATTACAAATTCAATATATCAACTTGACAAATATTTATTCCGTCGCAGAATAACTACAACTCACTAAATTATAATAATGGTAAGGAATCGTATTAAAATCGTATCCTAAACCGTGTTAAAGGAACAATATTTTAATTAACAGCGCCGCCAGGACGATCAAAACGAGCAATAACTCATAATGAAGTCTTTCCAATCTGAAAAAAATCAGAAATTTTAAACATTAGATAACTCGTACTTGCTTCAAAATTCAAAACCTAGAACCAATTGGTATATTTTCGTAGCTGCTGAACGTCAAACCTTGAGTATAAACAGCCTGGCGCAAGCTACAATAAGCTAATTTTTAATTCCCCAAAAAGTAAGTTCGCGTGGACCATCTGAGCTTATATCTCGCAGGTATTTTGATCTGTTTTATCTCTAAGCTCCTAAACGGTTTGTTTTCAAAAACTCTCCCACCATCAAAGTTTCAAAAGTTCAAAGCCTGTATTTAGCGGACTTATACAAATTATTCGCGAATTACACATTCCCTTGTAATTAAAGGCGTGCGCTTTAGAGTGCATACAAACTAAGAAGAGAAGTTGATGCCAAATCTTTATAATCTCACACATAAATTCAAAAATACGTACTGTGTCATTTTGTGATGGCTGGAAATTACAAATTCGATGTGACATGTCTGATGTCGATCAATGTCTGATCAAAGAGTAAAAACTTTAGTGAGAAGGGGCGCAGTAATTTTGTGACACGTGAGATGCAGCACATGATTAGAAACTATGTCAAAAATTATGATCTGGCAAATGTTTCGAGTAAAAATAATAATTTTAAATTTCACAGATAGCAGAGTGACATATCCCTCCCACATTCCCTGATTCCATTGACAAGCACTAATGTTACAACTACGAGTAAGCATTTGCTATTCTGAAGAGAAATGGAAGCTAACCCAAAATTTAAAAACAGGGCACCGCTGCCGGAAAATAATTTTGAACGGTGTAAAATGAGCACTTCCTTAACTCGAACCAATTATAGCGAAAAATGCTGTATGCTCTAAATTTCCGAATTTTATCTTTCCGCAATCTCTAATATTTGGTTTGAACTAAAAACACTGATTTAAAATAAGTTTCTCAAGTAAATGTATCAATTCATGTGCAATAACAGAAACATACTACTGAAAACAAACAATGGGAAGTTCTTACCGTTTAAAGTTTCGCCTTGCCTTTGGTAGATCCTGATCACATTCTAAAGCAGCATACCGCCTGAAACCGTACGCACATTCCAGAGTGTATTTCTCCTGGTTGATAGCTGATATGTCAAAGTCAAAGGATTCCTGGTCGACGGGAGCTAACTGCTTGAAAAGAGCCTTGGTATTTGTTGTACTTATATCGTAATCGGTCGCTATCAGATCTTCGACAATTTTGAACAATTTCTTTAGCTTGTTGTACGTCGCTACCATTCCAATTCTAAAAATTTGGGAACGTATTTTTAAATTCAACGCTTTTGTTTTAGAGTAACGAACGTTTTAGATTTTGCAGAATTTCTAATGATACTGGATTTACTTTCGCTTTGATCCAACTACCATGAGGGCTCCATCTACCAGCACGCATGGGATGTAGTGAAGTAGGAAATCAAGGATTGCCGCTGCGCGCGGATTCCGGGTGTAAATTATGAACGGATACCAGTACATGCGGTTGAAAGGATTCCTAGAAGTAGCCTTCACCAGAATTTTAAATAAATCTTGAAATTTGAATGGATGCTCCGAACTAGAGCAGTGGTACACCATTATATCCTCGGATGTTTTGACTCCAACAGCAGTGGACATGGCTGCGGCAAGTGTTAGGTTAACTAGATGGTCCACTGGAACTAAATCTAACGCGTAGCGACTATTTAAGCGCACAGTATGGATCAGGCCCCTGGAAATTGCAGCTATGACTCCATTGAATCCAGTCAAATTATCAATCCACGCTGGAACTGGTTCCTTATTTGCAATCGTAACTGTATTATGAAAAATCATTCCCAACATTACAGATACCTAGCTTAACTTCCGCAATGACGCATTGCAAACTTTACACAAATATCTTGTCTCATGTAAATTTGGCATCTATATCCAAGTGAATACAAAAGTACAGGGTGCGTAGAATTACCTCCCTCCCTCTAACTCACAAGAAGGAAAAATTAGCAAATTTCTATCCCCTTTAATAATTTTCTAAACTTTGCTTTAACATTTTCAATACGTTTTCCCTGTGCTTAAAAATCCTAGGTCCAGAAGTTAACGCAGTGGAACAAAAGCAATAGATGTTTTATAAAAGTTCTACATGGAAATGTCTCAGGTTGTGCTACTGCGCAGGTCCCACCTTTGAAAATTGGCATGTGCAATAGCTCCTTGGAGAGCCCTTTAAATTCATAACAACACATTTTTTAAAAACTTTTAAAAAAATTGGGTAACAAAAACATAAAAGCCGTAAACATAGTTTTTAAAAACATATGTCTTCGCATAATTTCCTTGACCGCTGCATCCTGAAAATTTTAATCTAACAGGGTGAAACAATTGTGCAATATCTTTAATTTGATACAATAAAGTCGGTTGAATTGAATATTTTATACAGTCTGGTGAGTAAATCCTGGAACATAAAATAATTCCAAGGAATATCACTTTTAGTTGTCTGCGGATTTGCTTACCTATAGATGGACGCACAATGCAAACGGGGATGTCAAACCTGGATTCCTCCACTAAAATTTCAGCGAGATGCTTTGAAAAAGTGTAGTTCATTATATTGTCTCCCCTTAATCTGCGTAGAATGAAAGATATTTAAGAGTACCGTAATCTAAAAACACTGAATTGAACAGATAAAACAAAACCGAACATGTTCCAATAAGCTAAAGGTAAAATAAATTTCGTATTCAATCTGCATTATAAACAAAATACAGGGGAAATGCATTACTGTGAATCCATGGAGTTGAGTAAGTCATCTGGCAGGAGTGAGCAGAGCTGTAGAGCTGCGTGCGGACCGACAGGATTCGGATACACCTTCTCGTCAATCTTCAATCGTCCGCTATTTGAAAACGCAGTTGAGATATGCACGAAAGCCTGTGATTTTCATAATAAAATAATATAATTATTAGTGAACTAAATAATCTGCCCGTTACAATGACTATACAACGTCTGTATGTTTTACATGCAATGCATGCATGTTGGGAAGTTCCCAGGGATGGAATATTTGAGGTTTTCCAGGAACTTGTGGGAAAAACCTGTTTTTTGCTTGCAAAAACAGGTAGAGCCAGATGACATTCTTAGTATTACTGTACTGTTGAGAATGTCTTTGTCGTTGTACTGATGACAGCTACATTTAAAATATTTTGGTTGGTGAACTGCAGGAGATTCCTGCTTCAGGTCCAGGGAGTGAAGTAGTGTTTCTATCGGTAACAAATAGTTGGGCTCGACTCGACTCGAATCAAAAACCCGGTGTAAATTCCACTTTTGGGCTCGAACTCGAACTCGGGACATTCGAGTCGGGAAATTTTTTTGTACCCGAAACCGAGACCGTTAAGAAATGTTATACCCGAAACCGACTCGAACTCGAACCGAAACCAGACAAAATTTGCGTAAAATACAACATCACACAGTCCCGAAAAATGAGCACCAAACAAAGCATTTTTTTGTAAAAGCAAAATAATCAAATTTTCATTATAATTTGGTACAACCGGCCATCCCTTTGTAATGGTCTTCATTGTTGCTTCGATAAACTTGTTAAATGCCAACTTTAACCACAATATGTATTAAAAGCGGTAACTTCCATACCGTATCACCTTGAGTAGCCAAACATTTCAGTGTTAAAATGTAGGAGCCAACGAAAAAGCACGCTCGATAGGAATGCCAGGAATACGCAAGAATTCACGCGCCATCCTTGCCATGTTAGGGCAATTAGCTTCGTGCGCTAATAAAACTTAGGTATGAAAAGTGTTATACGGTCATGTACAAATACTTGCTGCGTACAGACTGTTTTGTTTTCTTTGACGTTTTCCACAGGAACTGCATGTTTTTTTAATCAGAGGTGGCAGGAAGGCAAATTTTTATTGTTAAGGTAACATGAATCAATAATTCCAAAATAAGTTTTTACTTTCGAGTTTCGGTAGGGACCGGTAGATTTTGCAAACTCGACCCGATTTTTTCGGGTCGAAAATTGATGCCCGAAACCGACTCGAAAGCAAACGGTACCAAAAATATTAGGCTCGAACTCGACTCGAACCCGACTCGAACTCGAAACCTCGAGTTTCCCGAACTCGATCAGAAACACTAGAGTGAAGTTACCACTTACTTAAAACTGACCGCTTCTGCTTTCTGAATATTAGAATTCGTTGGGGATAGAATTGTAGATAGTGGCGTTAGATTATGCAAATATGTGTTTTGCTAGGGACATTGGGATTGGCTCCATTGTATTGTCTGATAAATAATCCCCCGTATAATAAGCGTAGATCAATACCTCATGTTATTTCAACATACAAAAACAATATTGAGACAATCATTAAATCTCCCCCTGCACTAACCTTGAGATGTTTAAGCTGCTTAGCCCAATCCAACATATTTTTAGTACCGCCAACATTGATTTTTAGCACTTTTTGTAACGAAATTCCGAAATGAACAATCGCAGCTGAATGAATCACGACGGAGACATCTTCTCTTAACATTGCTGCATCTTCTTCAGTGAGCCCCAGCTCGTCAAAGGACACGTCCCCATTAATAGGCACGACTTTCTCCAGTGATTCCGGACATTTTTCCCGTACCAAATCAAATAGCTACATCGCAGGAAGAATAAGAAATTATATGCAAATATTTTACCATGAAAGCTAAATTAGTTTGAAATCCGAAACATTTGATGGCCCGCGTAGGATTATAATTAAAAGTACCCAGGTTTATAAAATGTTGACTGTATCATACCCCATACCTACATATATAATACTGTACACAGAGAATAGATGGCCTCAAAATCAGTATGTACAAATAAAATTGGTAATTTTAGAATAGTACCGAGGTTTTCAAAATTTCGTTGATTCGGTCATTTCCGGACTTGTCCTTGTAACTCCGAACCAGGACGTACACCTTTGTGATCTCGGGACATCCCCGAATTAATTTTTCGAGAATGGCTTTCCCGCAAAATCCTGTTGCCCCAGTCAAAAAGACAGATTTATTCGCAAAGAAATCCGGTATGGTTGTATTAATTGCTTCCATTATGGTTCAAATAAATTTGTAAATTAACAGCGTTTTAAATGACTAAATTGAATTTTAGTTTATGCTTCTACTATGATGGCAAGCGTTGAACAGAGCTAAGATTATGGGGATTCATCTTTATATAACCCAGAAAAATTGCTTTCCGGGCACGTAATGTTAAACCTTTCCATGCAGATAAAGATGTGAAGTTAACCGACATCGCGTACATGTAGTTGCTGTCTAACCGGTTCCCCGAGGTTGGTGTTCTAAATGGGATGCACAAAGGTAAATATAAAAGACAAACATTTAGACGAAAGTTTTATTATGATTAGACAAATCATTCATAACATAAATCCCTCTTGTCCAGTAAGGGAGTGAGTTAGGGCACGTTCAAGTTGCCAATTTTTAGTAAATGGATGTTCACATTTTCCAAGAACATGTGTATCGACCAATTTAATATTTATGTAAGAGATCAGGGGTCAAAACTGGGGGACAGGGGACAAACAATCATTTTTTCGTAATTTACGCATTTTATGTTAAATTCTGAAATCCCCAGAGAAGCCAGACTTCTTTTTACTCTAACTGGGAGTATTAATTATAGACAGGCATAATTGACAGGGAAACCTAGGGTATGTACATTTGTTTTCCCGAGGAAACCTTCTGAACTATTAGTACTCAGGTGTAATTTCGAAAACCGCACTGAAGTTCTAGTCAGTTCGGTCAGACTGGAGGTCTAGATTTTGTCAAATTTTAAAGTTCAGAATTAATTGTAATGGTTCCTCTTGTAGCAGCTGAAATTTTGCATGTTAATTCCCATAAGTATTAAAAACATCGCAGTTTCGACGAAAAATTAATTTTCATTGAGAATCAATTGAACGACTGCAGCCAGTACTTTGAATGTATTCTTTCTACAGCTGGTGGTTATACAGCGGATGATTGCATGTAAGGGCGTTTAAAGCCCTCACATGCCTCACGAACCTTGTGCCATAAATCTTTTGTTAGGGAGCGTTCACAAATGACGTCATCAAATTAGTGGGTGGGTGCTAACGGGAGATGGTGATGTTGATGACGCAGTGGTATGGTGGATTTGACCGAATGATGATGTCATCAACCGACGAATGTTACCAACGATTTTTTTGCTTAACCGTTAACAGTTTTGGTAGTTTGATTCAACCTGCTTCGACTTGCTTACTTGCCGAAAATGCCGAAAATGCCAGGCATTTTCAAATTAAGACATTTTCAGGGCATTTTTAGGTAGGCAGGCGTAAAACCCAGGGCATTTTCAATTGTGCAACCCTGGTGATGATGACGTCATTACATGGGGTGGGTGCGTCGTTTCATCACATGATGATGTCTGATGACAAGTGTGTGACTGGGTGCCTAAAATCCAGTATTTTGGATGACATCATTTGTGAACGCTCCCTTAGCGCAAGCGTAACTGAAATAACAAATATTTAAAATCCATATTTTTCCCCAAATTGTACATGAGACATGGGACGGCCGAACCAGGTCAAACAGGCATGAAATTCAGTGCGGATTTGAACATTGAGGATTAACATTTCGCAAAATTTCCCTCCGATATCTGTTTTATATCCTTCCAGGTTTTCTTGTGTACGAATATGGCTATGAGTGCATTCTTGTTCGAAATATGGTCACTGCCACAACAACCCAGTGTTATCATTCATTTACAGTTGTAGAAGTTGCAGATAAGATATTATATACATTAGTACTAAACAGTACATCAGTATTAAATGAGTTTCCTTAGTCTTAGCCAAGATAATATTTATAATTTTTATATGCCAAAATTTAGTTCGAACATGCACGAAAAAGGAAAAACTGAATTGAATCGACGAATCAAATTTGTATGATTGTACGCGCTTCAATATGTTTAATCATATATCGAATTAAGCATATCTGTATTTGAAATGAAATTGCGGCAGGATTTCGGCCAGCTTGTATCGTCCTACGGACTTACACTATTTTATCTTGTGCTTTTTATTAGACAAGTGTTCTACGAATTAGTTGAAAGTACAAGTTTTAGTTAGTTTTTTTTTGTAAATTTTAAGATTTTAGAGCTTTCGAGCTTACGTACGAGGCTGTTTGCCACGAGTAATTTTCTATGTTTGATGTCTGTCATAGATTTGATCATTTATTCCCACAAGTGTCATATTTTCCAGACTCAGAATCCCATAAGAGGACAATGCAGTTATGTGTTCACGTAATGATTTTCATGTACTGATTAGTTCGCATCTACATTACTGTAGTCTATAGCAACAATTTTTCCCATGTACTTATTCCTAGATTTTTGAACTTGTTCCACCCAAACATAATTTTACTTTCGTCCGGTAACATGTAGGTACCATTGATATTTGTCGAGGCTGTTGTACCAATACTTTGTAATTATGACAGTTATCTTGCTTCTGCATCGTACTGTGTGCACCTGTTTGTACTTGAAAGTTGTTTCCGTACTAGTATTTGATCTGGATCAGACATATGAAACTCGATATACATCCAAAACATATGTATACTAAGGATAGAATCAAGTCTTGTTCTACATCACTTTGTGGGGTCACAAGCCTGATGACCATATTTTATTCCAACGTGTAGATTTTCAAAGGCAATTTTTTTAACGATAAGCTGTATTATTGTAAAATTATACGGGTTTTACATGTACCAATCTATTAGTGGGGTAAAGTTAAGGTCCTTACCAGTAAAGGTTGAACTGATTGAGAAGTATCAGAACAGTTGAGGAAACGGATGCATTTAAACCGGGGGACATGAAGCGAATACTTTGGGGATTAATTAAAAAATTACTGCTACAACTAAAATAGGTGATGCATTATTATTAAATGTTTAAACAGCTAGTAGTTGTAATTGGGAACAATTGTTCTAGTTATATAAATGTGGCCTCACAATTTTGACCTTTCTGGTCCACAACATTGGACTGATACAAATGACATTCGAATGTTTTCAAAGAAATATTTAATAAGTACAATGAATTGAGATAGATATAATTCAACAGCAAGATCTGAAAAGAAAAAATGGTGCAATCAAACCTTTTTGATTTGAGGTTCTGATTTTTGCTTTGGAGACGCTGAGTATGAATTTCTTTATTGTTATTGCTTTACGTATGTATGTATGTTCAAAACTCATGTCCAATATAGTTAACATGATTAAGTACAATTAATTTAGCTAACTGATATTTCCATAATTTTTCTTCAAAACGTTTTCCTGAAAGGTTTCGCTTGCAAATAAATAGTTGTTCTAAATCCTTAAAAATTCCGACATTGCTTCACGTTTTTGACTCATGACATCAGAAACTCGTCAGGTTTTGTAACCGAGTTTACCTTCTGTAGGACATGGATTGTTCCGATATCTAAGTGTCGGATACAGTTTCAAATATATTTCGAACTACTATACAATTACCATATAACTTCGAATACATATATTTTTTCGGCTTAATATGGTTTAAAAACTTGAACAAATACATTTATGAATTCCAATTCCGGTAAAAATACCACATAATATGAATGAAATACCGATTCTAATTATTCCAATTTCAAATAGAATGACGAGCCCTGAGATACCACACTTATCCTGTTCACATAAGTTGTTTGAACGGAAGCGTTCCATTCCTGTGCACGGAATTATTTGCCGGGTGTATTATAGAAAGTTTCGTTTTGTCGTATAGAACAGCGTGTGTACAAGACTGAATGCAGAAACACCTCGCCAAAAGAGCAATGGAAGCTGTCGGAGAAATATGCAAGATGGCTTTATTTTTTGGGCATATTTGGCTACTTGGTGAAATAAAGACTTCTATAATACTTCACCAGTGAAATCTGTAACTAAATGCTAAAATAGCGGAAGGCTCAAAGACCAATTATTAGTCCCGTTTTCTCAAAGTATTTCACAAGTTAAGACGACTTCCCCTAGGATGTCATGTCGACGTAATGAAGTTTTGTTACACTACAAGAGATGTGTCGTTATTGGGGTGTGAAGCGTGACCTAGCATGCTAATACCCAGGGGTCGGATTTTGTGAGAAGACGGGAAGATTCTTCCCAGGGAAAAAATATTTCTGGCAAGGAAAAATATTTCTGGCAGGGGAAAATATTTCTGACAAGAAAAAAATATTTCCGGCAGGGAAAATCTCAAAGGGAAGGGATTGTATTTTGCGTAAAGAGATTTTTAAAATCGTTGCTCTTTTTTTTTGGCAACTATTTTTTCAAATTTGTTGACGTGTTTCAGGGAAATTTGTTTAGGCAAACACGGATGTTTAGATTGGTGGACCTTATTTGACCGGGATTTGACGACTTGCAGGGAAATTATTTTTTCCAACACGGATTTTGAAAATCGTTGATATTTTTTTCCACAGGGATTTTTGAAATCATTGAGAATCTCCCTGCAGAGACATTTGATTCAGCAGGGAAATTCAGAAATAATCTTCAAGGGAGATTAACAAAAATCCGACCCCTGCTAATATCCAGTCTGTGAAAACTCTTGCTTGTATATATTATATATATTATATTATATATATATATAAATATTAATATTTGACTTCAACGTTATCACGCGCAAATACTATATAAATGTTAAGATTAATATTACCCTACCGTGTGCATTAAATTCACAGGTTCGCATTTATGATTTTCAGCTCACTTCAGTCAGACAAGACGCAAACTCACTTTCTGCAACAATGCTCTTATCTGTATTTTCACAGGCTATGTATGCGTCCGCAATCACTCCATACGGTGTCCAAACTGATGGCTTTCCTACTATAAAATGTCGCACGTATAAGAAAATACGTCTTAGCTAATTCAAATTGATATTGAATGAAGGACATACTAATGAGTGACATCGCTAACAATTGGGGATGCCTATGGTCTGACCTCAATAGTCTGTTCTATTGGTCTAGTCCTAGATTTTTATGGTATAGTTCAAGTGCTGGTGAATACAATTAGTCCAGTTGCAGTATCAGGTCAGACAACGGGACCATGGTCCAAAAATCACGCAAAATAAAAATGTTTGTTTTAACGGAATCCCATGGAACAAATCAAAAATGTCATTTGTGGTGACAAAACAAGAATTTCAGCGGGTAAAATGTTATTGTTTAATCGCTCGCATTGGTTTTCTGGACAATGATCTCTGCAGTGCTGGGCGTTTGTATCTGAGCTATGCTATTCTACTCTAACCTTAAACTGTGAGCATCCGACTTCAATTAATTCTATTCTACTTTCAAGAAAGTGCTGTAATACGAACTATTCTACTTGTATTCTATCCAGTTAGAATATTTTATTACCTTAGTTCTTCTTTCACAGGATGGCAGTTTAAATCTCGTCAACATTGTTAACTGTATTGTAATGATTTTAATGCTAGTATGCATGTATAAATTTATACGTCTATGTTTTGATACTTGTAGTTCTACTATCGGCTCTTGTATTGCCGGCCTATTGCATTTCTAATGCTACAGCAGGATACTGGCTAGGCAGTAAAATTCTGCTACTCTACACGCGTAATTCAAAATTCTAATTCAATTTCTATTTACTTCTATTTCTACTGGATGAATATTACTGTTACCTCATTTCTACTTGCCCAGTACTGGATCTCTGGTATGGTAGGATCCGGACGTTGTTATGGTCCGTATAACTGCATCAGACCAGATGACTGAACTGAACTTTGGACCGGACCAGACCAGACCATTGGCATCACTATTAACAATAATCTAAAATTTACGTGCTATATTTTTCACTGCCTGCCACATGCTTTCGTTCAAGCGGTCACACAACCAGAGGAAACAAGAAGCATGCATGTTATTGTTTGCAAGGAAGTTACACATGAATTATTGCATCCAGTGATGGGCACCTGGCCTATATATAGGCCCTATAAATATTCGATAGTATAGGCGGGCTGGAAAATGCTGAAAAAATGTAGGCGAGGTTGACAAAAAAGGGTAGGCATTTTATAAATACTAGCTAGGGGATAGGAAGGCAAATATAAAACCAATTATATAGGCAAGGAAAAGGAAGGGTGTCAAGTTTTGCCGATCATGTCAGAATATTATGTTGAAGGGTACCTATCCGTGATTTTACAAGGCAATGAGAAAGAGCATGCATGCATCAATGAATACCCTGACTAAACGTACGATTGGACCGCATTAAACGTTTTATTCGAATCTGGTTTTGGGGTTGTTGGCAAATACAGGATAAGGAACAATAGAAGTACTTTGTGCTCCCGTTGATAAATAAATAGAACTTATGTAGCACAAATCCACTGCACTTCAAACTAGGCAAGGTGTTACCTAGGCGGTCACAGAAAAATAGGCAAGGAAAAGGTAGGCGATGTATCTGCCTAGTTTTGGGCTATATGGAATGGGCATCCCTATAGCCCAGTAGGTAGGGCTGTTTTTCAAATATTTTATAGGGAAGGCTGAAGGATAGGCGATCCACTTGACCATCACTGATTGCATCCACATTCTGAACTCTGCGTGAAGTAATCAATTTATTCACACGTTTAATTCC
The DNA here is from genome assembly GCA_947179485.1 of Allacma fusca. Taxonomy (NCBI): domain Eukaryota; kingdom Metazoa; phylum Arthropoda; class Collembola; order Symphypleona; family Sminthuridae; genus Allacma; species Allacma fusca. Next base: position 54,296,356 of record OX359245.1, read on the forward strand.
CAGAGGTTATTCAACGGATACACGGATGATAACAGGGAAATCAGGTCTTAATTGTCAAGGTAAATCCAGTTTAAATCAGGTTTTAAGTTAAATTTTGTTCAGGTGATTATTATTCTGCTACCTCTATTGAAAGTATTTTATCGGAAAAATATATTTGAAATAAGGGAAAGACCAAAAAAATTTACACGATAGTTACAATCGCTGGGATTGTATGTTTTTAATGCACTGAACTTGTAAAGAACTGGAAAAGCGGAAATAAAGTAATTAACCTACGGCATTCATATGTACTCCTCAAATATTTAATTTGGCAATATTCTTTAATTGGGTTATTCGCTGGGCAAAAACTAATAGTAACTACCTGATCAAGGGAAAAACTATCAAGAAGGAAACAACAACGACATTGCCATAACTAAAAAGTGATTTGTAAGAAAATAGCACTCGTCTACTGTAGCACTGGCGTGGTTCAGGTTTAGGGTTTCACTGCATATTTGACGGAAGGAATACAATTTATTTTACATGCTCCAGTCGAGGGTATACTTTCGTTAAAGACTTGAAAAGGAGCATTTTTTGCTATCATAGAGCGGGTATGGAAAATCTTAGCGCACCATCGCAGTTGGTGCGCTGCGAGTTTTAGTAATCAATAATGATTGCGAGTTTGCTCAGCTTCTTTCTTAAACTTGCGATCCATCATCTTCAAAAATTCGGTGGGACATAGTTTCATAAAATGTCCTTCTCTATAAAAGTGCCACAGTGTCAGCATTACCGAAATGGAAATTGAATGCTGCTCGGAAGAGTTCATCCGCGTGTGCTGGGCTAGGCGGTTTTAAGTTGACCATGACACCTGTGTTCCGACGTCTTGTAGTGCGAACATATTCAGATGTATTAGTCAAATAAGTTGTTAATAAATTTCGAATTTCTCAAGAAATATAAATACCAAGTTGACAAAATGATGTTAATAGTTGTAGGATGTTCTGATAATACGTCGTTACCAAAATTGAGGTAAGAAAGTGAATTAAATTGCATTTCATCAACAAAGTAGTAACCACTTGTTATAAAATTGAGTATCAAACACGTGCAATTTTGGGATAACTTGCTGTTTCAAAATAAGTGCACACGATATTTTATCCCAGATAGAGCATTCACTTTTTGCTGTGAATTGTTTCAATAATGTAATTTAGCTTCGCTACCCGCAAATTTTGCACGCAATCCTGACGTTAATTCTTTTTATATGGGTACATAAAATGAAAATCAGATCTATTGAGTGTGAATAGAATACAACTTGTGAAATCGACTACGGAAATTAACATGCCTTAAACATTACAGATTGTAGCAATTATGATAATCATTTATTTATTTTTTTATTTATTTTAGCACTAAATTAAGGTTCACCAAAAGTATGTAACCAGGAGAAAGCTTGGGAGTAGAGATTATTCATGGTTTCAGCAACACAACCCTCATGGACCAGATGCACACCATCATTCAAGATTTTGTTCAAAACGATATGATCAATTACATTTCAGGCAATCAAGAAAAAGTTGCTTTACAAGATTGTTATCACAAAAAATAATAACACTAGTGATGCGGAAATAGATAGCATTTCAGCTTTTCAAAATTGTCACCCACAAACTAGAGCATTGGTAACTGATATAACTGCAAAATACGACTACTATACGGATTTTGAGAAGAGTTTCTTGTGCTAATTGTAATTTTGAATTCAGTGGGCGGGAAGCACTAGAAACTGATGCTTTTGTATTAGTAGTCCATTTTAATAAGTAGTTTTGGCCCCCGTCAATTAATCTGGGAATTTGAGGGGGTCAAGTAATCTCGGAATTTGCCTTTTTCTGGCCTTCAACATTGATGAAGGTATAGGAAACAGGTGCATATAGTTTCGGGAATAAGTGAAGCAGTATGTTTAAGTTGTGGTGTAATACATGAGAAAGGCTTTCCAATCGGAATTAGTATTTAATTAAAAAGTAAAAAAAGATCATAGTAATTTCACAATATATTGTCACGTAATATGGATGCTGTGGTGTAAAAAATATTAAGTTTAAATGTATAAAATGTAATAAAAATTTTAAAAATGAGCAAGCTTATTTCTTCTTGTGGTAGTTGTTGCTCCGAGGTTTGAGGACCTGTCAATGAAACAAAACCATAAGTAACCTGGAAATGTGCTGCTATTGCAAATATTTGAATAAACAATTTATCGTACTTTAATATGAACCCCTTCAACAAATAATTCTGATTCTGGAAGATGTTGCCATTTATCTTCTCCAGAACTGCGCGAATCAAAGAAAACTTTACAACATTTTGTTTCCAAAGTGATCAGTGATCCTGCTCCAAAGAGTTCAGTCAAAGCTTTCATAACTGCCTCAGTATTACGCCAATACTGCTCTATGGGTTTGACAGAACAGTATAAGTAATACTTATCATTGGGAGGGTCAAACCCGATAGGAAACTGTAAATGTAAAATATGAAAATGTGTGAAATAATATGGATGACTATCATGTTGCTGCTTGGAAAAACGCAAACACAAACAGGTAAGTAAGAAACTTACTTTGATAAATGGCGGGGCGAGAGCTTCTTGTGGGCGTAAGTGAATTGGTGGGGGCTGACGAAAACGGGATCGGGCCCAATGTGATTGCGTAGGTCCGAAGTATTGGTTTACCACGGACGGTAATGAAATCTAAAAACCGTTATTGTGTTAAGTATGGCATAATGGCAGGTAATGTACATTGCTTTCAAAATAGAAATGGATATGAAATAACTTCAGAATTGAAAAGTAACAATTACCTCGTGGTTATTGATGCGGGCATTAGCATCAGCCAACTGAGTTCGGATTAGGCTCAGTTCGGAATCCTTAGACAACAGGAGCTCTTTCAAGGACTGGATGAGTGTGTCCTTAGACTGCAAGGCGTTGTCCTTGATCTGTAAAGCTGTGTCCTTGTCCTGAATAGTTTTGTCTCTGTCCAGGATGATCTTGTCCTTCAATCGAACCTCTTCATCTTTTTTAGAGAGTTTGGCACAAAGTTCATCATGCCTAGCTTTTGCCTGACAACGTCTACCCATCAGAAAGTCTACCTTTTGTTTCTGCCATTCTAACTCGAACTTACAGTTGCAACAGTTTGGACTAACTTTAGGAGCAGTATGCTGAAGTTTGGGTATCTTATAGGAAACCTAGGAATAAACCAAATTTAAGCCTTCAAATAAAAATTGTTTAATTTGCTCCGCGATATACATCAACTGAAATTAGAAAGATCAAGTTAATTACATTGCTGAGAGCGTTAGAACTGCAGGGCTCGTCTGCAGGTGTCTCACTCTCACTCTCTGACTCGATCGGCTGAATACGTTTCTTTGGACGAGTAAAGAGGGGAGGGGCTACAGCAGGGAGTTCAACGGGATTAAGTGGTACGTGCCTCCTGTGAATAAGTCCATCCCAAGTTTCCTTTGCCCGGGAAAAGGGTATTTTCTTCTCCTATAAAATGAAATAAAACTTGGGTAAGAATAGGCAAATTTATCACTATCATTCTTGTCACCATGATGATAATACTTGTATTTGTTGTGATGGCTTGCGCTAATTTTGCGTCCATTGCAGGAAAAAACAATTCTATGGAATTATTAAACAATATTGAAGCAAAATTAAGCCAAGGCGAACTGCAGCAAAAAGATTTTGCAAGCGGGAGCAGCGAAATCATAGCAAGCGGTTTGGAAATAGTTTTGAAAAGACTCTTAACTGGGCAGAAGAATAGCAGCACCGATTTCAGACCAGAATACGATTGGTACACTACACAGACAGAAAATTGGATGAGTAAGTAGTTTCACCATATTCCTATTATGTATATTATGTGATATATGTTTAACACATACTGCAACTTGTATATTTAGTATTGCTTGTTATATTAGGCCTATACGTAACAACAAAGCTTCTCAAAGTGGGACGAACCTTTTACACGGCATGGAAGGAGGGGCGACTTCCCTCGGATGGAGTGTCAAGAGATGACAAGGGATGAAAACTTTAGTTTGCTCTTGGTTCTCTGAAGAAACTATTGCACTGAAGAGAAGTGATACAAAAATGAATTTGCAGCCTCCTCAGCCGATTCGTTCCGGAACCAATAACAATGTAAGTAATAATATTTTAAACTATTATTCAAATAAATTACAATATAGATACACATTATAAGTGGCGAATTTTTTTATAGGTTTTACGGTGTCCCATGGTTAACTGTCCCTTTTACTGCCGATCGTACTGTAATTACGAAGGACATCTGGAGACTAGGCATTTTTGTATAGATTGCGCAAACTATATGCCAGACTCCGAATCGCACGAGTGTCATAAGCCAGGTCAGCGTATGGGCTACGTGGATGCCGGAGCTAAACTTGACCTAACTGATTTTTATGAGTACAGTCGAAGTCACGGAGGGAGCATGATAAGCTATAAGTATAAACATAGCTTAAATAAGCCGGACATCGAGGCTACATTTGCGGAAGTGGAACCTGCTACTTCTAAACTGTTAAAGGAGTTATATGCCATACATACCCTATCAAAGGTGGAAATCAGTATTGGTGTTCAGATGGAAAAAGAAGTTATTGAAGAAAATGGGAGTAAAGGTTATAAACAGGCGTTAATATATTTTAAGTCTTTACATCATGAACTAGAAACGCCTGCGTCTATTCATTCAATATTACTACAGAGTGCTTCTGATATAATTGAGAAAAAGAACACTTTTGTGGAAAATGGATCCGGCTGGAATGTGCAGCGCATTGAATCATTTGAAATTAAACTGGGAGAAATTAGGTTATTTGCAAATTCTAAAGCTAGCGGTCATTTAGAAATGCCTTTCAAACACAGACAGGGATATGTAAATTTTAAAAATAAAGATAACAATTGTTTTAAGTATTGTATTTCTGCAGGTCTATACTGGGATGAACAGGCTAATAAGAATAGGAGGGAGGGTGTTAACAACAAAAATTTGTCTAATCATAAAACATGGAAAACTTATTTTTCTAGACTAGATTTCAGGAATATAACCGATGGTGTTAATATCTACAACGATCTTCCAGTATTTGAGGAAAATAATAACATTGCTGTTAATATTTTAAGTCATCGCAAGGGTCAAGTAGTTATGATTAGGTCTAGCAAACTTAGAGCGAAAAAAATTGTGAACCTGTTTTTAATTCACAAGAAAGTTGGCGAAGAACACCTTTACCATTTGGTACTTCTGCGAAGTATAAATAAGTTTCTGGGTTTCCGAAAGACGTCTAGGCAATATTTTTGCGAACGTTGCTTTCGATTTTTTGCAACAGAAACGAAATGTACGGAACATTCGCGGACTTGTAAAACGGATAATGAAGTGGTTGAGAAATTACCTAAACAAGGAGAAAAACTAAAATTTACTAGACCAGAATTAACGTTACCTTATCCGTACATATTGTATTGGGACTTTGAATGTTTTAGTGTGGAGCCGAAAGATAAGCATTCTCTGGGTGGTCACACTATTATTGACAACAAATTCGAACCCGCAAGTTATGCTTTTGTAATTGTCAAAAGCAATGAAGAGGGGCAGCAAATAATTGCACAGGAGTATTACGACGGAGATAATCCTGTGGAACATTTTTTCCAGAATGTTTTTAAACAAGCACAAAACATTCTGTGGTCCATAAGAACTACAAATAATTTTATAGTCCCCACAGATGAAGAGCGCAAACAGCATGAAGAGGCTACCCACTGCAAATTCTGTCGGCGCGCATTTACGTCATCAGTGACAAAGGATGACACAATTGACGCACGAAGCAGGCAGCACAGACGATGAAACTTTAATACTTGATTGGAACAAGGCTCCGAGCCACCAAAATAAACCTAAGCGCAGGAAAGAATCTAGAATCAGCACGGTCGTAAAAACATATCACCACTCGCATGATACTGGAAAGTATGTAGCCAGCATATGTTCAGGGTGTAATATGCGCATTAAATTTAAACACGAGCTCGTATGTATAGCTCATAATTCAGCTGGTTTTGACCTGCATCTTTTAATGCAACATTTAGAGAACTCTATTTTTGACGCTAAAGATATTTCTGTTATAAGCAAGGGTACAGAAAAATTTGTACAGCTGGATATACCTGCTCGAGATTTGCAAGTACCCTCTTTAAATTATATCTATAATACAGGGCATTATCAGAAGAAAGGATGGACCGGTAATAGGAAAGTAAAATTACGCTTCATAGACTCGTGTCAGTTTCTGCCGAATTCACTCAGCTCGTTGTCTGAGGCGTTGAAAAAGGAAAATGCAAAAACCTTAAACCTAGTCTCTGAAAGTATTCCTTACATATTAGGAAATAGTAGCAACGCTGGGTTTAAACGAAATAAAACTGAATACGAAGATGCGGCAGAACTTTTATTTGAAAAGTTGCCATATCCGTACAGATACCTATCATCTCCGGAAGTACTGAAAGACGGGCACCCTATTCCAGGTAAATATCATTTTAACAATGATCTCAGAAATGAAAAATGTACAGATGAGGAGTGGCAACTAGTTCAGAAAGTTATTAAAACCTTTAATATAACTGACTTTAGACAGTTCACTCGTTTGTACACTATTGTTGATGTACTACTACTTGCGGTTATCTGGGAAAATTTCCGGAAGAATGGACTGGACATGTACGGTCTAGACCCTACTTACATGTGCACCGGATCCGGGTATTCATTTCAATGTTTTCTTTTCAAAACAAAAGCGGAAATAGAATACATTCGAGATGCTAAAATGATAAAGTGGTTATCCCGCGGAATACGCGGAGGTACTGCCTTTTGTTCTAAAAAAATTGAAACAGCAAATAATGAGCGTTGCCCAAACGGATTTGACCCAGGGAAGGAGAGGACACATATTATTTATAATGATAAGGTGAGTCTATATGCTACAGCTCTTTTGGATAAATATCCGCAGTCAGACTACAAGTGGGAGCAGGTAGATGATTTACAGAGCATTGATTGGAAGACCTATGACGGTAGTGGTGATAAAGGATATTTCTTAGAAGTGGATCTTGGGTACCCGCCCGAAGTGCAAGACATCTCATCGGATTTACCTCTAGCTCCGGAAAAGCGGATTGTAAGGTATGAGGAATTATCAAAAAAACAACAGTTTACGATGGATAATTTGGGAAAGAGCACGAAACGATCCTTCACAAGTCAACCTAGACTGCTACTTCACTGCTACGACCGAGAAAACTATGTTGTCCACTATAAAGCTCTAAGGTATTACTTGAAAATGGGGATGATTCTAAAGAAAATCCATGCGGGAGTTTCATTCAAGGAAACTAATTATTTTCGAGATTTAATTGATTTCAATATTAATAAGCGTAAGACGGCTACAAGTGAATCTATGCGTCAGTTCCTTAAAAATCAGAATAACCAAATTTTTGGCAAGTGTTTAGAATCCAATAAGAATAACGTTAAGGTTAAATTTTGCGGATCTCGTGCACAGTCACGTCATTTACTGTCTAAACCCGAATGCAGAGATTTCCTTCCTCTAACGGAAAACGTAAGTATTGTAATGTTACGGCCTAAGACAGTAACACTCAACAAACCTATTCAAGCAGGTGTCACTGTTTTAGACTTGGCAAAGGTTATATTTTACTGGGGGTACTACCAGCAGCTGAAAATGATTTTCGGTGATAGAATATCAAATGCTTATATGGACACGGATTCAAGTATAAGTATTGTCCGTGATCCTGGTAATACTTTCTGGGATGACTTAGTTAATCATCGAGACTTTTTTGACTTTTCAAAAATTCCAAGTAGTCACGACTTTTTTAAAAAGTATTCGCACGTGAAGGATTTGAGGATGAAAAACGCAGGAGTGTCAGGGAAATGGAAGATCGAGTCATTTGATATTCAACAGATAGTACTGTTGAAAGCGAAACAGTACTCTATAAAATACTTTGATGACAAGGAAGAAATGAAATGTAAAGGAATAACATCAACCGCTCTCAAATCGTTTTCTCACCAACGATACAAGGATGCTGTTCTAAACGACAAGCTTGTTAAATTAAACGTAAAGTACATTCGAAGTGTGCAGCACAACTTGTACTGTATTACAGTTAACAAGGTGGCCTTCCATAATTTAGATATTTATAGGGTGTACTGTGACCCCTCAGATATTAATTTTAGCCTACCATTAGGACACTACAAATTACAAAATTATGTGTAGCTATGAATAAAAAGATGAATAAAAATGAAAAAATTGTAAATAAAATCTCAGTACGGCAGACCTGTTCATTGTGAAAGCATGGAATTTATTAACTTTAAAATCCCACACCCTTGCACAGGAAGTTTGCAAGGTCCGACAGCCAGTGGCAAAACCTACTTGACTCTAGAGATAATAAAAAGAAGGAAGGAGTTGTTTGAAACACCAATTGACAGAGTGATTTACGTTTATTCTGACTACCAACCAATTTTCGGGCAACTGCAGGACGAGGACCCTAACATAACGTTTACTACAAATCTTAAAGACATTGAGGAGCTGGCCACTGACCCTTGTTTAATTATTCTAGATGATCAGCAAAGCGAAATTGAACGGGGCGAGAATAATGACCTGGTGACAAATTTCTTTACAAAGCACTCACACCATCGCGGTGCTTCGATTTTTCTAATTTTGCAAAATAGCTATGCTAAGGGCCTGAGAAATATTAACATAAATACGCAGTTTATATGTCTGTTCGACCAGCCAAGGGATCATTCAACGATAACAACGCTGGCTAAGCAAATTTGTCCGGGCAAAACTTCTTTCCTAAAAGAGGCGTATTTAAAGGCAGTCTCAACAAGTGAGTACGGGTATCTTATTTTAGATTTACATCCCAAGCATAAGCAGTATAAATACTGGGTTAGGTCAAAGCTTTTTCCCACTGAGGACTGCATTGTGTTCTCACCAAAGTGATGCAGTTTATTACCATGGCTCCCAGAGTGAACATCAAGAGGAAAACCCGGCTCGAGTCGAATATTGAATTTATTCGAAAGCTTTCTCTGGCCACGAACAGGCAATTTTCAAAGTTTATCAAGGAGGCCACCGACGAACAGCTCAAGGCCACCTGTGAATGCTACGCAAATTTGCGCATATTTTTTCCTCGCTCAATAACAAGAGTTGCAAATTTCAAACCTGTGACGTTCAAACATGAAGTATTGATCAATCCGCATTTGAACAAAGCAGTATTTGCCGATATCCTCCTTCAGGTTGAGACTGCAGAAATTCTACGGGTTATTTGCGATGGCTAAGATTATGCGGGTAATTGACCCGCAACTTTATTCAGAGTTGATGAAACTCCGGAACAGTGGTGAATTGATTAGCAATGAAAAGAAAAATGAACTCGAAAAAACGATAAAAGATCAAGATTCGACACAAGAGGAGCGTATTGAGCCTACTACTGCCGAAAGTACTGATGCAAGTCTACAAGACAGTTCTTCACGGTCGCACAAGAAAAAGTTTAAACCCCTAGAGATTTGCTGCTGCAAATTTAAAGCAGGACATTTAAAATTGGAACCAGAGTGGAAAGCCTTTGAGGACTTGGACAGGCCGGGAAATTCTGATGATAAGGATCTAGAGGCACCTAGTCCCCGGATAGATGAAAAACCTGACTCAGATGTTGATAAGCCACCGGAAGTAGTTAAACGAAATTTGAGACCACGTAAAAATCAGAAGGGTAAAGGCAAGAAAAGGAAGAAGAAAATAGTTAAACGTGCACAAAAGAAACGACTCCACATACGTAAACAGAAATCATATTGGTAACAATAGAATTCCAAATTCTGAGACAATGAGTGATATAGTAAAAAGTTATTTAGATCAAAGATTATCAGGGGCTTATTCAGGGCTCTCTGGGTTTCTTAAAAATCATCCAGAGTTTCAAGACAAGGACGTTGTGGTAAAGGAACTGCGTAAATTGCTTGGTTATTCACTTCACAAGCAAATAAGAAGAAAATATAAACGCCGTCGTATTATGGTGAATTTCATCAATGAGATCTGGAGCACAGATCTCAAGGACATTGCAAATATAGCTCCCTACAACGATTGCAATTTTTTTATTTTAATTGTAGTGGACAGCTTTAGCAAAAAGGCTTACACCAGACTCTTGAAAAACAAAAATTCAGAGTCGATGATCCAGGCTTTTACGTCTATATTTAAGCAAGCGAGGGCTAAACTACTGTACTTGTTTAGCGACAGAGGAAAAGAGTTTGTCTCCAACGCTTTTACTGCCTTTCTCAGCAAAAACGATATTCATCCGTACCACATATATTCAATAGTAAAGGCATCAATTGCAGAACGGTTTATCCGCACAATATTTGCAAAATTGCAAAGATACATGACGGAAAACAAAACAAAGAACATAAGTAAAGTTTTGCAAGTTTTCACAGAAACATATAACAATACGTTTCATACATCAATAAATCGTGCTCCAAATGAAATTACAGCTAAAAATTCATTTGAAACTTGGAGGTATCTCTACAAGCGACACTTGGAAGAAGCGAAACTTCCGAGGTCGCCTCCAAAGTTCGCGGTGGGTGACATTGTGCGAATTTCCCGAGCAAAATTATTATTTGAAAAAGGTTACGCGGAAAACTACAGCCGCGAATTGTTTAGAGTGTCACAGGTGTTAGTAAAAAACATTCCATACACCTACAAACTCGTCGATATGTCAGGGGAAGATATAGCGGGGCAGTACTATGATTACGACCTGAATTTAGTTAAAACTTCTGAAGAGGCAAAAGATATTGAAAATGAGACTGTAGTGTAATAATGGTTTCAGCAACAGCTCTTAAAATAAAGTTATTCCAGGTCAGATTACCCAAGTGAAATTAATTAGAATCAGGGGTGCAAACCCGGGGTAATATATTCCAGCAGCTTACTAAACAGCTCTAGTTATTAACGAGCCAGAAAAGATAAGCTCCCTGTATGGAATATATTGTGGTAAATCTATTCTGGGATTAAACAATGGCATTGCCATCCCGACAAGTATATAAGACAACCTGGCTGTGCTAAACAGCCTCTCATTTTTCCAGTAGCAATTAACGAACTAGCATCTCAGTGAACCCTTCAAAATGAACAAGTTTTATTTGGAGCGTCGTTTCAACGAAAATTCTAATGGGAGCAAGCCCAGTGAAATGCGAAGTCGACCAAAGTTGAAGCCTTTCGACTCTAGTTTCGCATCTACGGTAGCAACTCCGTCTGCTACCTACAAGGACGAGTCACCATTCACTTGGAACTTTTTTGAGAAGGGCAAGGATTCTTATTTTATTGACAGTGAGACTCTTGTCCGTACGGCTTTTAACGAGCGACACCGGTGCAATTTTGTGCATCTGGGACGCCGAAACCGCACAGGAGGAGTAACTACGGTCAACTTTTCTTTGAACGAGGGGAAGCACCTTTTACAGTTCCTGGGAGAACTACTGGATCAACTCACTGTACATCCCACGCAAGGACGGAACTTTGAAGACCTAATTCCATTCTTTGACAAGGATCAATCAAGAGCTTATCATTCCCCAGATTCGAAGAAAGATTTTTGGAAGTCTCCGGATTTTGAAAGTTCGTCCGTGCGGGCTCGTCTTGTATTCAACAGAATTCAAGGATCTTATGAGCTGCTTATCAACCGGCCTATCAGTGACGCTCTAGCACTAAAATTCAAGAATTGGCTGGGCCCTACGCTTTACCTGAATCTTCAGGGAATGCGCAACTTGGAGTCTTATTTATCAGAGTCTTCATCTGATGCATCTACGGTTTCGGAGGGAAAAGACCTGGTCATGGACGCGTAAGACGTTTGTAATGTACTGTAAATAGGTACTTCTTATTGTAAAAAATATATTTGCGTGTATCCTTAATTTATTTGTGTTTGTGGGGAAATAAAAGTTTGTTTTTGAAAATTCCAATATTCGGTATAAATGCATTTACTTATTTAATGAACTGGTCAGAGATTGTTGTGTCATTTATTCGGGAAGAGCGAAAGGAGCAGGCAGGCAGTATGATGCACCCATTCAATAGCGCATTCCTCCCGTTTGAGGACAGGGAGCATTATGTTTACTTAAAGAACACTGGTAACATTGGCCAATTAAAAAGTCAGAGTAATATTGTGCAGCAGTTTCCAGCGGGTCTCACATTTCCGCGAGGACATTACAAAGTGGGGCTGACAAATCTCCGGTTTACACACACAAAACCGTCGTCGGTAGAGAATAACAAAACAAGGGTGAAGGAGAGGCGAGTCCGTAGGTCTAGGAAAAGGTTCACAATGCTGCATGATGCAGCCGTGCCTGCAGGCCCGCTTTTTCCTGGCTATATTCCTCCGACAATAACGACTTATAAATTCACTAAGGAAAAAGGCCAGGACATACTTAGTTTTACATCAAAATTTAATGATGATACTGGGAAGAAAATAAATGTAGTACTTTTGCAAAGGTATGTTGGAACGGGTTCAACCGACTGTATACCATCGTTGTCTGTCGGGAAACAAGAGCCGGGGTCGTGGGTAATACTTTCCAATACCTTTGCGACTGCCATGGGCTTTAATCGCCGTATATTTATTGTGGGGAGGCACAGTTCGCAGTGGGTGATTGAGCAGAGTATGTTCGATAAGTACGATGAGAGCAGCGATTTTTCCCTGCAGGTGTATAACATTAATGACTATAGGAATAATCTTATAATGGTCGACCAGCAGTTCAGCTCCTTGTTTGTTGTACAGACAAGGCCGAAGGAAAACTACAAGAGTTATTTCACTAGGCTAATGGCGCAACTCCTAGTCGGTGGGTTCAATGCCTCGTTTTCCTTTGACGAGAACAACGTATGCACCATAGCAATGGGTTCACCGCTTCCGAATAGCAAGGATTATATGATTTTGCCCGCTGTGCTTGTGGATTGTTTAGGTTTTGAGAATGACCGGTTTATGTTCTCAAAGCAATATAGGGCAAATGGACCGTTCAACGAAACAAAATTTAATGCTATACCGGCAAACAAAAATTTATTTACTACTATCCGGTATTTTGTGCTACGGTTTATCGCAATGAAAGAGCCAAAAACTTTAAGTGTCTCCGATGTCATTTTGGAGATTAATAACACCTTTAGGGAACAACTGTATCCACAATTTCCTATCGAATTTTCCTACGAGGATGGGGAAATAGTCCTTAATGAAATTCCGGATGATATAGCAATTTCACTACCCAGAGCCCTTGTAAATTATTTCGGACTTCCTCAGCTCGCATTGTTTAAATCTCGGCAGCGGTATCCCGCTAGAAAAGAGGTGGTAGAGCAGGAAGAAGAAATTCAGTTTCATGAGGAGGATGGCGAAACGCCGAGTTTAGGTGCAAACAAACGCCTGCTAGTGTTGTCAAATCTAATTGAAAACCAGTCGTACGAACGAGAGAAAGTCCCTGTATTGAAGGAGCTAAAGTTCAACGACGGTTTAAATAAAGAGCAGGAGTACGAATTCAATCCAGTTACATATTTACCGTTACAAGGTAAAGAGGTGACAGACATTCGTATTTCCTTTGTTGACGAGCACCTAAAGCCAGTAGATTTTGGTCCGGCAGAAACTGCCGTGGCGCTTCATTTTAAGCCTAAATATATGTAAACATGCGTCAGGTATTGTGTGATGAAAAAGCTTGTGTGCTTGAGCCAAGCTCACAGACGCAGAGAGGTGGCGGAGCGGACAACACAATAACTTACATGGCTACTGGAGGACTTAACCCGGAAGCATCTTCATATTTAATTCCTTTGAGAAGCACTGGCACCACCAGCAGCAGCAGTGCAAGTAGTTCTCGTCGTAGGCAAAGAAGATCACAGACCGGAGGAGGAGGCCGGAAAAGGCAACCTGCGACTTCCCAAACAGGTGCGGGTAGAAGACGACGGCGGAGACGTACAAGGAGAGCCGGGAGGAAACGAAAGGTTCAGGTTGGGTTTGGAAGGAAGGCGGGCAAGAGACGGTGTGTAAGGCGTAAATAATGGACCTTAACTCCGTGTTTCAGGAGAAGCCCACGGTTTATGAAGGCTCGCAACAAAGTGCACGCTCAGAGGTGCAATTGTTTGAGCTTCCCCCCACGGATCTTACAACCCAACTTAGCAGTGACTACATACAAGCATTTCCTCTCGTAAGCATCAAGGAGTCGTACAACCCTCTGGAATTTCTCATCCAGTTGGACTCGTCAGGGTACTTTGACCCCGCCGATTCTTTCCTTTCCCTGACATGCAGGATAGTTAGGCAGGATGGCACGCTGTGCGACGACAATGACATTGTCGCTCCTTCGAACCTGTTTTTTCAGACCATGTTCTCCAATTTGGAAATCTACCTGAACGGACAGCTGGTTTCAGATTCGGGAAACCAATATGCACAAGTTGCATATCTCCAGCGTCTGCTTGCCTCGAGTCCGAGTGAGAAGCAGGGGCGACTACTGAATGAGTTTTACTACCCTAATGCTACTCCAGAAGCTTATACTGCAGCCGATGCTGGGTTTGCCACCCGATTTAACAAGACGAAAAATTCCCAGCCTTTTACTTTACTGGGTAGCTTGGTTGCTAATATTTTCAACCAAAATCGCTACCTCCCAAGTAATACGGAGATTCGAATTGTTCTTCGAAGAAATCTGCCAGAACTATGCCTGACAGCAAACTATGACGAAAACTCTGGTTACAACGGCTGTCCATATAATTATCAAATTACCAACGCAGTTTACTACGCGTCCAAGCGGGTGATTTCCAAGCCCATCATTGATGCCCATCGCCATCAGCTAAGTCTGGGGCACACGTTCAAGTATCCTACCTCAGAGGTGGAACTGAAGACATTTACAATTGCACAAGGACTTACAAGCATTACAACTGATTCTGTGGTAATTGGGAAAATTCCGCGCGTTCTCGTACTAGGAATAATTCCCAGTATATCATTTCTGGGGAAGCTTAGCAAGTCACCATTCAACTACGTGGACAAGAACCTTTCAGAGCTGGCATTTACTTGGAACGGAGAGACAGTTGAGCATCGACTCTTCCCCTTTAATTTTCGAAAGGCCCGCACTGCTACTAAGGACGGAAAGAAAGTCACTGTATACTCTGGAGTGGACGACTTTTTACTCGCCGTGCGATCCCTGGAGAAGACTGCCGGAAATCCGGCGCTGGGCAACGGAATCAACCGGGATAATTTCACCACAGGTAAGTATAGAATAAATTATATTACAACAATTTAAGTTAACTAACAATTGTGAGACAGAATAATACTAAGCATATAATTTATTTTATACTTGCAGGCAACGTACTAACGGCAGTGGAGCTGCTTCCTAACAGCGGAAACGCCCTCAGTGTCAACCGCCGTGGACAGATCAAGGTCCAGCTCAAGTTCCGCGAGCCCTTGGATGAGCCCGTGAACGTGGTCATTTACACCCAGTATCAGTCCATAATTGAAATTGATGCCAACAAACACATAATATTTGATCATTAGTATGAACACTCACTCATTGATCATGGGCCTGCGATTGCTCTTATGCACTCGAAAATCCCAAACCCAATTTTTCGTAGTGCCTGCTGACCGCGTACATGATCAGGAAATTAAGAGTTATCCCTGCATATTTATTGTGAACACGGATCTTGCTCCGGACAGAGGAACTCACTGGATTGCCTTCTTTGTTTTATCACCAAGTGCCTACGAATACTTTGATTCGTTTGGCAAGCCAAGGGCTTACTACAAGAATGTGCAGCGACCCCCCGGAAAGCTCATAAAGGAAAACTGTCTGGCTCTTCAGAGCCCGTACTCGGATGTGTGTGGCCACTTCTCTTTGTACTTCTCATACCTTCGTTCCGTGGGAGTCCCGTATGAAAAGATACTGCGATTGTTTACTACTTCTAATTTAACGAGTAATGAGCAGTTTGTACGTAAATTTGTTCGGAGTATTCCGAAACTGAATGAAAAGGGCATTTATGATATTAATGAAAAAATCCAAACATGTTGCTGCTTCGCACTTGGCAAAACAGCAGCGGAAAAGAAATGTAAAAAATGTGGTTCACGTGACACAGTAGTTTAAATTAATAAAAATAAATAAACATTTAGTATAATTTAAGTACTGGAGGGTTTTGTGAATTTGATGTAAAGAAATAAATTCGGATTTGTAAATATGTACAAAAAGTTGCAGATTACGGCTTATTCTCGAACAAGTATAAATAATCTCTTTATTTGGAATAAATTATGATCTCGGAAGGACCATCAGGTCTTGTGTATGCAAGTATCATTCGCAATGCAGGAGCTAAGGGAGACTTGTTTCCGTGCAGTAAAATGTACCCTACAAGAGTACAATACCGACAATTCGTGGAAGTTAGTTGAGACGGAAATTCTGTCCCGCTCGGGCTTATGTCACAATGACTGCAACCATTTTGACCATTTATTGAACCAAGTAGTCCCAACTGCTCATCAGACCATTGAACTATATTCCTTCAAATACTTTTGCAATCATAGACTTTGCCGCAAGTGCTTCCAGAGTAGAAGAGGTGTAAAAATTAAAACGTGCAACTGTATGTTAGTTGTGAGTGCAAAATCTGTCCTTTTGCCTTTCGAAAGAAGTGTACTACTATCCCGCACAAACTAGTCTAACATGCAGGGGTGTATGGAGAACATTTTTAAGTTGGGATGGATCCCAACCTGCACACAAGAGCCGAAGATTCCTTTTAAAAATCTTACATTACAGCAACGACAAATAATCGCCTCTGTTCAGAGCCATATTAAACTGACAATTAAGGACCAGTTTAGGACTCCTTTATTACTCCTCGGTGCTGGAATTGCAGGCACCGGGAAGAGTGTCGTGTGTCAGCACCTCAAGTATTTGGCTGAGAACTATGCCAATTCCAATCCTGATTTCAATTTTGTACTGTTCTCATATACGGGAATAACTGCATATAACATTATGGGCAGGTCTATACATTCTACACGCCGACCATTCCATTTCAAAGAGGAAAGTTTTGATAACTTTGTCCGTGATATTAACATAAGTGCTTCATCAGAACAAGAATTTGGCAAGATATGCTTCATTCTAGTAGATGAATTTTGCCACACTGGACCAAGGTCCTGGTCAACAGTAGACAACATTCTTCGGAAACATGATGCAAGGAACAGTGCCTTGCCATTTGCAGGAAGAAGTGTGTGCATTCTTGGAGACATGTGTCTCACCAGTCCGCACATAGGTGGCAGCGCGCTGAGCAGTTTGGAGTATACGGACTTCGCACCTCGCCGATCAGTCCTTAGTCTATTCCAGCATGTGTTTGTGCTCAAGACTACATTCCGTCACAAAGACCAGAACCAAGAACAGTCCGAATACAAACAGTTTCTTAACCGGGTGAAGAACAATGAGGTGGAGGAAGGGGACTTCATTAATTTGAAAGCAAGGATAAATTACGTGCTAAGTGACGTAGAGCGAGAGAACTTCCGTCTTTCACTTCACGTGTACCCTCGCCAGACTGATGCTGAAGTCCACAATTATTTAATGTTAAATGAATTATTCAATGAGGATTCAATTGTCTCAATACCCAACGGGTTTGAGACTCTTCAGCTGGCCATCGGCTGTAGGGTAATATTGTTAAAAAACATTATTTTTCCCTGGGGACTTTGTAGGGGTAGCTGTGGCATAGTGACAGATATTATATTTAATGAATTTGAGGACAAAGAGCGGCCACTATGTATACTTGTGGATTTTCCACAGTATGAAGGAGCTTATGAATTCGTAACTAACCGGGGCACAAAGGGACTCCCGATTTTTAAGTACAGTGAGTACTGTCCTTTTACACGAGAGTGTTTCAAATACGAAGTTTATCCACTCCGTATTTGTTATGCCTTGCCTGTTAATAATATAATAGGTCTTACAATTAATAAAATTTCATTATTTCTTGGACCTAAGGAACTACATCCTCAATCCGACTACGTTGCCTTGTCGCGAGTGGGCAGATTTCAAGATATTATGATTCTTGATAAACTTATTTACCCTAGCAGATTTGTGAATGATAGAGAAAAGTCCCGGTTCCGACGCTAAGGACAAAGACGTCTACATGCATTGGAGAACAAAAGCTCGCGTTCTAATATAGTATCATTCCTTACCATTCGAACTCTTGGAAGTTTCAAGGGAACCCAAGTTCAAATGGAAAGTGAATACTTGTAACATGAACTAAGAATTTAAATAAAACCTTGTATATGTGTAATATGCTGCTATCATATTAACTAAAACCAATCCCTAGAATCACCCGATACTTTTTCATATTTACAAACTCACCACTGGGTTAAGCACGAACCATGATTAAGCATAGCAATTTCAAGATAGGCTAAGACAATAAAAATTAACGTTTTTCCAACGACGGGACGCGTAGGATTTTACTCTGCTGTCAGACCGTCAGGAATCGTTGTCAAGTTTGGATCAATCACTATTATTTGGAAAAAATCTGATATTTTAAATCATTCGAGTTTTTGTGGCATTCAACAATGAATCCACAGGACGGTAAGGTCCATTTTTGTCCTATTGCAAACATCATAATTTTGTGTTCATTACGAATGCAGTAGTCCAAATTATTTCTCTTTACTATTTAGTTTGCGGCTACACGGGCAGCTGCCTCGATTGTGTTAAAGGAGGCAACTACTTTGTGCAAACAGTGAAGGAGATTATTTGCTGTGTTTCAAATTTGGGTACACTGGACGATGCGGTCATGTCTGTGTCAAGAAGTGACGCTGATTGTCCTCAGCAACCCATATCTGCTGAAACTTTCTTTTGGGGTAATAATCAATAGTAGATCTTTTGGATTTTGTGGGAAAAGGCAAGACATAAAGTAGGATTTAAAAGTCGTAAAAGTCAAATGTGCATTGATTGCAGTTGCATTTGCTGTGTTGACTCTGCTGGCGCTTACAATTGGAGCGATAATTTGGGTCTGGACAAAAAAACGCCAGTATGCAGCTACAGTGGAGAGAGCAGGCGAGGGAATTCCTCTTGTCTCTTACACTCAGCAAAGCGTTGACACCAGCTTTGCTGAAGCTACATATGAGGAACCTCCACTGCTTGCTGATTGTTTCCAGCCTGCCCACGAAGGTTTGCGGACTTATGTCAACGTCCCATTGTACTGAACTCCCTCCGCTGGAGTTAATACCTCAAATGTGAATTAATTATTTCTATAATTCGTTCTTTTTTCAATAATAAATAAATGTATCATGCCAATTTATGACCCTGATTTTTATGCTCCTATCATTTCCTGGTTCATTAGTGTTCTGATTTTCAAACTGGGCAAGACTGTTGTAGGTTTCGTAAAATGGGTAAAGACAGGATCTGTCTAATTTGTGAAAGGAATACTGATTTTCCTGGACCAAACGCCAATAAAATAATTCTTCCATTTCTTACCCCTTTTTACTATGGACACCAAGGAGCTATTCCCAATATATTGGACGAGTGCAACGATACTGGGAGGATATCCTGGAGAAACATGGGCTATGTATCTCACCCGGTTTCTAAAGTCATTACACACAGATTCCATTTGCAGTGCCTGCTTTTAGCGTTCAGCACAGATTTTTGCAAAGAGAATTTTAACCCGAGTTTTAGATTTAAGTGCAGATCTGCAGGGTGTACATTCAATTTTAGCAGATTCAACGAACTCGATCGTCCCCGAAGGAAGACCGTCAGTCGCTTTGAGTGGTACGGACTATTGGAATGTAAGTTTAACAACTACATTATTTAATAAAGCTGTAGTAATTATCATACTTCAGAAAAGGCCGCATTACTTTTTTTGTTTTATATTTTTCATCAGTGGCCAATGTTGCAAACCCTATCTTGCAAGGGGAAAAGCAGCTACCTCTGATTGTTAGCACTGACAAGCACATCCGTCCAAATGCTATACTTCAGCGTAAGTATTTACCAAATGTAAGGTAAATGAGGATTTATTTGTGCTAATGAAATACTACATCCACCAAACTTTTTGTTTGCAGTTACGCATGATGTACGTATTTTGACCCTCTACGGAAAAATCGAATTGCAGATTGCTGCCCCCACTGTGACCACAGAATCACATGCCAAGACTGATGAAGTGGAGGCAGTCAAAGGTGAGGGAAACAGCAATAATAATTCTCATTTGATTGTGTGCAAATCCAAGCAAACTAAAATTACAGATTACTATGGCTTGCATGGTAGTTGCCTTACTGGATCCAATCATTGTGCAGTACAATATTTTTTTGCAGATCCCGAGCCTGCCCTACGCGAGGATCCCTTCTTTAACGACGCATTTCAAGATGCTTTCCATGTTATTCGGGAAATTGAGGATTATGGACTGACCGAACAAGCCAATGCAATTGCCGGGGATCCGAATGAACTACCTACAACGGATTTGGAAATACCTGAGGACCTACAATTCACAGAGTTTGAAGGTATTGAAAGTAACGAATTTTTTAAAGAACTTGAAACTTTTATTCGCCAGGAACCTAACGTTAACTATAATGCTAGCTGTCTTCAAATGACGACCGAGGCTAATGAAGTATCTAGTCCAAGCTTTGAGCCAGTTTCATCCGCAAGTGAGGATGAAGAAGACAAGATGCTACGGTTGGAGTTTGAGTGGAAACGATTGGAGACTCTACCAGAAAATGAAAACCCTCTCATTCATGGCGTTCTTCCCTACAATTTCTAGTCAATTATACGTATTTAATTCTCATATTTACTAACTAATTATGTAGAAGGATTTTATATTGGTAGTGTACTTAAATCGGCGGCGGAGAGGTAAAATGAGCTGTGAATTTTAGTCTGGTAGCAAAATGATATTCATACTGTTTCACTAAATTGAACATTAAATAAAATGATCTAGATGCAATGCATAATGAAAAAGATGCACAAATGAAGTAGCCATCCTTTAAGCCTAGAATATTGTAAAATTTCATCGTTCAACATGACAAGCCATATCTACATATTTGATTCATTTTTTCTTTAATTTCGGTTCGGTCGGAACTTTTTTATAACTCCCATTAGCCGAAGACCACAGGTTGTTTTACTGTTAGCAGTCCATTGCAGACAATAATTATTAAAACTCTCCCCGTTGAAACTGCAAACATATATGTAGTTTATACTCACAATCAGTTGCCTAATTTGTTCGCTATTGTTAATTGGGCCGTAATAAACAGGTGACAACTCCAGTCTAGTCAATTCACACACTCCGTTTTTTTACCACTCGTATGGCTCAATAATACATTGCACTCTTTCTATAAGAGCACCCCTAAAAGCACTCCAAAAGCGCTCTTATAACGGTATGCTCTTATAAGGAACTTGTATCTAAATACATTACTATAGTGGCTATACATTTATAAATAAGACATCACTAAAGGTGTAAACCAATTATTATTAATAAATAATGTTACTATACAATTAATTTTTGGTTGGAATCAAATATTATTTCCGGCCTGTAGAGAAACCATTGCAAGATTTTTTGCTAACAATATTTTATTTGCATCAAACGAATCGATTATGGAACGTGTACAAATTATGACATCTAAAAAGGCCGATTGTAGAACCCTATCACTCCTCGGTCATTTTGAGTAATAAGTTAATAATGCACTGACCCACCCATGAAAATGACGTCTTTGTGTCAAATGCGGAATGCTATGTACATACTTTAAGGTTGATCGTATAGTGCTGAAACGGAAAACTAAATTCCTGAGATTCGTAATTTTTTCCGAACAAGGATTTTCTTGAAAGTCGATTACCTGCCTGTACGGAAGCGTACCCGGGTTGTGGTACTAGCAGCCTAAGTGAGTGTGTGCTTTTTGGGTATGCTTGTGGGTCAGATGGTAACAATAATAATGAAGCAATAGTTGTTAAGTCAGATTTTCTCTCTGCGAATGCTAAGCGAATAAGTATTTGATTACTTCAAAAATGTAGTTTATAATTTCAACGACAGATCTAATAGAGGGATAAAATAGCAGAGGTTAAGGAATTGACGAAAGTAAAATCAAGCAGTCACCCCGAGGTATAATGGCGCGGTCATATTTATACACTATGAGCAATGATCATTCAACACACAAATGGCATAAATTCAACTTTGCATAACTTTTAAGTTATTCGGGCAAATTCACCAATTTTACCTAACAACAGCATCTACTCATTACCGGCTACGCGCTGGTAATGTGAAATCTCAACGATAGCATATTGGTTCAAAAGTTATAAACCAATGATGACAAAATGACTATTTCACGGTCCTTCCATAACTTCAGATTAGCAAAACTTTTAAGTTATTCGGGCAAATTCACCAATTTTACCTAACAACAGCATCTACGCATTACCGGCTACACGCAGGTAATGCGAAATCTCAACGACATCACATTGGTTCAAAAGTAATAAACAAATGATGACAAAATGACTATTTCACAGTCCTTCCATAACTTCAGATTGCCATAACTTTTGAGTTATTCGGGCAAATTCACCAATTTTACCTAACAACAGCATCTACTCATTACCGGCTACACGCTGGTAATGAGAAATCTCAACGACATAATATTGGTTCAAAAGTTATAAACCATTGATGACAAAATGACTATTTCACGGTCCTTCCATAACTTCAGATTAGCAAAACTTTTAAGTTATTCGGGCAAATTCACCAATTTTACCTAACAACAGCATCTACTCATTACCAGCTACACGCTGGTAATGAGAAATCTTAACGTCAGCATATTGGTTCAAAAGTTATAAACAAATGATGACAAAATGTCTATTTCACGGTCCTTCCATAACTTCAGATTAGCACAACGTTTAAGTTATTCGGGCAAATTCACCAATTTTACCTAACAACAGCATCTACTCATTACCGGCTACACGCTGGTCAAGTAAGATCACTTCGATAGTAGATTAGCTCTAAAGTTACAAGCTTATAATGTAAAACATGACAATTTTACGGGCATTCCGCAAATTACCCTTAATGCCGATTATTGAAGAAGTAATGGAACATACAAACTCAAATATATAAATAGGCAGTAGTCAATTTCATGTACGATTAAACACTTCCTTTCAGCAGAGATTTTTGAAATTGATGAGGGCCTCCCTACAGGGGCATAAGATTTAGCAGGGAAATTCGGGAATTATCTTCCAATGAGATTTACAAACATTTTACCCCTGGTGGGAAGTGGTCTTTAAAAATCTCCCTTCCTTCGTGATAGAATCTAGAAATCCAGCTTTGCCATTTATATAAGACTTCGCTACAATTTGACATTCCCGACCCTCGCAAAAATTAGTGAGTTCGCCAGACCACCCTCAATAAAATATTTAGTCTTCCTGCATTCAAGCAAATTAGTGAGACACTTAATCGTTATATATGAGTATCAAAACATTTCAGGAGTTGAAAAGTTAGTCTTTGAATGTACTTCAACTGCATGCCTTGTATGTACATATGCCATCTAAAAGCAGTGCAGTTATGCTGTATAAGTGCAGTCTTAAATGGAGCACAGTTTAACACTTATTATGTACGTATATACAAGGTAATCATATTTAAGGAGAAATCAGCAAATAAGAATTTATCCCAATAATTTTGTCATTTGCAGAGGATTTTACCAAGACAATTGCCATTGTAATGCGGACTCGTTTAAGCCATACTCAATCACTTATTACTCACACATACACACACTAATTTTGTAATGTACACTACGTCACTCATGGAATACAACCAAGCACGGAACATTTAAATATCAAAATCTAATGAATTCAGGCAGTCCTTAAAAACGCAAGTTATGTATGTTGCCTTGATTTCACATTATCACTACATGATAGCAACCTTTTGGTTTATTTCATAAACTGCTTGGAATCAGGATTATTATTTACTTCTGCAAGTGATTCTGCTATATACAAGTTTTGGAATAAACTATAAAGAACCTCGCCAAAAAGTTCAACGAATTTTGAAATCCCGGGTGCTCTCAAATGCCCACACAATAACTCCGATTTTTTCAAATAAGTAACCTACTCTTACAAATGCCACTCAGATGCAAAACCCTTTTGGAGTTAAAGACTCAAAAGCAAAGGAAACAAAAGCAGTTTTTAGATAATGGCGAAGCACTGATGCCCTGTTACATTTGGCACGGTTTGTGCATAACAAGATTGCAATCAGTTTTTACGCAACAATTAAGTGCACTATTTTGGTGCAGACAAATTAAATAAAATTGGACTATTTTTGGTGCAAACAAATTAAAAATATCACCAATGAAAAAGTGCACATTTTTGGTGCTTAATATTGAAATAATAAAATTCAGCACATATTTGGTGCTTAATGTTGAAATTAATAAAATTCAGCACATATTTGGTGCTTAATGTTGAAATTAATAAAATGCCGCACATATTTGGTGCTTAATGTTGAAATTAATAAAATTCAGCACATATTTGATGCTTCATCTAAACATTTATAAAAAGTTGGACATATTTGGTCCTTACAATTGACACTTTCAAAAGCATAAATAAACTACAGCATAAGGTTTTACGCTTATTACATGAAAAGGCATGTGACAATATTTCAAGCAAGTTTACATGTTCTCAAATTGATGATGGACATATTGATAAGAAAGTAATGTGTTGTATATTTATTTTTGTAATTAATTAATACCTTTGACATTGTTGTCCAAAGCCTGACTTTATTAACCCACGAATTCTGGCTTCAATTTTCACTTCAAGTTCACTTTTTTTCACAAGAGCAAAAAGTGCTTACGATTTACTGGAAATATTAGTCCGCTTTTTAACTACCACAATTTTTTAAATTAGTTCCCGTGACAACACTGCTGTACTATTTTGCCAATGCAACAATTAGTTTCTCACAATTAGTTTTTAATAACACTATTACTTCAACAATTCCAATTCCTCGCCAGATTACTACATCATTTAAAAAACTATATGGCCACTACACGTTTCCACAGTTCAATTTTATTGAGCAAGTTCTCATTGAATAGATTTCCAGCTTGCAATAATGTTAACAAGAAATTTTTAGTTTTAGAAAAAGAAGTTTGGAACTAAAATAAATTAGGAAAATTGTATCCAATTTTACAGAAGTTAACAGGAGAAGGAGCTCGCCATAACTGACCCCAATAATTCCCTTAAAATCTTCATCTAGGAATAAGGTCACGCAGCTGTGTGTTTGTTTCTTAAAAATATACATTTACACAGCTGCAGCTTTGGTAAAGGCCCATAATTTCTATGCATCCAATAAATCCAAGCGCATCTCACTTGGATTTTACAACTTATTTCCGTCCTTTCCATTATTTTTGACTTTTCCATGAAACGGTCCTCTGTATCCTTCACACCTCTCTCTTCACATTCCTTTTGCTGAGGCTTACCGCCCTTTTATATTCAGTCCCGAGTAATGCCAGACCCTTTCACCATATTTACTTACATGCATATACTTTACATATATACTTTTTCCTACAGCCAGGACCTTGTCCAGTATCTCTCTCTCCCCACAATATTACATCTCTGTATAAATTAAAGCAGATATACTACATGAAACCTTTTCCCCATACCTTCTACAATGTTGAAGGCCAGAAAAAGGCAAATTCCGAGATTACTTGACCCCCTCAAATTCCCAGATTAATTGACGGGGGCCAAAACTACTTACTAAAATGGACTACTTGTATTGCATTTCATGGACTGAAGTTCAATTTCAAAAATCAGTGCAAGCTTTGGAATTTTACGCGTACTCGATGTTCTGTTACTTTTCATATTCTAAACATAGGCAGCTCATGCATGTAGGAACAACATTTTCGAGGAAGAGGAAGTAACTTATCGACTGTAATATTCTTCTGCTTACACTCAATACGATTAGAGAAATGAACTTTAAATTAATTTTTAGTTAAATATTAATACACTCGCTGGTATAATTATATACATAATTATTTTAGAATACTTAAAGGAGAAAATATAGGGAGAACGTATGAGCTTGTTGCTGCATCAAGCTTTGGAAATATTTTCTTTATTATTAAATATTTATTTTTTCAGGGCAATACCTGCAAATGCTATGTGTGAAACGAAAATTGCTTATTATGGGTTACCAAGGTGCCAGCTTCTATTTCTAATTCCCGACGACATACACTCAAACATCGGTCACTTTCTCCACGGGTAGATTTGTTAAAAATCGAAGCCCAATTGCTTTTGAAAGAGATCGGGTCACCAGAATATATACACAAACATACATATGTACATATATAGCAAATATACCAATGTGAACAATATGTACCAAGTGAACTCATACAAGCACCATCGAGTTTGATTAATTAGATCAATATAACCCAAACAGTTCAACAACAGCGCACGGCATGTATAAACTTATAACTTGAAATAATACGCTTTCACGTTCCATATGTAACAGGATGTATGGCTCTTGCTTTCCTGCATACTGTACTCGTGGTACACCACTGATTTTTTGGAAGTGCATAACTTGAATTCTAAAAATTTCGAATGTGTTCGAAAATTGGGAGAAATAATATTAGTTCCAACTTTTGGCACCCTAAAGAATGGGCCCCCTATGGAATTAATGCAATTTAGAAGCAAATTCTAAATGCACTCACCATTACTTGAAGCACTGATTTACCGTTACGGCAAGATATTACGTCGGATGGGTAGTGGTTCATTCTGTACCATTATTGAGTTACACCCAATGGTAGGATGGGTAAAAATTAGACAATTGAACATGTAATTGAACATTGTAGCCAGACCTGGATAACGTTATGATATAACGTTATTGAATAACGTTATTACCGGAAAAATGACAATAACGGTTTTTGAAATCCAACGGAAAACCAAAAAACAAATATTTACGATAAACGAAAACAAACGATAAATGTGTTTAAGTAAAAACCGAAACGGAAACGGAAAAAAATACGGTTATTTTAGGTTTCTTCTCAACTGTAAAGGCAACCAGTATTCTAACTTCCAACTGTCGATTGAACTCAACGTGAACGAATACCGATTGAATACGTGGCTAATTCTAACCGTATTTTATGACTAGGTATGTACATATCGGTACGTTGATTACTTACCTAGTACAAATAAATTCCTTATTGTTACATTCAAATTTAAGCGTGATTCGACTTGTGCATCGTTAGTTTCATACAAACATACATCTGCTTTTGCTAATTGTTTTTCAATTTCAGCATATTTCAGTTTCTGCTAATTGTGATAATTGTTATTTCCACTTTATTAACAAGCTGTCGACCAGCCTGAAGCTAATGTTTCTGATGACGAGGAAGACCCGTTTGAAGTATTTCTGAGGAATAAAGACAAAAACAAAGAATCTGCATACACGGCTTCTATTTCCATTAGAACAGCATTGTTGGAAAGTTTAATCTTACATGAGAAAATTCCGCGTGAAAAAAATAAAAAGTATGATAAATTCGAATGGTGGACCGATTTGTAAACGCCTGTTTTCAGCCTTAGTATTTATCCTATCTGAAAGACGAATGATGGTGAATGACGTTCCGTGGTTTTGAAATGTTTGAATAATACTTGTGTTATTAGTCTAATCAGATAAATTTAAAAATAGATCAATAAAATTTGTTCAATACCGTTATTAACCGTTTAACCGAATTCAGTTGGATTGAAAACCGTTTTAACCGATAACGGTATTTTTAAATAACGAAAACAAAAACCAAAACGGAAAAAAAATTCCAATAACGTATAACGAACTAACTGAAACCTTATTTTTCGGTTATCCAGGTCTGATTGTAGCAATTGAATGCCCTCTGCCACGACCTTCTGTGATTCCTAACTTATGAATAACGTCCTCCCCTTATTCCCTTTAATCCCGTAAATATTTCTAGATTAATTTCTTATATACAATATATTGTGCTCCTATAAAATGCCTATTTTTATTTACCTCCGATTGATAAAAAAATCAAATTTTGGATTTGGACAGGTTACAACTAAATTAATAGATGTAGCAAACGAGAATCACATTGCTTAAAACCGCCTACCACCAGATATGTGAAGGTCATTTTTTGTATTTCAACCATTGGCTCTAAGAATTTGCAGCCAACCCTTATTTTGTCGGTTTCAAACCTGACTCAGGTCTGACTTTCAAATTGATCACGATGCCCCTTCCTGGACTAATTGTAAATAAATGGAGTTCACATTAGCCGGTTTGTATACAAAATTAACATATGCCATTATACGCTCCTTTAAAGAAAAGCCACCACATCCAAAATTCCTAGAATATGTACAATCCCATTACACCACTTTGTAAAATACGTGCATAATTCTATAAATACAATATATTATAAAATGAAATAACATTTGCAAACACAACCATGAACATGTTTACTCACGAGGATAATTATTGAAAATAACGTCCACAACTTTGATGGATGAAATCATTAAATATTTATTGTGTCTCAGAACAACCGCATTTCATGAAATTATGCTTATTATTAGTAGTAATATGCCTAAATAGTGCTTTAAAAAAACAATATTTTCGCTAAAAACGCCGCCAGCACGATCAAAAGGACCAGCAATGCATGATGGAGTCTTTCCAACCTAGAAAAATTAGAGAATCAAATATTAGATAAATTCAAACAGCTTGCTTCAAAGTTCAAAATGTAGACAAATATTTAGAGATTCCTTTATGTAGCTGATGAAGAGGGCAAATACCTTGTTAACTATAATAAGGTAACTTTTTTTGATATCCACTGGAAATTTAATTTTTAAAAGATACATTAACATGAACATGATCTAAATACATCCATATTAGCCGACTCCAAAATCAAGTACAGAAGGGTTTGAAAAATTCCAAATTTTGCGCGAAATTACAAACTCAAGGCTGTTACGCAATACCCGCTGTTTTACGTTTTACTTAATCAACACACTCGGATAAATACACGCATCCGCTTTAGAAAGTGATCAATTTAGTCTGGCGTGTTTGATGCCTGAAGTTTGCAAATTATAAACGTTTATACGTTTTTAAAAAACGTGTTTTCCGTGTCATTCTGGATTTCTGTAAATGGAATACATGCTAAAATGAATGTCTGGCAATTTCTTCGGAGACATTTAAGTTTTAAATATTAAATAGAAAATTACATAGCAGAGCTATACTAAACCGGACTTCATTGCCTAGTTTGCTCGTATCAATTAAAAGAGTATTAAATTAGAAATCGCAAAAAACGGTACAACCATCCCAAAATTTGCAATCGGAAGGTATATGAGCACTTTTATTGCATGATGGTACATACTTGGGTGGTAGACAGGTAGTACTAGATGGTTATTTGGTAGAAAATGTGTGATAAACGAAATCCAGAACAACTGCTAAACTCACAATTAGCGTATTTAACAAATCATTTCAGGAAGAAAAGTTGGAGCAATTTGTTGTTGTACAGGAACAAGAACAAGACCAATGGAACAATAATAAGCATTAGTTAAAAGGAACGACGCTGTCAGTCTTAACATAGAAACATTTCTTTGAAGAAACAAGAAAATAAATTTGTATTCTTCGGAGAAGATGACAAAAATTGAATGATTTTTGATTCGGAGGAACGGTGACATCCTCGGGTATTGTGAGGAGTTTAACCATTTCACAAAAAGGAAGTGCAGCAAAAATTAATAAAACTTATTCTTCGCCCGTTCTAATCTTACGTTGACAACCGGTAAATTTTCAAATATAGATATTTGCAGGAGTTACAGACTATCAATATCTGCGTTCCCAGTAGCTACCACCTGTCTATGATTCAAACATCTACCACCCAGTATATTCTAATTTCCAGATCGAACTCCAGATTCATAAGAAATTCTAGTTAGACTCAAGTACGACTTGAAATTCAAGCATCAAATCAAGTCTAACTTGAAATTCCAGTTCAAAGTCGAGTTTTGCAATAATTCGAGTTAATTTTTAGAGAATGTCACTGTAGCAAACAACTAAAGTACAATTTGAAATTTGAGTTTGAACTCAAGTTTAACTTAAGTTGAACTTGAAATGAGTCTAACCACAAGTGAAACATAAAATTCTAGAACTCAAGTGTGCTTCAAGTTTTACTTGCAATTCGTGTTTCAACACAAGTTGACTAACTCACAACTTGAAAAACAACTTTCAATTTGAGTGCAACATGACAATAGAGTACAATATGAAACTAGAGCTTGAACTCGACTGTAACTCATGTCCAAATTGAAATTATAATTTAATTATCAAAGTGAATTGAAATTGGAATTTGAACTCAAAAGCAGCTTAGGTGTAACTTGAAACTACAGTTTAAACTTGAGTTCAAATGGAAATTTAGTGTAGTTTAAAAAGCTGTAATTCAGATATTGTGCTTATTATAAAATGTACATACCTAGATCATTTTGGTTTCAAAACTTACTGAATTTCATTTTGCCTTTAGCGTAACTGAGTATTGATCCTTTTGATACTAATCGAAAACGCATCTTGAATCATTTCCTTCCTCATCGATCCTATACTTTTTACGTAGGTACATATATAATAACTGTTCCTTATTTCTTAAATATAGTTCTTACAGTTATTACTGTTCCGAATTCTACATTGTACCCCTTGGAACAATTTTGAGGAAGAGTGTTGAAACAATAAAGGGGCATTTTAAAAGCATTCTAGTTTAACGAAACTGAACTGCAGAAAACCAAGTATACACAACCAACCTTTTAAAATTTCTCCGTGCTTTTGGAAGGTCCCGATCGTCTTCTAAAGCAGCATAACGCCTGAAACCATATGTCCATTCCAGGGCGTATTTCTCATGGTTGAGGGCTGACATGTCAAAGTCAAAGGATTCCTGGTCGACTAGAGCTAACTGCTTGTATAAGGCCTTAGTAATCATTGTGCTAGGGACGTAATCCGTCGCCATCAATTCTTGGGCAACTTTAAAAAATTTCTTTAGCTTGTTGTACGTCACTACCATTCCAGTTCTATAAAAAATAAAACATATTTATAAATGCAACGCTCTTGTTTTAAAATAGTAAAAATTTTAACTTTTGCAGTATTTCTACTATACTGCACTTACTTTGGCTTTGATCCAACTACCATGAGGGCTCCATCCACAAGAACGCAAGGGATGTAGTGAAATAAGAAACCAAAGACTGCTGCTGTCCGGGGACTCCGTGTGAATACCATGTATGGATACCAATACATTTTATTGAAAGGATTCCGAGCCTTGGACTTTAGGAGATATCGAAATATGTCGTGCACTTTGAACGGGTGCTCCGAACTAGAACAGTTTTACACCATTATATCTTCGGACGTTTTGACTCCAACTGCAGTGGACATGGCTGCGGCCAGTGTTAGGTTGACCACATGGTCCACTGGAACTAAATCTAACGTGTAGCGCCTATTGAAGCACACGGTATGAATCAGTACCCTGGAAATTGAAGCTATGACTCCATTGATTCCAGTCAAACTATCAATCCACCCAGGAAAGGGCTCCTTGTACGCACTTACAACTGTAATATGAAAAAATATTCACAAAATTTCAAAACTATGCTTAAACTACCATAATGATTGCAAACATTTTTGAGTAAACAGCTTCTGTTATAGATAAGCATGTACATATATGTACAGTTTGTATTAGTGCTCCGCATGGGTACAAAAATGTTGTACCTGGACCTGAACCTGTACCTGAATCATGGGTATATGGATTCTTTGAACCTATACCCGTACCTGTACCTGAATACCTGGGTTCAATTTTCCTGAACCTGTACCTGTACTCAAACCAAATCAGGAGTACCTGTACCTGAAAAGTACCTGTACCCAAAAAGTACCCAAAAAGTACCTGTACCCGGGTATATTTTAAAAGTACCTGAACCTACCCGGGTATTTTCCATTGTACTAATTTAAAGGATTACCAAATATTTTACACGAAATAAAAAATTAAATATCTGCGACATTTTGACTCAATAAATTTATTTATCTGATTAGATATATTTTTATTATTTATTCTTCGAAAGAATGACTAAGTACTGGAATTATCAGTGGCTAAAAATGATTACATAAAGGTAGAAAAGGATAATAGATAGCAAAATCTACGATATGAATAAGTTCAATACAACAATACAAATGCAGTGTAATATTTTCTAAACGTTCAATAATGGCGAGAAATTAAACGATTAAGAATTTGTTTTGCACCCTGCAATTTCTTTTGCAATGGAAAACATTTTTTTAGATTCAAACTCCTCAGATTTTAACTTCAGCCAAGCTTTGAAACAAAAACATTTCCTACCGTAACTCCACTCTTATATAAGCGTTTATGCGTCAGAAGATCTGGGCCATAGGAGAAGGCTCGCTCAATCTTAGATCTCTGTTCTTTAGCAGTTCCAGGAACTGATAAAAAATCTCTGGTCATTCCAGCTAATGCTATGCTGGGTAACTAGCCACGCGTTCCTACAGTATACGGAAGAATTAGCTTTCCTGACTGATTGTGAGCTTATACGTATAAATTTTAATGTAAAATGTTTCAAGGTCAAAAATTCGGAGGAGTTTTTAAAGCTCAACAGCACCTTTACAGGCATTACTTGGAAATTATTATTGACTGAAAAGTACCTAAAAGTTCAGGTATTTTACATTCAGGTTCAGGTATTTACCCAGTGCGTACCCGTACCTGATGGGTTTATACCCAAAAGATTTCATTTTGTACCTGTACCCATACCTGAACCTGAACCTGAATTTTCAGGTATCTTACGACTGAACCTGAACCTGTACCCAAATTGGATGGGTACAAGAAGTATGTACCTGATACGTACCTGTACCTGAACCTGTACCCAAATACCCGGGTAAAACCTGTACCCATGTGGGGCACTAGTTTGTATAGAATGATCTAAATGTGTCTACGAAACTACAGACTTCCAAGGTGCGACTTATGCACCTATCTCCATATAAGGAAGGATAGTAAAAAAATAGGTAATTCCTTGATGATGTAAGAATCCTTCAAAGCTTGTTTCAGTATTTTTATAATTTGTTTCTTCCTGCTACTTTAAAAGTCTGGATACAGCAGTCAAAGAAACAAAATTGAAAACAAATTTTAAAAGGTAGACGATTAAAACTCAAAATTCGAATTTTTCTAAACAAAAGTCTTCGATTGCCTTCACTCCTTTGACCCCTGTATTCAAAAGCTTAAACCAAGAAACAAATTTTAAAAGATCTTTTAACAAAATTCATAAATCATGATGGAATCGAATTGTTTTTACTATCTCTAAAGGTATTATCAGGATGAGAGTAAATCGTTTCCTGGCAGCCTGTATTATTACATCAAATGGTCTTCTCGTTTCGTACGACTTGAACTCTAATGTAACTTAAGTGCAGTCTCAGAAAGTAATTCATCTAACGCATTTATTATAAGTTGTATCCTGACAGCATTTTTCTTTTAGGAACAATTACAACTAGATTGTTGCACTTGTAAAATTTCATGCACTTATTTCATATTCTCATTTGAGAAACTGCATGTAGATCATGCTATCTCTTCACGAACGATATTAATTAAGGAAAGAATTTCTTAGTAGTAGCAGTTTTTCAAGGTAAATTATATCAACTATATTTAATAGTCGTGCTCAAATGATGTCGTTCCAAAACAGAGCTGCGGTCAAGTTCATGTTAAAACTTGTCATGTTCATGTCAAGGTCAAGTTCATGTCAAGTTCGGTTTGACGATTATTTTAACTTGACCATGAAGCATAATGTTCGAGTTTACGTCAAATTTTCACTTGACATTAAAGTCCGAATCATGTTCGAATTCAAGTCTTCCTCATCCAACTTGACAACATTGTCATGTTCATGGTCGGTTCAGCCAGCTAGAAAAACTGAGCATGAACATGTCATTTCAAGTTGATATTAAAAACGATGAATAAAACGTGATTGCAAGATATCCTTTATTTACAGCTTGTACCTGATTTAAAATTTCAACGGTTTGCAAATAAGAGCATCTACAATACATACACGCATGTGCAAAAAAACTCAACGTGCTTATTCCCATCAACCGCATGGTAAAGTAAAGTCATCTCATAAAGCTGAAATACAATAAGTAAAATCAATAGCTCATAAAAATAAGTTAATTAAAAGTGGTCCACATTAATGCTGACTGAAAAAGTGTCCGGTGGTCAAAGTTTCAGAGAAAACCCTGGGGGAATGTTGATTAAAATATTATGGTTATTAATTTTGTCTATTGCATTTTAAGCTGACATAACAATGCATTCCAAACGGTTACAATGTTGAGTCCTTACTTAATTTATTTCTTACCCGTATAACTTTAAATTTGTGGTCATGTTCAAGTTCAAGTGCATGTTCGGGTCAAGTAACGGAGCTAACTTGATCTTCATGTTAGCACCATGTTCAAGTTCGCTGAAATTAACTTGAACTTATCATATTTTCATGGTCAAGTTACGACGTGAACTTGAAGTACTCAGGTCATGTTCAGATCGTGGTTTATTTAAAATTGTCATGTTCGAATCACTATTTGAACCGAACATGAACGCAGCTCTGTTCCAAAATATCATTTCACGCTTATTTTCATTAACGTTGACAGATATATACAAATAGGATGAAAATCCCGTATCTGCATCCAGAGATTAACGATCAGATTATGATCAAAGAAAATTCCGTAAAAAATAATAACTTTTGTGAATTACAGCTTTCCAGAACCCGTTTGGACAAGATATGCGAGGGAGGATTTAAACAAGTCAAATATTTTTATAATTCAAAAACTGCATCTCAATTTGCGGTCCAGTGACAGAAATTCTGCTCTCAGGCTGATGATAATAAATTCAAGTAAATCCCCATGCGATTTGAGAACACTCTGATGTATATTTTTATTAGGACATGTAATTACAATAAGTCTTGAAATATTGTGGCGCACTCTTACCAAGATACAAATCTACGTCCAACTTTTCAGTGTTTAAGTTCCGCTCTTCATCACACACCAACACCACGTGAAACCAAGATGTTTATAACAAAAAATACAATAAATTGTACGATTTTGATATATAGCCATAAAAAGTACTTTTTTCTGAGATAACCCCGGAGTCGCTGCTACAGATTAATATAACTTGGTGATGACCCAGTGAGAATTACTGTAATTCTGTGGCTCAAGAGTTGTTTTTAACGACAATAGATTTTCTCTCCTAAATATTGATAGATAAAAACGTGAGCAAAAATGTGGTAAATAATTATAGCCGTATAATCAAAAGCAGTTTTGCAGTTGCAAAAGTAAGAAATAAGAAAATTACGGGAAGTACAGCCAGTTACCAGTGCGGACATTTTGGATGGAAATCACCCGTCCGCCTTCTTGACAAGGAAATGCCATCCATTGTCCCGAAAATGATCCAGTATGTTCCTTCAAAAAACCAGTAAAATTAAAACAAAGCTCCACTCAACAAGTGCACAAAAGTAGAAATCAACTAGCAAATATGTATTTCTGATTTCAAAACTATCGTTTATGTGACTTAATGCAAAAACAAAGAATACGATTGCAAGTTCTTACCCGGGACCAACGAATCCCCTAAAATAATGAGACACTCAATATTATAGTGTTTTTTAAAAGCATTACAAAAAAAATATGAAGGATTTGACCTGTTGAATATGCTTACATTTTCCATATTACATAGATATTTGTCCCTGCCACTCCCAGTGCAAAGTTTCCATCCTCCTTCTGTAATACACAGAATTACCTTAATACAAACATCCTCCTACAATTATTATTAACAGTAAATATTAAATTATCGGTGGAAGCTAAACTGATAACAATAGTACACGAAAGTTTTTCTCCAAAGTAATCGCATTTCTGGAAGTTTTTATGGTCTAGTCTGATCCTGGTCACCGCCACCACCCACATCTCATCTCAAACTTTTAGTAGATAAAATTAATTATGAATTATTTCTGTGCGTTAAATTTGTTTTCACTATTTTTAAACACGTAGTAACAGTGAAAACCTGATTTTAGAAAAACGAAATCCAGTTTTCGGGTGTACCCTGTTTTTCGAACTGAATCGAAAACCAAAAGTTTCTATAGACATGTTTCAAAATAATCCTTTTTGGAGAAACGACGACAGTTTTATTCAGAGCGTTTCAACAGAATGATGCCAAAGGGCATAACTAATATATAGTTACTTCGCCAATCCTATTTATAGGCCTATATATAGGATAAAAATAGGCAGGATGCAAAATCCAAGTAATTATAGGTAGTAAAATAGGGTGCAGTAATTACAGCTAAAATTATTCTTATATTATATGTAGGAGCTGCAAAAGTTCACTTTTTATTTAGGAACAAGGTAGGCAGTTTGCGAAGGTAAAAATAGGCATATTTAATCATCTATTGACAAATTTGTCAAGCAATTATTTGATTTAACTTAAAATAAATCTCAAAAATATTCTTCAAATACGTGACATTTTAGTAGTTCGATGTTTTTCATAGGTTTCGATTGCACCTACATACATAGATGATTTTTAGTTAAAAAAACGTTTATAGGAAAAAAAATAGGTCTTTATAGACTAAAAAATAGGCATTTATAGGCTAAAATATAGGCATTTATAGGCTAAAATATAGACAGAAACATTACAGGAGTAAATATGTAGGCAAATAGGTAGGCAATTTTTGATAAATAATGTACATAGGTTAATATGTAGGGAAGCCAAAACTGCAAAAACTATGTAGTATTTTAGGTAGGCCGAACGTTTTGGATAGCTTTGGTTTGAACTGAATCATTTGGTTTAGATCGATCTTAAACTGAATAGAACTGAGCTGAAAATCAATTCGGGATTGAATTGGTCTGGGCGGGTCCCGAGTGAGATTGGTCCGAGAAGTGACCAATAAATAATACCTTGGAGAGGATTGAAACCAGGAACTCATGAAAAGTCAAGAAATCAAACAGTTTACATAAACCAATTTTGCAAATTAATAGCCATCTTAGGCCAATTTTTTGGGGTTCGAAGCTAAAGTTAAACCTCTCCATCTATAACTACAAAACTACAGATGTGACAGGGGCCAGGCAACTATCACATCCGAGGGTCAACAAATCCGAATGTCAATTTAGTCCATGACTAAAACCTGCGGTTTCCTTGTTTTTATATAACGAGATTCATGTTCCTATTCAAGTTTCCGTTATAGCTTTGAAATTAATAATCTTTTTAATTACATACATATTGCTTCTCCTGTATTTCGCCCTAATAAAAATAAACTTCACACAACTTGTCCGTTTCATAGAACAATACTCATTGTAAACAGCGTTTTAGAATCACCAATAATTATTAAAGATTGGCTTATAACAAATAGTATGACTTCTCACCAGCTTCGATAGCTGTCCAAATCTGGTCAGGACTACCGTTCCACGCAGACGTACGTACACCGTTGCGATCATAGTCAGTACTGTGAGCCTCCAACACCTTCATTCATACAATTGACAATGTGCATGCAAATCCGTTTGATACTTTAATTTTCAGAAAATATTCGTAATTGTTCTGTATCCCTACATTTTCTAATGCCGAATAATTAAGTGTCCTTTTACCTGATAATTACCAACAAATTGTATTTTGTACTTTTGATTGTGCTCAAAAACCATTGTTGATTGTTTGGTGATTTGAACCTTTCAAAAGAGATGTATTTCTAGCCTTCAACTGCTTCTTCCTCGCTGGTGAACTTTAATGAAAAATACAAGTAATTACGTGTATTTGTCCAGGAGTGAGTATTTATATAATAAGTATTTGGGGACCTCCACATATTGCGTACATAAAGTATACAGACGAGAATCAGAGAACATCATAGGTAGGGTTTGTCGATTTTTAAATGCCTTAGATATTTTGCCTGCCCAGTATTTTTTGCCCGTGGCAAGGCAAAAAAAAACAATTTATGCCTTCGCCTTGCCCTTAAAAATAAATGCCAGGCAAAAAGGCAATAAATGCATGGCAAAAATGGCAAAAATTATGGCAACAAAAAACTTTTCGCGAAAAATCTTTTGCGGGGCATGTTGAAGTGCAGTATTGTGCCATGAAGAAGTAAAACTTGTTCAGCAGACTCAGCAACAATGAGTATGCTTTCAAAAATACCACCATTACAAATCGAAAATTTGGAACAAGTGTGAGAATGCGGGTCTATTTGTTTTCAATTTGTAATTTTAGCATTCATCCAAGTGTTTAACATTATATTAACCGACTATACTCATCCAATTTGTCACTTTTTGGGAACTATTGTCTAAGTCAAAACTATCGCCAAAAATATGTGAACACAAACTAACAATTTTCCAATCACTATAAGAATACGGTTCCTCAATTATCAATATTGTTTCAAGTTAATCGTCGGTTTTTTGTCGCCTTCATCAATTTCATTGAGGCTATTAACATCTGACGAAGTGTCTGCAAATAATTAATTGTATATCGAATCCACGACCCCACATTCTTTTGCTCGTTCGAAAGCCTATTTTAAAGTTAGCCACGGTCGGAGCAAGCAATAATGATGGCGGAAATTGAGCGTTCCATGAGCATAGTTAATTTATGCCAATTTTGCCCAGGCAAAAAATATTAAATGCCAATTCTGCCAGAATGGCATAAAAAATCATTTTTTGTCCATGTGAATAAATGCCCTAAATGCCTGCCAAATTTGCCTGCCAAATTTGCCATTTATGCCATGGCATTTAAAAATCGACAAACCCTAATCATAGGTTTAATTCCCTTTGAATGTGAAACAAACTCTAGTTACGTTTATCTAAAGAATGAATATTTCATTCACTCAGGTCACTTTTGGTGGTCCGCGTTAAGAAAAGTCAAAATTGTCTAGCGATTTTTAAGCTAACTAGTTCCCATGCAAAATATTTAAAGAATACGCTTTGACGTTTGTTTGTACAAAACATGGAAATTCCTGAAATTCTGTCTTAAAATCCAGTTATATGAGGATTGAGGAATTGAATAGCGACATTAGAAGTCGAGGTTATGAGAAATTAAGTCTTCGACAGAAACTGAAAACGAGGAAAACACAAAGAGGTATGAATATTTGTTTGTTATTTTTTAAGAAAAATAGAGGGAAAGTATAACTTGAACAAAAAAATTATTTCTACGCGATAATTTGAGGCCTGGCGTAGAGTGGCGTCAGCTACCGCCGACAAAGTATGATAAATTTTGAGTTTTTTTCAAAATTTCAGATTTTTTTTCGAAAAACCAATCGGGTCGATTTCAATCACATTGGCAATAACCATTTCGATTTACATAAGCAATATTCACAAAAAATTTTATTGAAATCGATTCAGTAGTTTTAGAGATAATTGTCATTTGACTTGAAGTTTCGAAATTTCAGATTTTTTCCCGAAAAAACTACCGGGCCGATTTCAACCACATGGGCAATAAGTATTACTTACACAAGCAATATTCACAAAAACATTTAATTGAAATACATTCAATACGTTTGGAGATGACCGTCATTTGACTTGAAGTCCAAAATTTCAAGAATTTGTTTCTCAAAAACTATACGGCCGATTTCAACCAAATAACTCAGCCTTACTTTTGACACAAGTAATATCCGTAAATAATTTAATTGAAATCGGACCAGTTGTTTTTGAGTAACACGGACGTACGGACAAGGCGATTTTACTAGGGGGCTGACGCCACCCTAAAATAGCATTAATCAACAGTGGGGGTGCGGGTAGAAAAACCCTACAGGGTGATTGAGCTAACGTTGGCTATGTCATGCTAAAAAATATATTTAGCAATATGTCACTGCTTCCTGACGCATGTGCTTAAATTCTTGTTTTACAATGACCAGGAAATAACGTATTTTCGTCATTTAAAAACGTTTCTACAAACCATTGCCCTGCTCGTGCAAGTTGAGTGCATGTACAGACACCGAATATGTATACGATGGTTCAGCCCCGCAATATGTTAAGCAGTGATGTTGAAGTCAGTGTATGTTGCTTCAACCAATATTCAACAGCTCAAGCTCCAAATAAAATCGTACTGTTACTATGCATCCAACTCTTCTATCCGTTTACCGGGTGATACATACATATTCTCGTCCTCCAGCCGGGCTAACATGAAGGAGTAACTCATCAAATTATTTATTCCCCAAGTGTGAAAGAATTTCTTTTGATGCGATTTCAGCAATTGCTGCTTTCAGTACAGAATTTATGTGCCGGAAATTTTATGGGCTTTCCAGGGAGCTATAACAGTTTTCTTCGATGAGAATTATGGACAGGATTCGTTATAGCTTAGAAAAGAGCGAGGTTGGGAAAACTCACCTTTAGAAGAATACAAGATATTTTGAATTTGCTATTTTGTCATAGATGGTCTGCATTCCACAAAAATATTTCAGGACTTTCATTTTAGCCCAATAATGTTTTCCAAATTCACATTTACAGCTGCAATAAATATCTATTAATAATTTATTTTGCTTGAGTCTTGCATTCAATTATTCCTGTAGATCCTGAGACCTCAATTTGTACGATTGTGTAATATTGTGCATACTGTGTTTTCATACTATCGATTAGTTACTAATCACGCGTATGTATAGCATGCATGCAACTTTGGGGAAAATTTCAAAGTTCAGTTCATTTTATTTTCTTACTTGCAGCGTTCACTCATACTCACAATCAGTTCATTGTTATTGGTGATACCATTCACACTAACTGTTAGTTCAATTTATGCTTAGGTATCCTTGAGTTCAGTCACGTTCACTCAAATTGCAAGTTAAAATAAAAAGTTAAATTTATGTTCAGATTATCCGTCTGGTCAATTCATTCAGTTCAAACTTGAATATTTCATTTAAAGTAAATATTTAGATTTTAAATGTTATTTTGAACTGAAAATTAAGAATTTTCTTGGATATCTGCCGAAAATATTTAGTTCTTTGCTGGTTTGAATCATTTTAAGCATTAGGAGTATATACGCTAAATCAGAGTTCCGTAATATGTAGTATCACATTCAGTTAAATTCGGACCTCTTAATCATACCTAGACATTCACGTTCATTCGCGTTCATTACATTCGCCAAACAGTTCGATTCAAACTCCTTCGTTACTTAAATTAATAAGATTGATTTGAGTTTACTCAAGTTCACTCAAATCTTGAAGTAATTCAGAAACGTTCAATTAACGAACTATTTCATTGAATGAATTGCTGCATGCATGATTTATAGTATAGTTGTCGTTATAACAGATGGAATTAGAACATCTTCCCGTGGGATATTTTAGGCCCATGCCCGTAAATGTTTGCCCATTGCCCGCCCGGCCCGAAATTAAAGTTCAACAATACAGATAAAGCCCGGCCCGGCCCGTAAAATTTAAAAAAGCCCGTAGCCCGCCCGCTAATACCAGTTCAGGTTGTCAATCCATAGCTATAGAACCAGAACAATTTGTTTATTCAAGTTTGCATTTTTGACTTTCTTTTAAATGAAATTGGTACAAATAATTGCTGGGGTTGCTTCCACTGCAGAATTTCACCAATTGTGTTTGGTCAGAGTTGATGTTCCTATGTGGCTTGCCTGCTAGAATATTCCTGTAGTTATTGCACTTCACGTAATTTACGGAAACCTATTGTCAACCAGTATCTGTTTAAATTTTTTCAAAAACTTGCGATTTTCCGGTTATTTCCTGTACTATAAGTTGTTGACATCGAATCTTAAGGATTTGTTTTAAAGGTAAAATTACAAAAGTTTCCAAATCGTTCCATGTATTCACGTCAATGTACTTTTACACCCCCTGATCCTGCATGCACCACTCATGAAACCTTTCACGGGTTTTTTCGGACTTACCCACAAATTTTAACCGCTCGAGATGCTCTAGTTGAAATACTCCGTGTATATGTGGGTATAGTTCGGACCTATGACGCTCAATTCCAATCCAAAGGAAACAGAGGATAAAGCTATTTGAGTTTTGGACCCACGTTACACATCACGTGGAAGTTCTTTCGGTTCAATTTTCTGCGTCTATATTGCTTTCTAGCGCAATATCGGCAAGGGACGAATTTGCACATCTCCTATCCGTCGACGGTGTAACAGACCCATAAATGGGTCCTTTACAGATATATCTCAAATAGTGCCCCTGCTGGAACCGTATGTATTAGCACGTATTCAAATGTGACCAAATTAAATGTCCTGGTGTCAAACGGATGAACAGATCTTCAGGGTCCTGACATTCGGTTTAACCAGTATGTCAATGTAAAAAGTGTGATGACAAGGTCATATTGGTTCATCATTGAACGTGATGTCTGTACCAGCACACATTCAAACAACCAGACATCCAAGCGAAACAATAGGGAATTTCGTTATCTTAAACCCCTGAAAATATGCAAGCATAAAATGGCATACATGCCATACCACTGTATGTAAGTAACTGGCAATGTATAATAATACCCTTCAAATCCTTCATGCTTTCAGATGGTATCCTGAGTAGAAGTAATAAATAGCTTACCGTAATCCTGCTAATATAACGTCGATATAAAATAGAATAAAATATTGTCTTGAACTTGATTTTATTTAGTATTACATTTACACGGATTTTGACTCGAACGGACTTAGCAAACTTCCTTCAAGCCTTTAAACGTTTTTATTAACTCGAAAGTAGATTATGCATGTGAACCAATGCTAGAATTAAGGTACACGGAGTATTTTGTGTACTGCAATTCAAAACACTAGTAGCACGTAATTTTGACCCTCGGTATTGTTTTTACTGTTCAAATTATAAAATCAATTGTATGTACAAATAAATTTTTCAGTACATACAAATTGCAACTTTGGGAAATGGAATGAAATTCTTGATAATTTATTGGTGCAGAATACATAGTTAACATGGAAGTAAGGTCGAATTCATTATTTTCCTCCAAACATATCCTTCAAATTGCACCACGAAAACAATTTGCTGCATTGAGCTTTTTCAACATACGTCTTCTTAGGTTTACCATAATAGGCATCATTGTGTTCTTGTCTATAATCTCTCCCCGCTACATTTTTTAGAAAATTTTCAATTAAGTGAAGACCAGTGATTCGATCCGTCATCCCTTTGTATTCCCATTGTGCTTGGTTCGACCTCGACCCTCCATAACCTAATTCAAAGGCATTGTAAATATTTTACAACTGGAATAATTCAATTTGACTAAAGCTTCAAGGAGAAATATAAAAAGTCAACACAAATTGAACCCTACCGGATGAAGTCAGCTGCAACAGAGGTGAGAGTAACTCTTTTATCTTTTGGAGGAGCGTGTTTATTGTTTCCAACACTGGTTCAGGAAGCTCCGGGATCATAGACCTTTCGTCTTTCATCTTAGTTCCGGAAGGTTCATGAGTCTGATTGGTTGGCGCTGTTGTAGCAAAAACAATCGTAGATAAGAGCACGAATGCTACCAAAATATCCCTCATGCTACAGCTGTATATTTAAATATCTAGTCAAAGAGGTATTCAGTAGCGCTTCCGAGTAAACTAAATCAATGAATGGCTCTGCTCAAATGAAAGTGAAAATATTACTTCATGCTTAATTTGTTTTGATTGACTGCAACTTTATGACTTGTGAAGTGAATGACGTATCCGTCTCCTGAGATATTATAAACGACAAGTTTATTACAAACGAAAATACCCTAAAGAGTAGTACAGTTGTGCTTGCGCGAATTTTATTTTCAGACAAATATTCTCCGATCTAATGCTACAAAGACCGTGTTGGATGTAAAAATGGATTTACTGGCGTGTAAACGGAACGGAATTTTTGAAGGAGCTTTGCGAGGTTCGAAACATGGGGTTTCCTGAGATTCTTTTTTTAAATTTAGTTTTATGAGGATTGAGGACATAATAATTGGTGAAATTAGTTGTCCAGGTTATGAGAAATTCAGTCTTCGTCAGAAACTGAAAATGAAGACATAACGAAGAAGTGAGAATCTTTGTGTCATGTCATTTTTTTAGAAAGGTAGAGAAAGAATAAAATCTAAATAAAACAATATTGATTAAAATTTGGGGTGCGGGTAGAAAAATCCTATGGGGTGGTTGAGTTTAAATTGGTGATGTCCTGATAAAAATATAGTTAGAAATTTGTGGACTCTCCCTGACGTATATGCTTAAATTTTTGCTGTACATTGACATGAAAGTCATTTAGAAACGTTTCATGTGACAACTTTGATATATGTCCCTGAAATTAAGATAACCGACCCAAAGTTCCGAATTACGAAGGCATTGCAGCAACACTGTTGGAAACCTAACCCGTCATTTCGGATATTCCGGTTAGGTTAGTTTTGAGCTGTAAAGGGGTCGCAATATGATTATGAAGGTCCCAACTATGACGTCATATATGAAGCCTTCATAGTCACATTGCAACCCTTTACAGTCGAAACTAACCTAACCCCCACTGTCCTCGACGACCACCATATAGAGTCAACATACGGGAGGTCGAGATGGTAGATAAGAAATAAAATTACCGAAATAAGTGTCCATTGTGTTGAAATAAGTTGTAATGAAAGGCTTTATTGAAACATAATTGGAAATAAAAATAAGAGATTCAGCAAGGTGTGTTCAATAAGCTCGTCAAGTTGGTAGGTGCCGTACGTCAGTGACACCAAATCTATCTTGAAAAACAAGACCTGTCTCAGAAACTCATAAGTGAAGCCAGATTTTTATGGTGGATATACCACCCGACGTGAGTGAGCTTCGTCAAAACATTGCCTTTCTCGTGAAAGTTTAGTGTAGATTGAGTGTACTGTGGTGGCCCGAGCTACTTGCAGTTTGGTAATTGGGGTCAAGTATAGGCTGTAGTCAGCTTGCTGTCTACGCAGCGAATAGGGAAAAAAGACATC
Organism: Allacma fusca; assembly: GCA_947179485.1. Classification (NCBI taxonomy): domain Eukaryota; kingdom Metazoa; phylum Arthropoda; class Collembola; order Symphypleona; family Sminthuridae; genus Allacma; species Allacma fusca. The sequence goes on from OX359245.1 coordinate 54,341,038, forward strand.
AGCTGGTGCAGTTACACATTTGGAAACACAATTCCACGAAAAGCTTTGTATATGCACGTGCTGTGTACTTCCAATAATTGTTCCATGGATGACAAATATAGACCCAAATATATGTACATTTTTTACGGAATGCGAGTTCAGTAATTTTGTTGATTTCAGCACAGAATTTATTTATGGGAAACTTTATGTGCTTTCAGGGAGCTATAACACAGTTCTCTTCGTTGAGAATTATAGACATGATCTGTTATAACTTACAATTAGAACAGAGCGAAGTTGGGAAAACTCACCTTTAGTAGCAACGATGCAAGATTTTTTGATCTTGTTATTTTGTCATGGATGGTCTGTATTCCATAAAAATATTTCAGGACTTTGGGCTTGTAGGCAATTTCATGAGGTTTCATTTAGGCCTAATATTGGTCACCAAAGTAAACATTTCCATTTACAGAGCTAAACATGTGAGGAAAATGTTATGAATTGTCTTCAGGATAAACATGAGATCGGTTCGGATAAAACATAAATCCGAACCGTAACCGAACCGAAGTTTTCGGTCAATTTTGTGTCAAAATCCGAACCGAACGGATAGAAAAATACGCCTATCCGAAACCGAACAGACATATATCGGTTAGGATTATTTTAACATCCGAACCGTTTGTCGGTTAGCCGAATAACCGACACAATATTGCACAATTTGTCAGTGAAGTCTTCATTCGAGACAGAGAAATATTTATTAAAATCGTTTCTGAAAATCTTTGTTTTAATAAAAATGTTGTTTAATCTTAAAGTAATTTTTACGCTAATTTTTATCAAATTCTACCTATTATTTAACTTCAAATGACAACTAAAAACAGACACTCCGGAATGTCCAAAAAAGTGGGGGGGGGCAACATATTAAAATTAGTTTTCGTTACTTTGCTACTGGCCATATCCAAACGTATGTATGTACATATGTATAGGGTTACACATTATTTTTCGTTAGTTAGCTCAAATAAGCATGAAAAATATGGAACTTTTAATGTCTTTTCCATTTTTTTTAAAGAACAAGTTTTTATAGAAGACACCAACCAAATCTCATATACTAGAAACATTTTCTTACACACACTAAATACTATCAAAATTATACTGATTTCAAATAGAAGGATCCAAGAATCACTGAACTGATTGGCTATCTATTTCCGGGAATGGTTCAATCTGTTCTTTCATTTTTGGTCTGACATAGTCCAAGTGTAGAACCATTCCTCTAGATCTGTTCCACAATTTTTGTCCAAGTAACATTCTCCAGTAGATTTACTGGTTTAGAAGTGCATGACCTTTTCCATCAGTTGGAACAGACCAAATTTTGTGTCGGTGAATTTTTTTATGCAGCTAAATGTTTCACCAAACAACAATATTTCATGTTAATTATTAATATCCTGAAATAAACTCCTTGGGTGACGTTTTAATACTCATTTGTTTTTTTTCCAATAATATTGACGCGATAAAACCTGAGTTTATAAATTGCTCCTAACAAATTTTCCGCTAAGCTCGTAATACAGGAATAGTATTATCTGTCTAGTCCGACATTTTGGAACATATTTATTGATCTAGCATGAATTTGGAACGAAATTCAAAGCAAAAGTTTCAAAATGTTCAAACTTTTGATCCAGGTCAAGATTTTGGCCTGGATCAATCTGGCAAGGGGAGGTCAATATGTTCGGCATACGTAGCGGGAAATATTATTCCAAATTTAGCAATAGTAAAGAATGTTGAATACAAAAACATCCTCTAATTTGCTGATGGGCAGCGTTGCGTTGAATACCTAAGTTACTATTTTAATAATCACGCTATCACACAATTTCAACCCTGAAAGTATTGCAATACTGGTATAAAATCGTTTGAATAAGTTCAAAATCATTATCAAGGATGAACACGGTAGCTTTAAAAAATCTAATTCGGACTGCAGTATGACCCACTACTTTCACTACTCAATTTTGGTAGTTACCTAGATGAGTCGATCTTCACATGCATGCATATACCAGGATAGAAAAGATGTTTATCATTTAAGTAAACATTTTTGTTTAGAAGAGATAGTTTGTTGCGAGTTTTTTAGATACAACTAACAGAAGTTTGTGGAGGATTTTTAAAAAAATGAAGCTTCATAGGACTTTTGACATCAAAAAGTTAAGAAAAGGTTAATTTGATTCTTAAAAGTGGGGGGGACAGCAGTATAGCCTGTCCCTCCCTGACGTTTTTGGGAGGGACAATGTCCCTCCTGTCCCCCCTTATTCAGGAGTGCCTGACTAAAAATCTAAGGACCAAATCTCCCGTAAAATCAAAATGGTCCCAGACCTGACTTTTCATCATTTTTTTGAGGGTCATTGCTCCCGGTAGTTTCTGCTGTTATTACGGCGTTGGAGGTTTACACTGATGACATATTAGTTGTAGTAGGCAATTATTCAATTTAACCTAAAGGTTAAATAATGGTGTGAGCAATAATTGCGATATGATGAACAAATGTATTCCAGCCCGTGGTCCATGCGTTGTGCTTTCTAAATATATTGTAGATACATAATGAAACAACCGTTTCTAGCAAGAAATTCATGCTACAGCCTTTATCCATTACGATTTGCTAAAAATTGTAGGAAGGAAATTCAAAATCGGTTATCCGTTGGTTAACCAACGATGGGAATCGGTGTCGGAATCGGAATCGGAATTATATTCGAAAATTTGAGGATTTTAATTTCTATTGGAATTCCAAATAATTCCCAGGAAGTAATGTAATTCAAAATCGCATTCAAAAAATGTTTTGAATCGGAATTGGTATTCAAGTATTTTTTACTGAATTCCGATTAGAATAAAGCATACTTGCAGTTTTGGTCCAAAGTTCAAATTCAGTTCCATTCACATCCCAAAATTTTTCGTGCCGTTCAGTTAAGTTCAGTTCCCCTAGTCCAAATCCCGTCGTAGTTCAGTTCAATTCACTGCGTACTTTCCAGTCGTTACGTTCAGTTCAGTTCATCCTTACAGTATTTTTTCAAAGTTCAATTCAATTCATTATATACTTTTCGGTCGTTCAGTTCAGTTCACTTTATCTGGCATTAGAGTGTCACTTATGATATATTTTAGTGGCATTTAGTTATATTTTTATAACTGACTTTGAACTTTGGCTGAATCAAGATTTTTCGCTAATTGACTGGTTAAATAACTGCTTTCAAAACTCCGGTGTTTGGAAAGCAGTATTTACTTTGAGCTTTCTGATAAACAATCAGGATAGAAAAACCAAGCGCTTCCAAATTAATAAATCATATAACTATGCATACAATTATTGATCTTTTTAATACATGCAACTCGTTATAGTATGTAAAAATCGGTTTGCTTGTACTCAATTTGCTTGATTTGTAATGTCATTGACATGGATAATCAAAAACCAGGGTGCTACCTTTTAAGATTACAACAATACAATTTATGGTCATGCACTTTAGAGATATATAATATTCGTTTTGTGTTCACGTTTGTACAAGCTAATATTCAAACCCTGACTCCTAAGTTCAATTCAGTTCAGTTTTTGTTACTTGAACGTATGATGCACGTTCGTTCACGTTCCAAATAAGTTTTTCTGAGTTCAATTCAAGTTCATTCAATCAAAAGTTTGCATTTAGCTAGTTCGTTCAAGTTCATTCAAAAACAATAAGAATAAGGGCTAGTTCAGTTCAGTTCACCACTTTATGAACTGAACGACTGCAAGTATGGAATAAAGTATTGTTTTCAATGGTATATTTCATCAAGTGTACATATGTACTTCAATATTAATTTAAAATTGTCGCATTGTTTTACTTACAACGTAAAGTTAATTAAAGAGAATCGGTGAACTTTTCTTCATCCGAAATGAACATGCTTCCGCATTCTAGTTAAAATAGAGTCGAATTATTAGCACCTGTCAGTCTTTTAACAGCTGTGGTCAAAACTATTGTTTGACTTACAAGTTAATTACTCAAGTAATTTAAATCGTTGACACTAAACATTTTTGGAAAGTTGCTTTATCTTCTCTGTCACGTTTTTAATTGTTTGCCAAACAACTTTTCTGGCCTTAAAAAGCAACTACCTCTGCTATCACTCGAGGGTAAAAAAATGCTTTTTCATGTGATTTTTGAACGGAAGGTCCGATTGGCAATTCTAAGGGCTTAAAGTCGATTGGAGACTTCAAATAATGTGCGTGAATATTTTCAATGTTGCACCTGAAGGGGTTCCAGAGTTATTGGCATATATCAACATTTTTTTGGCATCGTTGCTATCTAAGACCAATCATAGCTACCATTTAATTAACATTGCAAAAATTCTAAGGGTGTTCCTCACTAGCGATTTCCTTTAAATTTGGTACAAAGGTCCCTTAATATTATGTAAATCGATGTACAAAAGGGCATGTTGCGACAACGAAGGGTTCACACTGTGGAAATTAATTTGTGTTAAAGTAGACCTATTGGTTACCGCAGTTAGCATAAGATTATTGAAACATTGATCGATTGAAGAAAAAAATAATATTAGGATTCTTTGAAACATTAATCTTTTGAAACAAAAAATATTAATGATCACATTCTTTGAAACATTGATCTTTTCAAACAAAAAAATAATAAAAAAGTTAAAGAATAAATCTGCTAAAAAGAAATTTTGGAACGGAAAAGTCTTTCATATCTGAACGATACTACAACTACTGCTATTACAGAGAAAAACACAGAAATCCACTCACATTGAAGTGAGCGTTTGATGTATGCTACTAGTGTTTCTGTCGGTGCAAGTTTTGGGAATAACCGAACTTGCAATTGCTATTATAATTAATAATGAAAGTAGCAGTAATGCTGTAACTGGTACTTGCTAAAATGCGGCAATTAAATCATGCAAATAACCGAAGTTGAACTTGCAATTAGTTCATCAGTTACTTGCAGTTGGTAAGGCAATTGCAAAAACATTTGGAAGTAATTGCACCGATAAGTACAATTGCAAGTGCAATTTGTAATTGCAAGTTAACTGATTCACAGTATAAATTGTCGACGAAGAGACAAGATGATCTGTGCATTATTGATTGGTATCAAAATGGTAAACATGCTGTTTACCAAATTGAACAGTGTATTAAATAAAATAATCTAGATGCAATGCATAATGAAACAGAGATGGACAAATGAAATTGCCTTTCTTCAAGGCTTCCAAGGCTGAAATATTGTAAAATTTCATCGTTCAACATATCTTTACAATCCTTGAAATATTTGGCCTATTTTTCTATCATTTTGTACAAATGGGAACATTTTGATGCCAGTCAAAAATTCACTTAGCTCAATTTGCCTCCTGACCGACGAAATTGTACAGTTAGTGCAGTAATTACACCCTTTAAGACAATACTCGTGTTTATTATGAAAATTAGTTATTAGAGCGGAATGACTTATTGAGGCATTTTGTAGAATTCTCAAATTTGAAACGGTTGCAATTAACTTTTTGCAGTGCAAGTACTTGCAATTTCAGTTGTGCGTAACCGGTAATTGCGAGTATTTAATGCTTTTGTAATTGCAATTTAAGTACACAGAAATAGCACTTTCACCGACAATTGCAATTCCCTGATGTAGAATCACCGCAATTGAACCGAACTTGCAAGTTCAATTAGTAATTGCGGTTAACTTGCAATTGACAAGAAACACTAATGCTAACTAGCAGTACATACCGCAGAACCCAAAATCTCTCTCTCTCTCTCACCTCCGCGACAGACAGGGGCACTGGGCTTTGAAGCCATTCCTCAACGATGGTAGTTGAATACAGTCAGTGCTGGACTACTCCTGTCCAGAGCTGTGCTCAAGTACAAGTAGACAACGAGTATTTCAAATCATGGTCAAGTGCGAATACTATTTTTCTATTTCTATTTTTTGAAAAAGACTTGGCAAGTTCAAGTTGGGGTCATGATCAAGTCATGGTCAAGTCAAGAGTTGTCCCGGCTATATTTGGCCAGGTTCAAGTTACGCGAAACGTACTTGAATACTTGACCCTGAATTTTCAAGTAATTGTCTGACCATGAACCTTCAAGTTTAAGACCGACTGAAAAATATACTTGACAATCAGGGTCAATTCTAGTTCAGGGTCAAGTCTGGGATTTTTTTTTTTTTTTATTCTCGTTCGCGCCACTGAAGGGATCGGACGTGCTGCAACTTTCCTCCTATACTATTTTTCGTAGGAAGAATTTATCGTGTTTTCACACAACTGTTTGGGCGTTGTCAATAGGACTTGCACAGTACCTGGACCATGGAATTCAACGGAAGTGAAGGTGCCAAGGGCCCAGGTAAGTGCAAGTCACTTGACACTTAACCCTAAACTATTTCTCTTAAAAAATAAAAACATACTTATGGGATGTGTGGTGATGGGATGGCATTCTCCGGGATGTTATGCTGGAGCTGTCGCATGTTTGACATTAGGGCGACATCTATTAGGACAAACCCGAACTGTCGGACATGTAGCAGCTCTAGGCGACTCCACAGGTGCCCCTACCCACACAATCTCAGGAGAAAAACTTGGAAGTAAAACTGTTACCACAGTGACTTCCTCATTATGTATATACCATGTATACACCCCCATGACAGACACTATATATATGAGCCGAGTGTACTTTCTTCATATGTACTCCCCGGACATATGTGTGCCAAATCATAGCTGGGCAACCCAACGTGACCATCACACTGGTCACTATCACATTAGATCTGATCACAGTTGGGCACTAGTTTTAGCTCATGCTCGACAACACATGTATCAAAGGTATAATAAACCCTATAGTCCCTGTCCATTTATTACAGATATGGACCTAATTAATCCACTTTCTCCTCTGACAACGGAAGAGATGGAAGTTGTCATTCCGGAAGAAGCTGCTGCTTCTCTTTTAGCGGATGCACTTGAGACGGCTCCGGAAGCTATTGGCCAGGAAGTAGCTACTTCCAGCACTAGCTTCACCCGACTACCAAGTGCCATGGTCAGGAAGATGACCAGCAAGGATCGTAGGAGGTACTTGAAAGACCTCAGCGCGGAAAAGAAGAAGAATGCGCCACCCCAAACTTCTACTCCCACCACAAAGGAAGGCAAAAGGCCGTGCCCTAACAGCTCGGGCTCCAGTGCTGGGGAGTCCGGAAGGAAAGATAGGAAGAAGGGTCGGAAAGATCTTCCTACCCCACCCCCCTCTGCTAATCCTTCAGGAGCTGGCACTGAAAATGCACCTCCGAAGGTTATAGCCACTACCACCAGTGAAGTGGAAGAATCGCCCCTACTGGAGCACTCCACCATCATCACCATGGCTGGTGATGATGCAGGGAGAAAGATCAGTGCCAAGGCGTGCCAACACTTCACCTTGGAGTTGTACAAGCTGTACAACGATGAAGCAAGTCAGGGGCAAATTCTCCAAATGAAGGAGCCCACACTTACTTCATCTGGTCGAATTAGAGTTGATTGCTTCAACTCTCACACTCAAGATTGGATCTCGAGCAGGTGTCCAAATGTGAAGTGGGTGAGTCCATATGGAACTCATACCTTCACGGCCTGGAAACCATCCGAGGTCCCGCCGGGGAAACCCGAAAACCAGGCCACTTACTATGTTCGTGTAAATGGCCCTGTGCAATCGTTTCCTGAGTTCCTGAAAAGACTCAAGATACAGAATCCGGGGCTTACCACTAACAGATGGAGTGAGTTCTGGTCTGCTAAATCTCTTCCTGGGGCACCACTGCTTGGATGCAGTAGGATCATTGGTATTGATCCTGCCTCAGTGGAGTATCTGCGCGCAAAAGACTTCACGCTTTTCTACAGCGTGGGCACACTACGCTTTGAGGCAAGATTGAAGAAGTCTGAGCGCGCCAATCCTGATCCTGTGTGAATGCTATGCATTATCCTCTTCCCTCCTTACTGTGTAAATGTCTGTATCCTTTAGGCTTGTCCCTGGGTCACGTAACATGGGAGTACCTATTATAGATACTCCCCATGTTTACACGACCCAAATTAACTTGCATCATTGTCGTGATGCGTCAACTTCACTTATGAATTGGCGCGACAGTCTATTGATGCAACAAAAGAATGCAATGCATTTGCACAATAACAGTAAAGTGCGCCATGCTCATTCTCTTATTTTCCTCATTCAAGAACCATATTTGGTCAAAAATAAAATCTCTGGCCTTGGCAAAAGAGACAATTTATTTGTTGGAACAATAAACGAAGCCCCCAGGGCTTGCATTGTAACAACCAAGAACATAATGGCTACTCCTCTCTCTCAATTCAATGATAGAGATTTGATGGCTATTTCTACCGAATGGAGAAGCGGTACGATTGTGTTTGCATCAGCCTATTGCCCTGGTGACACACAAACGACTCCCAGCAGATCTATCATAAATCTTGTTGAATACTGTGATGAGCTAAATATCCCGCTTGTTATGGGTGCAGATGCAAATGCTCACCACACAGCTTGGGGTAGCTCCAATATAAACTCAAGAGGCCAGCAGCTACTTGAATTCTTACTAAGAAACCATCTTCAGACCTGCAATGTGGGAAATAAACCCACATTCGTAGTTGCTAATAGACAGGAGGTCTTAGATGTTACAATAACAAATAGCTGGGCACATAGTCTAATTAGACAATGGGACGTTCTGGATATTGAATCCATGTCTGATCACTTGTACATTGGATTTTTGGTGTCCGCCATGAAACCAAACCCAATAAAAGCTCGTAATATAAGGAAGGCTGACTGGGAAAAATACGTCCATTGCTTACGTGAAGATCTAAATGGTGTACACATGGAGGCACCTCCCAATGTTGGTAAACTCGAGAGTCAGGCTGTGTTGATAACATCATCAATTCAAAACAGCTTTGACAAAGCATGTCCACTAAAAACAATTTCATGGAGGCAGAAAACTGTTCCTTGGTGGACCAACGAACTGTCTGCACTCCGTAAAAGATCTCGTGGTCTCCTCAGACTGGCTGGCAACCCCAATGAGCGTGATCCATCAGCCTGGGAGAACTACAAGAGATGCCGAAATAAATATAAAAAAGTTTTAAGAAACGAGAAACGCAAGTCTTGGCAGACCTACTGTGAGAGCATAACCTGCTTACCAGTAGCGGCTAGACTCAAAAAAGTATTAAGTTCGGAGAATCGGAAAACTCCTAGCCGCATAAAACTCCCAAATGGTATGAACACAAGGGATGATTGCCAGGTTCTAGATGAACTACTAGCTCACCACTTTCCATGTGGCCCCTTGTTAAACTCCATAACTTGGGATCATAACCTAAAGGAAGTGACGGAGCTAGACAAAATAGTTAATCCATCCAAAATAAAGTGGGCAGTCAGTACCTTCGGTCCCTATAAAGCTGCTGGTACAGACAACATCTCCCCAATAGTTTTACTAAAGGGTCTGGATGTTCTCAGTACGCACCTGTGCACAATCTACAAAGGTTGTTTGACACTAGGCTACGTGCCACTAGAATGGCGCAAAGCAAGAGTGATATTCATTCCGAAACCTGGAAAAGGCTGTTACGAAAGTGCGGCTGCTTGGAGACCCATCTCACTTTCCTCGTTTCTATTGAAAACACTTGAAAGACTAGTTGATTGTCACATAAGAACACATCAACTACAAGCAACCCTTAGGGGTAACAAACAATTTGCTTATTTACGGGGAACCTCCACAGAGGCAGCACTTCATCGACTTGTATGCCACGTGGAAAAAGCCCTGGGAAATAAGGAAATTGTCATAGCAATATTTGCGGACATCGATGGAGCATTTAATAATGTGTTATTTGCAGCGATGGAATCGGCACTGAGCAGATCTGGAATTGACCCTGTAATTTGTCGATGGATAAATCACATGCTGCAGTCCCGATTAGCTTGCTCCACATTGAGAAGCTCTCACAGCGAGAGAAGAGTTGAGAGGGGAACCCCACAGGGTGGTGTTTTGTCTCCTCTAATTTGGAATCTCGTTATGGATGAGCTACTCCAACAGCTCCAAACCAGGATGCCATCTGTCTTATCACAAGGATTTGCGGATGACGTAGTCCTTGCTCAGGCAGGAAAAGATTTTAGCACATGTGCGGATAGAACTCTTAAGGGCCTAGGCATCATCGATGGATGGTGCACACGCACGGGCCTCAATCTAAACCCGGAAAAAACGGGCGCAGTCATTTTTACCAGGAACACACGTATGAGGATAAGCACACTTTCCTACCGTGGGAACCAAATCGCCATCCTCCCAAGCATAAGATACCTAGGAGTGATGTTAGATAGCCACCTTACATGGAGAGTGCATTGTCTCTCTATTGCGAATAAAGCTAATTCATCATTACTCACTATCAAACGCTTGGTCGGAAAGAAATGGGGTATTAACCCAAAAATTGCAAACTGGATGTACACGACAATCGTGCGCCCCATTCTGGAATACGCAGTTGTCGTCTGGCATCCTGGTTATAATGCAAAATACACCTTTGCAAAAATAAACAGTGTGCAAAGGCAAGCTTGTCTCAGTATCACAGGTGCCTGCAAAAGCACCCCAACTGCGACACTAGAAGCAATTTTAGGCATTATTCCGCTAGACTTACATCTACAGGGAATAGTTGTCCGAACAATGCACAGATTAAGGGCCAGAAACCACTGGCTCGGCGAATCTATGGCATATGTTAAACGCAGTCATGTTAGACTGTGGAATCTATGGGTGACGATGGAAACTATCCTACTGAGACCTAGCGATAGTATCATCCCGTCACAACTTGCAAATAACAATATTGGAATTGTTGTTGGCGAAAAGTCTGAGTGGACCAAAGACCTGTCACTAGACAACATCGGCCTCATCTGTTATACTGATGGCTCCAAATCCAAACAGTTAGCAGGCAGTGGCTTCTACATCATCAAGAGAGATGGGAGTTCGTGCAAGGCTATTCACTGCGAATCCAACCCTATTGATGAACATGCAACTGTATTTCAATGTGAAATACACGCAATAATGTGCGCAGCCAAATTTCTTATTAACTCTAAGTACAGCAATGAAACTATCACATTTTACAGTGATAGTCAGAGCTCCTTACTTGCCTTAAACAGCTCCTATACATCCTCAAAACTTGTACTTGATTGTAACATGGCGCTGAGCAGTTTATCAAAGGATAACACTGTTCGGCTCCACTGGATACCAAGTCATCAAGGTTTTGAGGGAAACGAGGAGGCAGATAAACTTGCGAAAGCAGCTTACTCAAAAGAATCCTTAGAAACAAGGATTCCAACTAAACTTCCAATTGCTACCTCAGTGGTGAAATATATCGTGCGCAGCAAACTGCGTGCCTTGCACACTGAGAGATGGCAAAACCTGAAAATTGGTGCTCATCCCAGATCACTGATAAATACTCCACTATATGGGAACAAATCGGTGACCAAATTCTCGCGAGTCCACATCAAGTGGCTCACGGAGGTTATTTCCGGTCATGGCAGATTTCAAAAACATCTCCATAGAATTGGGAAGGCATCCTGCCCCCTGTGCACACATTGTGGCATAGAGGATGAGGACGCCTTTCACTTCTTGGCGACGTGCCCTGCCTTCTGCATCATTAGAAATATATATCTTAAGGCATGTACTCTAGACCTAAGTCTCCTTAAACAGGCGAACGCGAGCGACCTGTTGTATTACTCAATTGCAACTGGCCGCTTCGTAACCCGCCCAAAGTAAAGTGTACAGGGCAATCTGCAATGGGCCCACCTGATGGCCCGAGCAGTATCTCTCTCCAACTAGGTGAGAGAGAACCCCTAAAATACATACATACATACAAGTCTGGGATTTACTTGACGTGAGCGCTCCTGACTGTCCATATTTTAATAAATACATCTCATTTTTGTTAAAATGTTTAAGTCCAGCATTGCATTGGAATAAAAAAAATACATCCATGGTTTTATTAAAGCATTATACTTGCGGATGTATCCATATGTAATAAATACTTATTGTAAAAGAAATAAATAAACTTAGCAGCAAAAAAGCTTAAAATTAAAGTTGCTTTTCCGCCCTTAAAAGTAATAAACAAGTTATGGTACAATAATTATTTTATAGAACAAAAATATGCAGGAACAATGAAATTATTTATTGAAAAAGCAACGCGATCACACATTATTTTTAATTCACACAAATATTTGGTAATACATGTTATTGCAGATTCCATTTTCTTTCGTATGGTGTTCCCGAAATTGCATAAAACATAATAGTTTGTGTAATTGTATCGTAAAACGAAGTTCTGCTACAGCATGTACACATTCATCTACATCCAACGTTCGCCTCACAAGAAAAAGTCAAATTTTGTAAGCGAAAAGAAAAAGTTCATTGCCGAAGTGATCCTCTGCTCCAAATTCCAACACACTTACATAATTATAAAATTCCAAAGTTACCTTCACCAGATTATCACAGATTGCGTAATAATAGCAGAAGGCAAAGAAAAACAGATATTACAAAAACATGTGTGAGAAAACGTTCTTTATTAAATCATGTGTGATCGCGTTGCTTTTTCAATAAATAATTTCATTGTTCCTGCATATTTTTGTTCTATAAAATAATTATTGTACCATAACTTGTTTATTACTTTTAAGGGCGGAAAAGCAACTTTACTTTTAAGCTTTTTTGCTGCTAAGTTTATATAGATTACTAAAAATGGACCGAAAGAAAATCCGTAATGTTGGAGTTCAAATATCAATGGAACGTTTTTTCATCTCTTAAATTGATATTAATGACCTGCGGGGGAAACTAGCTTCCCAAAACATTGATGATATCATGTTTCTAAGGTTGAACTTTTCCCGCAATTTAATTCTTTGTATTTTCAGTATACCAGCAGTATTCAAATAAATATTCAAATCGGAATTCATAATAAACGAATACTCGAGGATATTTAAATCCGTAATAGAATTCATATTTTTCAGTATTGCTAAAGGGATTTTAAATTGGAATTCTACGCCTTGAATATTTTATTTCGAATTAGAATTCATATTTTTCCGATTTCCCATCCTTGCGGTTAACCAAGCGGATCCATTTATTACTTAGTCCGAACCGAACGGATAAATTCAAATTTAAAACTGAACCGATCCGAAACCGATTTCCGGTTAGGCATTGACATATCCGAACCGATCCCATGCTTACTTCAGGAGCTGCAATAAATATAAATAATTTATTTTGCTTGTGTCTTGCATCCGGTTTATGTAATATGTAGATATACCAATGTAAAAAGTGTGATCCCATGGTCATATTAGTTCGGCAGTGAACGTGGTGTCTGTACAAGCACACACTCAAGCAACCAGACATCCAAGCGAAACAATAGGGAATTTCGTTATCTTAAACCCCTTTAAATAACAGCATAAATAGAAGCATAAATACCATACAATTGTATAAGTAACCTAATGTACAGTAATATCCTGTAAATCCTTCGGGCTTTCAGGTTGTATCCTAAATAGAAGTTATAAATATAGCTTACCGTAATCCTGCTAATATAACGTGGATATAAAATGGAATAAAATATTGTCTTGAACTTGATTTTATTTAATATTAAATTTACACGGGTTTTGACTCGAACGGTCTTAGCAAATTTCCTTCAAGCCTTCAAACGTTTTTATTAACTCGAAAGTAGATTATGCGTGTGAACTAATGCTAGAATTAAGGTACACGGAGTATTTTGTGTACTGCAATTCAAAACACTAGCAGCACGAAATTTCGAACCTCGGTATTGTTTTTACTTTTCAAGTTATAAAATCAATTATACAAATAAAATCTTTCCGTACATACAAATTGCAACTTTGGGAAATGGGATGAAATTCTTGTTATTTTGTTGGTGCATAATACATAGTTAACATGGAAGTAAGGTCGAATTCATTATTTTCATCCAGAAGCTATGAATTCCTTCAAACCGCACCACGAAAAAATTCTGGCGCATGGAGCTTTTTGAACACGCTGCTTCGTAGGTTTTCCCCAATAAAAATCCTCGGTCTCTTGTCTATAATCTCTCCCCGCTACATTTTTTAGAAAATTTTCAACTAGGTGAAGACCAGTTATTTGATCCGTCAACCCTTGGTACTCCCATTGAGCTTGTTGCGACCTTGACCCTCCATAACCTAATTCAAAGGCATTGCAAATATTTCACAACTGGAGTTCAATTTTATTAAAGCTTCAGAGAGAAATATAAAAAGTCAACACAAATTGAACCTCACCGGATGAAGTCAGCTGCAACAGAGGTGAGAGTAACTCCTTTATCTTTTGGAGGAGCGTGTTTATTGTTTCCAACACTGGTTCAGGAAGCTCCGGGATCATAGACCTTTCGTCTTTCATCTTAGTTCCGGAAGATTCATGAGTCTGATTGGTTGGCGCTGTTGTAGCAAAAACAATCGTAGAAAAGAGCACGAATGCTACCAAAATATCCCTCATGCTACAGCTGTATATTTAAATATCTAGTCAAAGAGGTATTCAGTAGCGCTTCCGAGTAAACTAAATCAATGAATGGCTCTGCTCAAATGAAAGTGAAAATATTACTTCATGCTTAATTTGTTTTGATTGACTGAAACTTTATGACTTGTGAAGTGAATGACGTATCCGTCTCCTGAGATATTATAAACGACAAGTTTATTACAAACGAAAATACCCTAAAGAGTAATGCAGTTGTGCTTGCGCGAACTGTATTTTCAGACAAATATTCTCCGACCTAATGTAATTACAAAGAACATGTTGGCTGTAAAAATGGATTTACTTGAGTGTAAACGGAACGGAATTTTCAAGGAGCTTCGCAAGGTTAAAAACATGGGGTTCCCTGAGATTCTTTTTTAAAATTTAGTTTTATGAGGATTGAGGACATAATAATTGGTGAAATTAGAAGTCCAGGGTATGAGAAATTAAGTCTTCGTCAGAAACTGAAAATGAGGACATAACGAAGAAGTTAGAATCTTTGTGTCATGTCATTTTTTTAAGAAAGATAGAGAAAAAATAAAATCTAAATAAAACAATATTGATTAAAATTTGGGGTGCGGGTAGAAAAATCCTATTGGGTGGTTGAGTTTAAATTGGGGATGTCGTGATACAAATATATATAGAAATTTGTGGACGCTCATCCCTGACGCATGTGCTTAAATTTTTGCTGTACATTGACCTGGAATTCATTTAAAAACGTTTCATGTGACAACTTCAGATACAAGACAACTTAAGATAATCGACCCAAAGTTCCGAATTACGAGGTCATTGCAGCAATACTGTTGGAAACCTAACCCGTCGGTTTGGACATTCAGTTTAGGTTAGTTTTTAGCTGTAAAGGGGTGGCAGCTTGTGAATGAAAGTCCCAGCTACGACGTCATAGCTGGGTCCTAACATAATTGGAAATGAAAATAATAGTTTCAGCAGGTGTGTTCAATAAGGTCGTCAAGTTGGTAAGGACTGTACGTGACTGTAGAGCTTCTATTAGGGACAAAATTCCTGTCCTGTCCCCGTCCCGTCCAGATATTTTTCCAAAACCTTTGTCCCCAGTCCCATCTCGACAATCGGGATACGGTGACAAAAACCGTGTCCCCATCCCGTTCCCGAAAATTTAAAAAAACGTCCCCGGTCCCGTCTCGAAAGTCGGGACATGGGGACAAAAACCTTGTCCCCGTTCCGTCCCCAGTATTTTTAAAAAAACATTGTCCCCGATCCCGAAAATCCGGGCACGTGAACAAAGTTCCTGTCCCGTCCAGATAATTCCTAAAAAGAGTAGTCGACATTCTCATACCGAAAATCGGAACATAAGGAAAAATTCGTACAAGAAATATTTGTACCAAAAACAAAAAACACATTTATAGAATCGTATTTCCAAGATTCCTCCTTAAGACAGCCTCAATTACGGTTATATTTCAACAATTATTACTATTCTATTCGTGTTCTATTTCGGTCACCAAAATTATTCTGCCACTCAAGTTTCGAATCCGTTTTCAAATAATGTGTATGATTACTTACTTCAATAATTATTATTATAAATATATATCTTGTCTTTACTCGCTCTAATATCAAAATCTAATTATCATAATCATAAAACCATTATGAAGTTCCAGTATGTTTTGAGCAATAAACTTCATTTTCTACAGCCTAAAATCGAATGTTTTACATTCGGTGAAAAAATGCTCACAGAATATTTTACTCACGAGCATTAAAAGTTGAAACGTTATCCTTGTTCTGCTATGCTTGCTCGTCCCGTCTCGTTATACACATGACGACGCGACCAAAAAGCATGTCCCGTCCCAAATACAATCCCAGTAAACCACGAACGTTGCAGGACCATTGTACCAATGCATAATTCTAACGCTAGCACGGTTGCCTCAACGTTAATCTTATTGTTAGCGTTTTCCAAACGCTCAAATGTCCGCTTGCGTTGCACTCCGCAAGCACTAATGGTTATGATTATTGCAACGTCAGATTCTAACGTTCAACTAACTAATTAAACGTGAATCGTCTAATGGTGGCATAACATTCGAATAAAATATTACAACTTAAAATTTTCTGCTTATACTACTTTTAGTTAAAATAACTTCAACACGTAACCATAAGTTATATTATTGCACGTTTTTATTATTATTATTATTAATATTAAAATCATGTTTTCAAAGGCATAAATAATATGATTAAGATAAAAAGATTAAAATGAAACAATGACACAAAATCGTGGAAACAAATCTCCAACGTCGTCAAGGCCAGAAAGAGTCCCTTCGATATCCTCCAACTGATTTTGCCTGGATCTGTAGTAGAGACAGCCGGGGTTTATATCTGAAAACATAAAATGAAATAGAAAAATTACATCATTAAATTCTAATTTTATTTTGATTTCTTTCCAATTTTCATAAAATCTGAACATAAAATACACTTTACAGCCAATATTGATATGTTAACTTGCAATAGTAATTAATACTTACTTTTTGATGAACGGGAAACCCAGTTCCGTTTAAATGACAGCAATAGACATTCAGCACTACTGTATGTACCTCTGCTACTCCACCCGGTTCCCTGAAAGTATGTAAAAAAACAATGCTCACATTTCGAGCTAACTGTGAAAAATAATTAAATGAAAGGAAAAATCTACAGTTTTAGCAAACTAATTATAGGTGTAGATACAAGTACACAACATTATGTCGGACTACTGACTTACATTTCAATGAAGATTGATTGTGATTCCTGGATGAGACTCCAGGTCTTGTATGGAAACATGATGTGTTCGATTCCGGAATCATGTAACTTTAACAAATTCACGTCCAGTAAAAATAAACTCTAAATGCTAACACTTATTAAAATAATAAATTGTATTTGTAAGTATAACACATACACGAAGTGCTGTAATTGAATGCAACGGACAATCTGGATTTCCCCCTAGGTTTAATTTGATGCATCCTTGTTCATAAGCAAGTCCGTTCATTCTATCGCTATATTAGCGTTATGCAAGCATTTGATTAAGAACGGTTGTGCAAGGCTTTTTCATAGCGTTTCACTAATGCTATTTGTAAGTGATTATTTAACCGTTTCTTAAAAGCGGGGCGCAAATGCTAGCAAAGCATTTGGACCATAACGTTATTGGTCAAACATTCATACAGCACTAGATTTTGATGTAATATACGGAACGTCACGTTTTAACGTTAGGCCAACCTACCATGGTTTACTGGGATGGGGTCAATTTTTTTTGTCCCCGTCCCGAATGTAATGGGGACAATTTTTTCTGTTCCTGTCCCGTCCCGAATATAATGTGGACAGTTGTTTTGTCCCCCAACTCGTCCCGAATACGACATAGGGACAATTATTTTGTCCCCGGGGACGTCCTGTCCCGATCCGTCCAGTGTCCCGGCGCAATATCCCCGTCTCCGGCAGAAGCTCTGCTTGAGTGGCGCTGAATCTTGAAAAACAAGAACTGGTCTCAGAAACTCACAAGTGAAGCCAGATTTTTATGGCGGATACCACCCGACGTGCGTGAGCTTCGTCAAAACATTGCCTTTCTCGTGAAAGTTGAGAGTAGATTGAGTGTAATGTCGTGGACCGAGCCACTTGCTGTTTGCCAATTAGGGTCAGGTAGGCTGTTGTCAGCGTGCTGTCCGCGCAGCGAATAGGGAAAAACACATCAGGCAAAGACTTATCAAATTTCCTTCAGGCCTTCAAACGTTTTTATTAATTCCAAAGTAGATTATGCCAGGTTGTGAGCTAATGCTACAATTAAGGTACACAGAGTATTTTGCGTACTGCAATTCAAAACATTAGTAGTATACGTAAATCTGACCCTCTGTTTTGTTTCCGCTTTTCAAATTATTAGAAAATTTATACGATTAAAATCTTTCCATGCACACAAATTGTTACTTTGGGAAATGTAGAGATTTTATACAACATATAGCAAATTTGGACAAGAATTTGAATTGCCGTTGAACATTGGAATGAAATCCTTGTTAATTTATTGGTGCACAATACATTGGTATAGCTAACATGGAAGTAAGGTCGAATTCATTATTTTCCTCCAAAAAAATCCTTCAAATTGCACCACGAAAACAATCTGGTGCATGGAGCTTTTTGAACAGGTTGCTTCTTAGGTTTCCCGTAATTGACATCATTGGACTCTTGTCTATAATCTCTCCCCGTTACTTTTTTTAGAAAATTTTCAATTAAATGCATACCAGTCACTTCTTCTGTGATCCCTTCGTATTTCCATTCAGATTGTCGCGACTTCGACCCACTATTACCTAATTCAAAGGTATGGCAAATATTTTACAACCAGAATTCAATTTTATTAAAATTGCAGGGAGAAATATAAAAAGAACACAAATTGAACCTTACCGGATGCACTCAGCTTCCTCACAGATGAGAGTAACTCCGTCATTATTTGGACGACCTTGTTTACTGATTCTGACACTGGCTCAAGAATCTTCGGGATCATAGGCTTTTCGTCTTTCATCTTAGTACCGGAAGAGTCATGAGTCTGATTGGTTGGCGCTGTTGTAGCGAAAACAATTGTAGATAAAAGCACGAAAGCAGCCAAAATATCCCTCATGCTACAGCTGTATATTTATATAATTATTATATCTACGCAAAAAGAGATATTCAGTAGTGCTTCCGAGTAAATTAAATCAATTGTAATAAGTGGCTCTGATCAAATGAAAGTGAAAATATGATTTCATGCTTAATTTGTTTTGATTGACTTGGACTTTATGACTTGGGATTCATGTACCCATCTCCTGAGATATTATTAACGACAAGTTTATTACAAAAGAAAATAACCTAAAGAGTAATGCAGTTGTGCTTGTGCGAAGTTTATTTTCAGACAAATATTCTCTGACCTTATGTAATTACAAAAAAACATGTTGGCTGTAAAAATTGATTTACTTGCTTGTAGACGGAACGGAATTTTTGAAGGAGCTTACAAGGTTGCGTGCTGCATGCATTGAAGATTTAAATATATTTCCCGCGGGATTACGCATATGGGATTGCAATTAAATAATTAGCAACGAGATTACCGCTGAAGTACTCTCCAAAATACACAGAAGCTGGCTGACGATTTATGAATTTGTAATCTCACAATAATCATCAACTGAACAACATCTCATTAGCACATGAAATATGTTATAGTTCGAATGTGTATGTAAAAGAGGATTGCTAAATATCGTTGTGGGATTTATGATTTCTGGAGATATATGAGAAACCTTTCTCAATTATCCAATATAAATGTTCATAATACATAATATTACTTTATGATTTTATTAGTTGATAATAATATAATATTTTTGTTTTCATTAGATAGCAGGAGGTAAATTAAACTGGAAGATAGAATAATGCTGTAAATATGTATACGTATAGGCATAAAAACGGAGTCCCACCCCATCAACTATTTGAAGATTTTGGGATTACATTTACTAATTGAAGGGGATTGGGATTACAGACAAATCTATTTTATAAGGGGTTATGGATTACAGACAAATCTATTTTATAAGGGGTTATGGATTACAGACAAATCTATTTTATAAGGGGTTATGGATTACAGACAAATCTATTTATAAGGGGTTATGGATTACATATTACACTTAATTATATCCAAATGTGGGTTTAGAGAATGCATAAAATTTTAAAAAATTATTAAAAAACGGACTACTGTAAATGATTACGTCTATAAAATTTTGCTGAAGGGATTACGCATCAGGATTATTTTTTTATGTTCTATGCCTACAAAAGCGACAAGTAGGCTTTTGACGTTGCCAGCATTTCTCTCTATATAGGGTAGCGCTAATAATAAGCTTGAGCTCTATCCTACATGTGGCACATGCGGATATACTTCTATTCCTTAATTAAATACAAACTATTTTTTCAGTTGTCTTCCAACAGTTCCAGTGTTTAACAATATTTTTGGTTTGCATTTAGAGAAAACTCTCCTACTGTTTATGGCGTTTGGTTAATTTTTGGCAAGTCGTCCTCAGTAAGTCCTGTATACTCTGCTTTATAACACATTAATAAGACACTGCACTGTACATAAGGATTTTTACTGTATGTACATCCTACCTACATATAATTACATATCTACTGCACGCAATTTTTTTCTTGTGCAGTCTCCATATTTCCCTACATGCTCTTGCCAATGTAGAATAGCATTGCATATTTTATAGGCATTTTTCCAGTGAAAGCCAACGTACCCTTTTTTAACTGCAAGATTTTTATAAAATTATAACTAAAACTATAACTAGAAAATAAACTATATAACTAGGAATATTTGCATACATTTCGCTTAATAATACAATCACAAGTTACTTACACTTGATCCTATTTATGCCGTTTATACACAACATTACCCCCTTAACAACAAGCTGAAATTTACAACATAGCAATATGGAATTAAATACAATATAAATTACACACATTTCACAATGCCCCAAAAGTCGCAATTAGATTTCCATGAGGAGAACGCACTTTAGACGGAGAAATCGCACAATAATTAATGAAGGAAAGGACTTTCACAAACGGTTCAACTATTGTCTCGTCTTGAGTAAGAATTAGCAGAGTGGCGCAGTGGAAGCGTGCTGGGCCCATAACCCAGAGGTCCGTGGATCGAAACCACGCTCTGCTAATAAAATTTTGTTCTCAAATCTTCTGAGAGTCATCCCAGAGGGGAAGCCCATCAAGATCCTCCAATTTGAAATCAATTTTATTTTACTTGTGCTCACAATCAGTCTACTACGCTACAACCAAGATGAATACATAGTGCACTCTCTGTATAGGAACTGCTACACCCTTATGGAAGCAGTTAAACCAGAGTAATAAAATTTATTCATACAATAGACTTTTTCTGTAAAAACTCATCGCGTAATGTTATTTTCCTGAATAAAACACTTCTTTGGAAGGCCCATTATAAAATTTACCCCTAAGGGGAATCGTTTTTCGCCGTAAGAAAACACGGAAGATGTGATTCTGTTCATAGACGGAGAACAAAACAGCAAAATTTTATTAGCAGAGCGTGGTTTCGATCCACGGACCTCTGGGTTATGGGCCCAGCACGCTTCCACTGCGCCACTCTGCTAATTCTTGCTACAAGTCGGACAATGGTTGGCCTCTTTGAAGATGCACACGGATACGGCTAATTTGATTTCTGTTAGATTCTATTTTTATTACACAGTACATATACAGTGCAATTATACACTTAACATTTACAAATTTATATAAATGTGCTAACAGAGTCCATGCAAATATGGTCAGTAGAAATTATTAACAATTATATCCCAAGTCCATAAACAAGAGTTTGATCCTAGATGCTAATTTCCTGTTGGCTCATCCCATTACTACGAATCCACTTGTATCGTCCTCTTCAACCTCAAGTTCCTCCCGTTAACAGCTGCTAAGGTCCTGTCCACCAAAGGTAAACCTGAGAAGTGATCTCCTAGTCCCTTGTAGTTCCAAATTGATTTATCACCTCAGGATATCAAATTACCTGCCCATTAAAAATATAAGAAAAATATGTCCCTATTTTATTACATTGAATAACATAAAAATTGCAACTTCTTGAAAACAGTATCAAAACTTGTATTAAAATAGACAATACCGGTTTCATTGAATTTAAGGGAAATGCGATGTCGGAATGGCCTGATAGCTCCACTGATATTGGGAATGTGTCTTTTCTTCGGATTCCGATGCATATCGGAATGGGAATGCTGCAGCTAGCAAGATCGTGGAAATGAACACACTTGTGCATATAACCTTCAGCGTAAATTTGAAGTAGATTATAATATCAGCATGGCAACAATAACTTATTTTAAACCCTAATTATTTTTACCCGCATTGTAGTGTTTCAATAGTCCGTGAGAATTATTTTTTACCCAGATCAGGGTCTTTCCATCAACAGGAATTTTAATGACTTGTTTACAACCATTTTTAAAGTAAATTCTCTATTCGTAGGGTTTATGAATGTGCAGTTGCGTTAAAGAAACGTCACATTTTCTTGAAGCTTTTGGATTTAAACGTCTACTTTATTGATTTAAAAATGACTGGGGGGGGAGGCTTTCAATTGAGAATATAAAATATGCTTTCAGTATCTACATTTAATTTACATTGATACCGATGATGAGCCTTTTTAAAAATAATTGAACTCAGCCTCATTTACCCCAATTTTTAAAAAGCATTGTCGGATGAAATCACCTGGAGTGGAAATTTTGATGGATTTTTATTTATGACATGTTACCACTCATTTGGAAAAATCCTTCCTGGATTCTCAATCAGTAATAAGTATGCAACCCTGGGTTTAAAGAATATATAAATTGGGGAGCATTCGAGGAGTAAATTTTCCTTTTTTATTTTGTTTAAGTTTCGTACGCAAGTATCCCTACAGAATGAGATATGCAATTGCTGGAGTTCACACCAGAAATTTGAATTCACCCGACTCAGGATTGTAAAGGGGTTGCTCCGTATTAGCCTTTGCTTTTTCGTATATTTTCGTCTATTTCCTTGTAGCGCTTATCCTGATGTTCTTGTCTAAAGTCTATCCCCGTGAGAGCTGTAACAGCTGCTTCCACCACGTGCAAACCCGTAATTTGATCTGTCATTCCTTCATAGCTCCAACTTGCTCCATTGCTAGAGGGTGGAACTACCCTTGAGTCGGAATTACCTATTTATCCAAGTTTGATTTCTCACTGGACGTCGTCAATATTTCCAAAATGACAAAAATTCTCGAAGTAATATGAAATACCTGGTTCAGTGAGCGCCGTGGCAGCGTTTTCGGATTTGTCAGAAGTCCCTGCTGACAATGAGAGAGGTTCGCCTTTTTTATCCACCGAATTCGTTTCATCAGGCAAGGGCACAGATGCAGCGAGGAAAACCATAGAGGTGAAAACAGCAGTAGCAAAAAAGATTTTCATCCTGAAGTTTATTTTTTGTAGTAAATTGTCTGCGAAAGATTCTAGGAACAACTGAAGCTCCCTGTAGCCTCCAGATCAATAAATACAGATAAACAGTATGAAGAACCAACTTACTTTTTGTAATTGAATAATTATTTGAATTCAAAAATTAAATTAAGTTTTAATGTCATTTGGTGCATAAATACGAAGGAACGCTCGTTTGCAATGATTCAAAAGAAGGGTGGGAGTTTCAGGGATTTTTTACGTCGTAAAAGTTAGTCTTGACATTTGTTCAATCAGGGCATGGATAATTAAATATTTTAAATAGAATTTTCTAACCAATTGCACAAGCTGACGAAAGAAATTTGTTTTATGATTTGTAAACAGGAGTGTGTCTTAATTGACATATTTTTCATAGCATGACCATCTTCGGATGTGAATACATGTAAACACACGTGTGTATTATGCTACCAAAGAGGGCCTATTCACATTGAAAACATTTATTTCAGTTTCATTGAGAAAATTTATGTATTTGCAAAAATAAATTTTTTAGACACATTCCCATTTGCTGCAATGCTATTCCTTGTCCTTTGAGGAGTCAAAATTCACGGGATGCGTTTTTGACAATTATTGGAAAATTGGTTTCTGTAATATCCGGCAGGGGCGTTGCTTCCATTAAAGCAATTTCAGAAAAGAATATAAGCCCTGAAATGACATGCGTACTATCAAGAAGGACTTTGAGCATATGTTCAATTTTAAGGGAATTCTTCTGCAAGCGTTTTCCCAAGCCCGGCGTTTGGCTTCATCTGATTTCACGTGAGATAAATTCTAATGCAATAAAGTTTATAGAGGAGAATCCTTGTTCATTTATTTGTTGGCGTTGCAATTTTTTAATTCCAAAAATTATATAGCTACGACTAATGCATAAATCAATAGTTTATTATTACAAACGTTAGTTCCGGTTAATTGAACCAATACAGAGTGCTATTTAAATTTGAGTTTTTTTAAAAAATCTTGGTTAGGATCCTTAAATATTTCAAATTGCTGATTTGATATTGTCAATATATACGTTGGAGTCCAAAGCATCGATATGGAAATAAAAATCTATGCGCATGCGTACACAAAGCATCGCCACTCTTCTGGATATTCTCTTAACAAAGACCGATTTTTCAAATAGATTAGGAACATCCTTTGTTTTGTTTAAAATCTATTGAAACTTTAAAGGAAAACCTTGGACATTTTTGACGTAATTACTGGACACTAATATGATAGAAATTAATTACCTGGCAAGTTTCGTCCAAACATTTAGGGGATCATTTCCGTGTATTGATTGAAGATACTCAAAAATTCAGTTGGCACGTCAGAGGCCTCTATAGTTCCGACTAGAGTATAAATTTTTTTAGCTGGTTTTGGTGTCGGGGTTGATTTGAAAACAGGGGAGCTTCTCGCTGGAGGAATGAAGGTTGGGGGAGGAGGGGTTTCTGCTGCTTTGAGTGATGCTTCCTTTTTCCCGATTGGTTGGTTTACATTTGATTTGGCCAGGGCGGCTGCGCACAAAACCATGGAAATAATTCCATGGGGAATGGTTACCTTCATTTTAAATTTGAACTTGCGTTTGCACAGCACTCTCAATTTAAAGCTCCTGGTCAAAATTGGATATAGTAGTGAAGTCGAGTAATGGATAATTGCACTTGCAATTTCTTCGGGATGTAATGATGTTTCGAGACTATGTATATATTTTACTTTCAATTAAAAGTTTGTTTAGGCTTGATTTAGCTTTAATATTCAAAACACGTCCAGGGAATTTCTTGCTTTTCTTTGTCACTACGAGGACCCGAAAATGTCAGTTCTCCTTTCAGTTTTGCCAGTAGAAAATAAAGTTAATGTGTGAAGTCAACAAGACATCTGTCGTCCAACAAAATATATAGAAACTTGTCCAATCGTACTCAAGGCGGTATTTACGGGTGCTTTGATTACAGTTAGTATCGGCACATTTTAGTGATTGAAACTATTTTAAATTGAAGACAGTATAATACTGTATATTAATTTTCAGCAGGCACATCTGCCCTCAAAATTAGTAATGTAACAGGGTACTAGTCTCCTCAATTTCTAATCACAATATTGATATGGATGGGTAAACCTTGAAAAGATTTTATGCTTACACGTAACAGCAGGAACTAAAATTAGTGCAAACATTGAGGTACAGTGTACTCTCACTCAAACAAACCACATTTTTTTTAATACTGGTTGCTTCAAAATAAAGGAATTAAAATTTCATGTAAAAATTTCCGTAAACTTGACGACCAAATACGTGGCTGAAGGCTTGTTCCAATTCACATGACCAACATTTGCGCTTTTTGAGAGGTCGTCCCATCACTTGGTCCTTGAAGTTTTGTTCAGTCTTCTGGCGCAATTTTATTCTGTTCTGATCATTAAATTCCAAACTACTGACCTGATGCTTCAAAATGTGAGTGCCCAAAACATCTACAAAAATAAAATTCCCTTCGGATGTTTTTGATAATCAATTACAAAATTAGTTTTAAAATTAAAATTTTACCGTTCTCCGATGTTTCTTGTGAGAAATGTAGCTCCAGTTCATTCGCAGTGTTAGTAAATGTCCCGTTTGCCGTAACAGAGGCTTTGTTATCAATTAAGGGCGCTGATTTTACATATACTAGCATTAGAGCCGTGAGCAGAATTAAAATAAAATTCTTCATTTCCATAAGTTTAGTGAGGGAAGAGCCAGAAGTCCTCTCAGTTCTTAATTAAGATGAATGAGCTTTAAATTATCGATAAACATTTTCTGAAATTATGATTCAACCTGTTGGATTTTATTGGTGAAATTAATGACCATAATTCCCATTGTATCGGACCGGTTCAAACTGGATGCGAGTATCTGCGGAGCATTACATTATACCTACAAAATCTAATCAGCTGAATACTGAAGCCCCTGCGTATGTCGATGCGATGCGATATATTGAAAATCACACGTACACTTTCATCCTTGAAACAATTCATTTCGCCTATAATTTTGATTTACAAAATTCAAGTTCCTTCAAAATTCCCTGCACTCTGGAGCAGTCCTTCGTACGATTTAAATGACAACATTTATATGTATTTAGAATACTAAATCATTTCAAAATATCCGCTAGTCCAGTTTTTTACGTGCATTTTAAGGAGCGTATATTTTGCAGAAGTAATTATCACAACCCGGAATTTCGATATTATTTTTAAAAATGTTTTGATCTACAAATTCATGTTTTAAAGTAATATAATTAACTGAGTTTTCACCAATAAATACAATTAATTTTAATGAAGCTGAAATCCATGCTTTACACATCCTTTTGAAAATTAATTATTCTGCGGGAGTATTTAGGCATTTTTTATCCGAACTGACTAAACGTGTGACCAATGAGGCCCTCTTCTGAAAATCCGTTGAACAAAGTTTTTGCCGCTTTTGCAAATGTGGTTTGGGTTGGCGCTTTTCCCTTTGGAGTAGCCTGTTTTCCTGTTGAACCGCTATTCGCTCCTGGATTCAAAAAATTAAACGTACTCAAAATGGACTGTATAACGCTAGCACCCGAATACTGCCCAGTGCCAGTTGCGCCTACACTTGCAGCTGGTTTACTGTTACTCATTGCTCTGGACCCCTCTAGAGCTAAAGAGAAAAAATTATGGTCAGACCAAATTTGAAATTCTGGCAAATTTTCAAAATTCACACTCACAATATACACTATGGCGGCAAAGTCAATTACCTGGAAAATCTATGTTTAGAGTTGAGTAGAACATTTCCCTAAATTGTTTCAAAGCCTTCACCAATTCATTGAAAACGTCTACAGCCTCAGGAGATCCTATGAAGGTTTCATCCATCCTTGGTAGTTTTGGGGTCGGGGAGGAGTTGGGAACACCGGAGGTCAACGCTTTAGGACTGGAGCTTGGAGGAGGAGCAAGAGGTGCCTTCGTTGTGTTGGGAGGGGGATCCTTTTCTCCTATTGGTTTTGCAGCGTTACGTTTGGGCATTGCGCCTGCCCAAACCACCATCGAAAGAATTCCAATGGCAATGCTTCCCTTCATTTTAAATTCGAGCTTGTACTGTACAGTACTGTTATTTTGAAGCTCGTACCTCTTACTGATTACAGTTCATATTTATGAGTGTATTTCCAGTTACTTCGGCCTTCTTGATGTTCAGGGACTGTTAATTTTACAATTAATTTAAAGTCAGTTTATAGCTTGATTAAACTTTCATGTGTAAACAAAACCCAGACAAATTTTTGGCATTCAGGGCCGCGTCAGCACTCTTATAAAATAGTGTTGTCCGTGAGTCCGTGGGTCTGTTTTTCCAGCAGTTTTCCTCCAAAACTACACTCGACTGATTTTGTACAAAATGTTTTTAAGCATTTTTTAGGCCGAAAACGTTGATGAGTTTGTTATTGATTGAAATCTGTCCGCTTTTTACGTAAACATATAAAAGCAAATAAAATCTTTGTTTTCAACTGAACTGTTTCACCGATTTCAATGAAATTTTTAACTCATACCGGTCAGTACAAATTTTTTTAATTTCATTTTTTTTACATTTTTTTTAATTGTTTGAATTTTGAAACTGCTCAAAAATGTGTAACGGAAATTGTTGAATTGAGCTGAACATAATACAATAAAGGGGGTAAGGAGAGATTTAACTAACACTTAGAATGTGACACAAAATTAATATCTGTTTACCCGCCAATGATTCTTTCAGGATTATGGATTATGTACAGGATCGTTCCTTTGAATCCGGGATTACGGGTTATGGTTTACGAGCCCTAAATCTTGAACTTAGGATTAAAGATTACACTTAAAAAGTTTTCAAGCAAGGATTAGTAGAATAATAAATTATGGATATGGTTAATGATTTTGCCGAAGAATGTATGGAGCTTCCTGCTGAAACTTTAGTCTCTTGTCTATGGATTTACTGGTTGAGTGTCCTATTGAAAGAAGTTAATTAAATACTAAATGAAAGAGAATTTGTAATTTCATTATTGTTTTTTCCATTTACAATTCAAAGCTGGGTCAATTATTACTTGGGGAATTTAATTGAAGCGCAGATGAAATCATGTCAGCGTATGCATATACATATAGTCAAAGTACAAATACAATGAAGGTTGGAGTAGCTACATCTATCAACAACAAAGCTATGGTTTTCACGGAAAGTTTCTGTGTCTTAGTGGAGTTGAACCTAGGACTTGTAAACGATGTAGGGCTGGTGCTTGGAGGAGGAGGAGGAGCTAAGGTGATGCTGTTGTTGAAGTGGGCGGTGCCAGAGCTTCCCCGTCGGGTTGAGTAGCATTAGGATGTTCAATTCGGGCTTGGGCAGGAACGTTACTTTAAGGCCTGTAGAAAATTCTGGTGCAGGTAGCAAACAGAGCGGCTCGAGGTTTTAATACAAAACGTGTTCATAATGTTGGTAATGCTAGTAGCATGGGAAGGATCTCAGAAGTGTTTTCTCAAAAAATAAATGACTGCCGAGAAAGAGCATAATTGCACGTACCGATGTACTTGCACAGTTCTACTACCTACTTTTATAGGTTTAATTTGAACATACTATAAATTTTACGTGTTTCTATAGCCAGGAGCACTTATTACACGTCAGCCGACAATGACGCTAGATATTCATAGTCGAACTGCCGAAGCATCCAAGTAAAGTGAAGCATGTGAACAAATTTTTATAGACTGCGAAATATACCCTTCCTGAAAATCTACAATTTTCTCTGTTTTATATACATTCACTTGGAATTAGCATTTCGAGAGTATAGTTACTCCATGTACAGTAGAAGTCAAATACTTAAACATGAAGGTTCGCAGAACAATTGTACTCACGATGTTACTTTACGCATCGGTGGTGTCACGTCCAAGAGGGAGAAGCGCGGCAAAACTCAACACTACAGCAGCGCTTGCGACTGCACATCAAAGCTCCAGTTCAGCCCTCGCTGGTCCCTCTGCTGCTTCCAGCACCTCTGAAACAACTTCCCTTCCTAACTCTATTTCCGCAGGAAAATCTGGGAAGAAAACGGGAACTGTAACACATGTTGATTCACCGATAGACACAATGAATGCGTTTTTGGCCGAGCTGGTGGAATACGTCGAAAAGATCTCCACGACAATTCAATCAGGTTTGAAATTAATACATATGTACATGCCACATATGTATATATAGTACAGTAAAAATGAAGTAAGGGAAGGACTTATGGGCAAATTTGGTTTTTCTCAGGATTTGGAGGTTCTAGAGCCGCTCCAAAATTAAATACCAAAGACGGCTATGAGTCTCCCTGGAACTATGGGAACTGGGATTCAGGGGACGATTCAACTAAACAAGTTGGGAAAAAGGGAACCACGGGAACGCGCGTTGGCTCTCCCCCTAAAAATATATTCAATGAAGCATTGTCCAGCTTGGTGACAAGAATATCTCAAGCGGTATCTCTCTCTAATGCATATGGAGGTGCAGGTCGCTAGTGTCCCCATCTATTATGTGTAGTACTTGCAATAATGACATTCACCACAATCCTTTACTCAGTACCTATTAGGACTAAGGAATTTTAATTATCTATAAATTATTAATTACTGATACGATGATTATAAATTACAATATGTAGATAAATATACGAAATGTACTGTTGAGATAAAAAAAATCCGTAAAAAATCCAATGGCAAACTTTTGCAAAAAAAAAAAAAAAATCTTGGACTTGATTCGCATAAAGGACCTGTGGACTCATTACTTCATCTTTTAATATTTTAATAGGGTATAAGTGATAGGACTTTACCTCATTGTTTGCAAACAAAAGAGCGTGAGTAATCTGCAATTTAATCCACATAGTCTGCAATACATTTTTGCCTGATTTTAAGAACCGGTATTCATCCCCCCGGTTAATTTTTGGGGTCAGAGGGATAAAAAATCTGAAACCAAGTCAGCTGATTGGACCGTAATTTCGGCTTGCATTTAAGCTAATAATGTCAATTACAAATGAACATCCATGAAACCCGTACAGGTAGTAGAACAATCCTCTACAGCTCTCTCTAATTTTTACTTCACATATATATATAGTTTACCACCGAAAAATTGTCAACTTCAAAATTAGAAACTCATTTCTTTATTGTGTTCCTAATGGTTTTTTAAAAATATTTTTTTTTCAAGTTTTCAATTTCCAGGTGGTTTATTATGCATTTTCCAGTTCGACGTTGATGATATTTGAAACAATTATTATTAAACGGTCAGGCGCAAATATTTCAACAAAATAAAAAGGAAAGAGCATATTTTGGGCTAACCAAGCGTCTGATCACATTACGTGTACTTTTAATACATATTTATACATTGTAATTTGTTATGAATGCTCGGGTTTTTGACCCTTTTATATATAAATGCGCTATTATAATATTATTATTATTATTATCGATAACTGGGAAATTCTTGCTCCAGAGTGGACACCGTGTCAATGTGAATACATTCTGAGCTGTTTCTTTAATTCCGTTTTTTTCCACCCACGGTAGTTTTATTGTCTGGAGGTGTGATTCCTAATCTATTGAGAGCTCCTTGAAAGGCTTTTAATCCTCTGAGAAAGTCCCAAGGGCTATCCGCCGTCGCTTTCACATATTTGGGCATAGCTCTAGAATTATTCATGGCTCCTGAAATTAGATGATGGAATTCGATTTTATTAATACCTTCATTAATTTTATTACGGATATGGACCTCTGTGAAAATATAATTTACCAGGTAAATTAGTCTGAATTGCCTCGGAGATCCTTTCCATATATTTTCTCAGCATATTCACAACTGCATTTACAGCCTCCGTGCCTGGATCGGATTCTGGGACAGTTACTGTTGTATTGGAGGGTTTTGCAATTGTAGTGGAGTTGGAAGCGGAAGCGCTTGGCGCTGTGGTAGGGCTGGGAGGGTCTGCGCTTTTTCCATTGGTCTTGGGGGAACTTGATTCGGGCGCCGCTGCTGTTGAGGCAGGTGCTTTAGCACTTTCTTCAGCATTACCGGGATGTGGTACAACCGATGCGTAAAGTAGTATCGTGAGTATAATTATTGTCCTGCGAACCTTCATGTTTAAACATTGGACTTGTACGGATCCCAATCCTTTCAACAATGCTTCTGGTAATTGTATTTCCATGTTGATGATAACATATAAATCCAATGATTTTCAGGAATGCTAAATTTCGTATTGTTGATTAAATTTTTGTAGTATGCTTCAAAGGAGTTGTTAAGAATGCACAATCGTAAATCGTTCACGTATCAGCGACTTGACTATTAAATATCTCCCATTCTCATTGTGCATATGCATAGATTTTATGTAGCTAATATGTCGGAGGGTCTTTCCGCAAGCAATCTGCTAGCCTTTGTAACGCTTTTTTACCCCACATGGCCGTTATTTTTTTTATGCGAGCCTAACCAGGGCGGGCCTCCTGAAATTCCTCTCCTGCAACTGTGCAAATACAAGGATTTGAGGATTAAAAGACACGCCCGACGTCATCTCTCGTATTAATGGTGTTAGTTACCTTTTGTTAAAAAATATGAGCTTTCGCAATGCTTGATTTGCTGTTTGTTTAATTATATATGGGTTTTTACAACCGAATTTTATGACTCCTTTGGTATTCCCGTTTAAAATCGCTCCTGGCTTAACTTGGTAAGAGGACGTGCGTCACATGTTTGGAAATAATGTAGAAAGTATTTTGTTGGAACCATAGATGGCTCTGGTCGTTTCACACCTAAGCTCATCATTTAGCCTCATTTATAAGTTCTTTCACA
Source organism: Allacma fusca (assembly GCA_947179485.1). NCBI lineage: Eukaryota > Metazoa > Arthropoda > Collembola > Symphypleona > Sminthuridae > Allacma > Allacma fusca. The sequence continues at coordinate 54,373,149 of OX359245.1, forward strand.
TCATATGTACTTATAGCAGGTAGAAATATGCATTGCCGTTTTATAAATGTTCCTATTGATAGGAGATATATAATACTGTCAGAATTGTGTGCACAAGTGTACTAATTATAAAGAATTTAATCGATCCCCTTAAATCCTGTTGAGGTTACTGTAAAAGTCGGTATGTTAAGAGCTTTCAACAGAGCCTCCAAAATACATTGTTCGTGTATTTTAAGGGGTGAAGTGAAACCAAGTTCTCGTTAACACGAATACGAAAGATATATTTGATGATACAGTAACTTAAATTGTCATTGAAGCTAGTTGTAGCTGCCCATAAATTATTTAAAATAAATTAAAAATATTCAAATCCTTATAAATATGGTACTGTATTTACAAAGTCAGGCAGAGCTGGTGAATTTTTCTAAAAACTGGCTTTAATAATCATTTCATTATAAGGAAAATAATTGTTTTTTGATTCGATTCGATGCGTTTCCTGCTCTCAATTAATACTACATTAATTATCTTGACTTATTCCCAAGACCAGGGACCAAGTTGATCATGGAGTTGGCCAATCCATTAAGCCCAGTACTTATGGGCCTTTTCTCTATGGTTTGCTGCAGCTGTGGGGAAAACTTGCCGGCCACTTCGGCAGCAATATTCGTCGCAGTATTCGCAAGTTTGGCAGGGCCTTGAAGCATCTCCTCAGCGTGTTTTCTTGTAGAACCCACGGCAGAACTGACAAATGTGGAAGAAGTATCCTTGAATGGTTGTGTTGCTTTATCTAGGACTCCATTGGCGGATTTAACTAAATCCTGGGAAGCCTTCTTTATTGCTGAGGCTGATCCTGCCACACCAAGTGATTCTTGGATGTAGTTGAAGGGGTTAATGGCGTCTAGAACAGCTTTAGTGGCGTCATTAGAACCCCCTGGAAGTGAAATCCGCAAATTTTACATTTTTGTTTAATTTATTTATTATTTTTAATTATTTTTAGTTATTATTATTTTTTTTTGTATGCCATCTATTTAAATCAATGTACAAAAGTGAAACCACAGTTTGGGATTTACCAGGCAGGAGATTTACCACAGATGACAGTATGGTTTTACCCTCAGGAATTGGTTCGGGAGATGGTTGCAAACCCAATAGGTTTTCAATGAAAGTAACCATATCGACAAAAAATTTCGAGATTGCATCTACAATTCCTTCTAGTGTTAAATCAGAGCCGAAAAGTAATGCGTTGGAGTCTCTAGGGCAAAGTAGCACTTGGATCAGGACGTAACTAATTATAGTTAACTTCATTTTGTTTAAATGGAAGTGACGCGGGAGCCTTCTACTCATCAACTAAATTTAATTGCTTACATGCTCTTGCAATGTTTTATTTTTATTTGCCCAGAACCTAGCTTTTTAGTGCGGAGCATTGTTAGGGTTCTTGTTTACCATGGAAAGGATATTTCGATCCAATTCAACAGTTTTAAGTGGGCCTACAATTTTTCATTACTGATGTCATCAAACTTTGTCACGTTTCCCCCACCAATCCCTACATACACAAGAATAATGCACCTTTTGTATGTTTAACTATTTAACTATACGTAATTTTATTTTCGTTTTAAAAGTATAAATTGAAATTCGTGTATGAACATTTACAAGTTTTGTTCAAGACCACCCAATTTAATTCATTTTTAGTTCAAAAATTGAAAGTATATAGCAAATACTCAAGCGAGTGTTAAAGTGCTTTTAAGACAACGGTAACAATTATTATATGGCCAGTGTTGGACACATTACAATTGTTGTATCGAGCAAATCAAGCTTAAGGATTACTGTTTTTTGTCAGCGGCTTTTAGGATTACAAATAAGAGTTACTTTTCTAAAAATCAATTTAAGAATTATTGATTACAGATGGAGCAATTTGTTTTAATTGGAGCTATCATATATTGTTAATTGCGTATTTTTGTATTTGTTTATCGTCCGAATTCTAATTTCAAATGAACTTTCAGGAGTATTGGCGGGTATGCTTGGATTTCTAATTCGGCCGAATTAATATATTTGGCAATAATTTTTTATTACACAATCAAATTTCCTGATTAGAACATTTAATTCTATAGATATTGAGATGCATCTCATAAGCGTAAGTCCGAAATTTTTATATGGGTTGGGATTAATTAATCAATTTTTAAAGCCTACCCTAGTAGAAAGAATGGTGACCTGAACGTAAATATGATGTAACCGTTTGACGTTAGTTGGTCATGTGAACGTCCGCTATGGACGTTCTTGTGAGTAACAAATGTCCGCTTTTTTAACGTTTCTCTTACTAACACTGGCATCGTCCCAGGAACGTCCCGATTGATGGTAACGTTGACGTTCCTCTGTTTAGTACTATTTACGACCTAAAAATACTAATGCGTAAGTTTTTGATTACGAGTGTTTGGTGCTTCAATGAAAAAAGGTGAAGAACACAAAATTATACAGATCCAAGTGGCTTGATATTTATTCTAGTATTTAAAGCCTTGCGTAAAAACTAGCTCTCAATAGATACACAATTAGTTATCTTCGTTCGCACCATCCGGTACATCTTCATTTGCATTATTTAGCAAACGACGTTTCGCGTGCTTCAGCCAGTATTTTATACATTCTTCTATAGACTTCTCCGTGGATTTAGGTTCAATCGCTTGGACACTCGCTAGAAGAAATAAATATTCAATACTGCTTTCTCAATTTAGTTTATTTCATTCAAAGCTGTAAGGCGAATGTATGGAATACCTTTAACTAATTTAACCACCCTAGGAACAGCCGGTCTCTTTCTAATCTTACTAGATTTAACTCAGCTGTAGAATTAACACAAATTTAAACAATATCAGTTACAAAGTAGGTTCCATTCCATAAAATAATTCGGATCAAATTCATTGTATTTTATGTCACAACAAAACTTACAAGAAAAATATTTGACATGGACTGCAACTTTCTTCCACCCGTCTCCTGGGATGTCGCCCTTCTTAAAAGCTCTACAGTATTGGCTGTTGCCAGGCCAGGAACAAAATTTCATATCTGGGGAGAGCCAAGACATGTGAACAATTTCACAGGGTAATGTACCGTCAGCTGCTTTCTCCTTTACAAAGTCAACTATTGCGTACATTTTGCTTCAAATAGCTTCCTAAGGAATAAAATGTATTTATTGGTGTTATATATTGGCATTATAAGTGCTGAAACCGAGACTATAATAAGTACTTAATTTTGACTTGCATAAAATGTGTTAATAAATTATTGTATAAGGCAATACAGAGTGATTTCTAGAGACCGTTTTCATTTTAAGTACGATTGCTCACCATTAATAAAACTTTCATATTTACGAAAACATTCCCATTTTATCCACAATCTTTCAGAACATTTGTAACCATTTATACTAATCGTTTTACCAACTTTTTAAAATTTACCAGAATGGTAACTTTCGCGTAAAATTTATTTCAGAGCTTGTAAATATTTTAGGAAAAATATTACACAAAATCATGAAAATATAACTCAGTTATTTTAAATATTTGCAGCCAATTCCACCAAAATGTTAAATGTAATTTCAGAAGAACATCATTGGTCCTAAGGTTAATTTTGGCAGTTTTAAGAATTTCAGGGATTGTAATTGCCCTAAAGTCTCAGTCAGTGTGGAAGAACAGACCAGATTGATACTCATAAAAAACTATATTTGATGCCCACACTGATGCCTGTTGTCATTGATAGGGCAGAGGAACCAATCATGTGATTGTGAGAATTTGAAATGACATTAACATCGATTCCACTGAATAAATGCTTTGATGTTCGATATTCAGCATAATGGAAAATCATTCTCAGTTGGCTTCAAAACTTAAAGAACAGAGGTTAAAGTCCACAAACAATCATTCGGAGTGACAAATCGGGAAGACTACCAAGTAATTATCAGTTTCAATTGCAAGGAGCTTACAAACTATATGATCCAAGGGAACACAGTAGATATTTGCACTAGCAATTTGATTTCTAAAAATGTTTAGATGTGACGAAGGAATTGGGTTGTCAAAAAATGTTCCTTGCTTCGAATAGTACTTGCATAACGCATGCACAATACCACCACGGTTCACAAAATTCATAATGTGAATTACAGTTCCATCTTTGGTTAGAGCAAATGAGTCATTTGTACTAGTGGTTAATATGAAGGATTTTTGAATGCATTTCCTGAACTGCAAAACGTCTGGTTCCCCGGGAATTGTTGGTCCAGATGAATGTGGGGATTTTAGCAGGGGGTAGACTTCATTAATAGTATTTCGAACAAGCACGGAATTTTCTTTAATTCGGTTCTGAATTTGTTGCGACGGCTTGTTCCCTGAGCGCAGCATGCGCTTAATCTGTCCTAGGTGCGTTTCAAAAGGAAAAGCACTGAACGAATCCAAGGTTCCGTGCAACATAACTTCATCTGCAAGGTGGAGAAGATTATGTGTATTATATACCATATGTTCCTTTCCGTAAAGATCGGAATAGTTCTTCACAAACTGCTCTAAAAGTTTTTGCAAATGAGTACAAATGGGACTTATTGCCTACCAAAATTCTGATAGCAACACTTAACATTAAGAAATTAGCATACACTTCTGGTTTCAAGACATTTTTCAAAACAACTGGGCCAAGATATAACAAGAAAAGCCTGCATTCAGTTGCCTTCCACCTGTCAATAAGCTGCAAATCGCGCGGTTTCCTCTGAAAGTCACTTGGAATGCTTGATCTTAGAGATTGCAGGTTCTTTGAAATAATACTGACACTGTTGGTTGGAATTCGTATTTCCAAAGGACCTCGCATCCAAAGCGAAACTAATATTTTGACATTTTCTAGGCATACAAGATGCATATAATCCAGTGGAATTTGACTGATCATCCCAATTCCAAGTCTTTCCAACGGAGATTTTTCTGTAGCAAACGGCAATAAGTGATGCTCATCTTGGGAACGGTTAGTAAAGCTGACATCTGTTCTCAAATTGCCGGATACAACCGGGAAAGTAACTTTTCGGTTCCACTCACCTTCGATTTCGCACTTTTCACATCCAAAGTATCCCGTATGCCCTTTAACGGATTTAATGAATGCTCGAGCGGGGGCGTCACAAATAAACAAGCACGTCTCTAATCCTAATGAATACTTTACGCTCCTATATGTTATTCCTTCTCGTACTATTTCACTTAATTCTTGAACAAAATTGTCTAAATAGTTTTGCAAACTTTTGGGTTTAGAGTTTTGCATAGAAATTTGAATAGTGAATGGGGATCTGTCTTTGCATTCTTTGATTGCACAAAGTATTGGCCAAAAGCATTGGGTTGAGTTGTTGAATAGCGGAATACCATCAATGTTGAAATGTAATGTTAACTTAGATGTTCCAGCCAATGTGCCACTTTTTAGCTTGTCTAGAATTCCTGTCTGAATTCCTAGAAATAACGTCTGATAGACGGGTGTTGTAATTACATTTGTAACGGTCGGAGTATGAAGCAAGGTTTTGGCTGACTTTGGAAGCTCCGGATGATGCTGGCGGAGAATGAGGAGCAGTGAATCCAATGAGGAATGTTTGATGTTTTCTTTCAACGCCCATATCTGTAATTGCTTTGGTAGATAAAGGTCAATTTCCTCTTCCTGTGGGCAATTTGTTTGATCATCTTTGCTTTCCTCTGTACTACCAGAAAATTCCGTCGAGTAATCTAACGCACCGGTATCACTTTCGGAATTTCTTCTGTTGGCTGCTTCAAGATTACTTGAACGGGATGCAAATCTTGGCTGAATAGAACTTGAATTATAGTTGTAGTTTTTTTCACAATTATGTACCTCACACTCAATAATTTTCGAATTGGAGTCACAATCATTAATTGTTGGGGCTGAATTATTATCGGATATTGTATCCAAATCCAAGGCTACTGCCCGACTTACAATTCGTCGCAAGTGCCGCTTGCTAAAAGTCTTAGGCATTCTGATGGCAGTAAAATTTGTCTACTGTAGTATTGATCACTGCTTCAAACCATATTTTAAACTTATATAATGTACAAGCTAATTAGACCTACAGAACATAAATGAGCGCGAAAATAATTTAAAATCTTACCAAGATTGAGGAAGAACCAAAGTAGCAAAGCAGCATGGACACCCCAAGATGAAGGTTTGCTTTCCTTGAAATAACCACCTACTTTTCCGCACACATTACATCTGCAGATTGTGTTGCTCTTGCGCTCTGCGCATGGGCATTACACAAGAGTGCTGAGTCTTCTTGGGCAAGAAGAACGTTGTTGGGACGTGTATGGTAGTTCTAATTTCAAACTATACAACAGCGAACCTGGCGGTTATTATGACGTTCCCAGAACGTAGAAATGACAATAGAGTTTAACGTTGATGTCCGTAGTTATTCGAACGTCCCCATAACGAATAAAAGTTTCTATCTGTATGTGCAAGACGTTCTTGAACGGCGTTTTACGTTCATGACCAAAATCTGACGTCATTGCGACCAAGCTCTTCTACTAGGGTAGATTCATAATGGATCAACAGGATAAGGGGTTTTGAAAAATCTGACATTCATGTAAACCGGACTTTATACATCACTGACTGCGTTGAGATCAATTTCTTATCATACAATAAAATTACATTCCAAATTTAGTAACCTATGTATTATTCCATATGTGTGATTTTTGTATGCATGACATACACATGTGCGTAAAATCTTATCACTTTGGACGAATTTTTATTATTGACGAATATTTCAGAAAGAAGATCAGAACTGTGCAGAGCTGTCAAAAATTCGTATGGTTCAACTGAAAGGCCCCAGTAGGCTTGTACAATTGGGTTCCAAGTGGCTGTATTAGTACAAGTTCATCTACTGTTGTGTTACCCAAGGTCGAATACGCCGACAAGCTACTATTGGCTGTACCGTTATTAAACTGAGTGAATGCTCTTCTGTTGTCAATGGATTCGGACCTCGAGGAATTTCGTGGGACTCCAAGAGGCGGGACTTCACCTAGAAATGGATCCTTTACTGGTGAGCTCAAATATGGGGATAAAAACTGGTTGGGCTGCAAGTAGACCGTTTGTAGTATTGCGCAATGAAGGAACAAAATTACAGGAAGTCTCAGCATATTTCCCCAAACTTTGACTCTTTCTTGGATGTAAGTTACTGTCTTCCAGAATTTTTAGAAATTTATGCAAAAACATTAAGATAGAAATGGTACAGCTGTTATAAATTTTGAGGAATATGTAAATCCCATAAATATAGATATTTAAATATTATACTCACATTAGATCCTAGTGCTAGGGGGAACAAACGGAACCAGCATTGTAGTTGCATTTGGTAATAAATAAACCTTTTAATTTCAATTGTTTGGAAGGCATTTCACCAATGCGTCAAAATATTTTGATCACAAAACGAATGCTTCAAAGAAATTATCTCTACATGTTTTGCATCATATTCTAGCTTCGCAAACTTTTACAAGTATCATAAACTATTAAATCAATGGAATTCTTATGACGCTTGCATTGACAAATAAATTATATTTTAATTGTCGAATAATATTTACTTTGTGGAATATTCAAAGAGACCGATCATTCTAAATTTTATTAAGCATATCTGTCAAATTGCTTCCTACTTCAAGCACAATATTGATGGTTTTTGTCGTCCAGGAAGCATGATGGAAGTGGAGAGGCACTAGATAATGTTCCAGCAATAGCTACGATAGGAAAATCGCCAGAGCGTAAATGCTAGGTGCATGGAACGTCAGGAATTAGTGCAGAATTACCCACATTACCAACCATGACTAAGGGGAGTAAAAACGATCAAGGCAGCTGGGAAATGTCTGCCTGAGCAGAACGTTAGGGAACATATGGCTGACGTAGGCGAGGAGGAACGTCGAGCAGAGGAGCAGCCAATCCCAGAGGAGGTAGCCGAGAGTGAGGAAGATGGCCAAACAATGGGAGACAGGGAGCCTAGAATGGACTCGGAGAAGCCTGGAAAATATCGGGAGAAGGAAAATGAGTTGGATAGAGACAGAAACTGAACGGACGTGCCCGATATTTGCTCCGATCAAGAAAAAAGGAGTGAAGTGAAATCAGCCATTTCTGTTGAATCTCCTTCTAAATTTGTTTTGAGAAATCAATTATAATTTTACGATCGGTGACTAAAATTAGCATATTTTGGATTTAAAGTAATCAGAGGGTTGTGAGAACAGTAAATAAACTAGTAATTTTCATAAATATCCGCAAAATAAAGTGACTTGTGGACAGTTAAAATTTATCACAGCCAAGATCCTATAACTTTATCATCATTAATTTCTAATGTCAGGAGATTTCATTTTCACACTCATAAAGGGCTATTCTAAGGTGAGATTGTGTCGTATCTCAAAGTATCAACGACAGTTTTAATAGCTCGTCACATAAAGCTCTTCAAAAATAAGTCGTAAAATGATTCATTCCCGTTCGAATTATTTTGGATCGAGATTAGGGGCATGTTATGAGTAAAGATGAGTTTCGCATGTGGTTCAAGTTGTGGGCACCAGAAATGTTCTATATGATATGCCAACGGAATAACAAATGTAAATACGTAATGTCTTATTAATGCATTAAAAAATTATAGTCATATTTTAGCCCAGACACAAAAATCCGAAATCGATGTAATACTTAATCACTTTGCAAAAATATCCCTCCTAGTGACAATCTTTACTGCTTCTTTATTGAATGTATTACAATATTTCCTGGGTTGGAAATTAAAAATTCAGTGATGAATCAAAATCTCAGAATTAAAATTCACTTTAACAAAATTAAAACTGTACTGTGCGTCTGATTTTCTTATAAGTATATATTTACAGCTACACACTAAATTACAGGGGAAGCGCTTCTTTAAAATATTTAAAAGTATACTTTAAATATTTTAAATCCATACTTTGAAATCTAACTGACTAGGAATTTATATGTACAGTAAAACATCCTCCTTTTTCCCATACACCCCTTTGTATTTATTGAAGAGGTCCATGAGAGCATCCGCATAGCGCTTATGAGTCTCATCAATGGCTTCCTGGGTTGGGTGCGCCATACGAACGGTCTCTACAGGTGTACCAACTGCAACCATATTTTAAAAAATTCATGTATAGTTATAATTTTTACAAAGCTCATTTAGATCCTTTGCAATATAATAATAGCCTCTCGTACAAACTTACCCACAACATAAATGGGGTGTCTCTTGGGCACTAGCCCGAAAGTATATTGAAATATCCCTCTACCGACGAAAAACACTGGGGCCAGTCCTAGGATCTTGGTAAGGGTGTCCTGGAGCTTCCTTATAGCAGAGCCCTCTGGATTAGGGACTTGATCATAGATCTTAGTCTCACCGAAGGAAAAGACAGGCACTAGTGGGGCTCTTTAAACAAATGTTTTGAGGTTATTGACATCGATCTTACTATTTTTGGGGGACAAAATTGTAATTTTGAGTCAAAATATTAAGTCTCACCCATTCCGAATCGCCATCTTTATGAAACCTTTACGTCTATTAACATGCACTCGGATTTCCCGACCAGGATGGGAATCCAATGCCTCAGGAGCGCCCCCTGGGACTAAAACCGCCGCATGGCCACCCTCTGGTCGACTCAAAAGGTAATTTATGCTATCGCGGGAGGCTGAGCATGCTCCTGGAAATATAAATTATTGTAAATAATTTTTTAAAATAAAATGTAGTATTGGAAATATGATTAGATTTAAAGGGACTTGTGCCACTCTCATAATCAGAAGTTTCTACATGAATTTTTGAATTGAAGCTAGTATGTTGACACGTGATCCTTTACTTAAAGCATTTTGAAACAGTCGGATTTACCTGCGCACATGATGTAGTCCCTGTAAACGGGGAAAGAGTAGTGTCCTTCCAAGGTGAGTAAATGGGGCGTGATGTCTGGGAATACCTGGCTGAATTGGACGCCCTCTACAAAAATGTAAAAAAATTAAATAATGGGAAAATATTAAACGGAAAACTTCCAAATACAGGAAATGCTCCTCCGTCAACTGACCTGTAGCAAAGCACCCGAAAGCCCCGCTGCACAGGACACCATGCGGATGTGAGCCAAATAAATAGTTTCTTCTTGGGTCCAGCTCCGCTGTCTTCACCAAATAAATTGGGAAATAATTACAGTAATGTTTCCACAAGCCCCAATCTCTGACCCATTTGGACCTGGGATTTGAATCATAATAAATTTTATTTAAATACAATTAACCCATTGAGCAAATCGGTTGAGGTTTAAATGAGTTAGACAGTTAATTAATTTTAGAGCTAGCTGGTAGGATCCACTCATTAGAAAACAATTTCAAATCCGTACCTTCTGCCCCCTCTGTTGCAAATGTCCTTATCATACAGGAAATACGCCAAGTACAGCACGGCCAGGAACCCATAATTTGTGAAGAAGAAGAGATACAGGAAAAATACAAGGCCTAAGGGTCCCATGAGGAAAAATGTGTAGATCTTTAAAAGGAGGGAAGAACCTTTAAAAATCCCTTATTTCGTATATGAAAACAGAATATTTTCAATTCAAATTAGTACTTACCCATGCAGCCACAGCTAATGTTTGAAGCCGTCTTTCCAGCGGGAGTTTCAAAGGGGCGAAATCAATTCCGAAAACTTTCTTCCCGGTTTGTGGGCTATAAATGCAATCATGATTTCAAATTAGTAACAGAATGAAATACTTCCTTCCCCATGTTGTAAAGTACAATCAACTACAAATGTAAATAAGAATGATCCCCCCCCATTGAGAATATTTTGACGTTAAATTATTCGTGAGTCAAATATTTAAAAAAAAATCCTCTACTACGAAATTCAACATGAGAGTCAAATTTTGTCCATTTGAGCATGCACTCTTGTAAATATCTGTAGTTTGTATTTTGTGCTAATCATTTGAATTTAAAGAGCTTACGGGGGCTCAAAGGGATCACGAATCAGAGTGGGCTCCTCTTCCGTCATCCTGGAAACTGATGGAGTTGAAAGCGTATGGCCTTGAGCAAAAGTATTATAAATTTATAGTTTTTAAATTAATTAAAATCCCCAGCAAGCTGATCCTTACTGGCTGGAATGAAAAGTTACAAATTATTGTAATCGAATAAAATAGGTATAGAATTGCAACACTTAAGCACTACACATTGAAGGAACATTGCACCTTGAACCGCATGTTCATCTTGTTTACTCCCCCGACTCCTGACTAATGATTAGATAAACTGCAAACGGAGTCAAAATTGATTACAATCCTTTACAAGGCGCTCCTTCCCGAAATGGCAATTTTAACATATGCTGACATTACATATGATTTGACACATTTTCCTACAAATGAGAGTCTAAACAGTAAAGTCCTTTGGAATTTGTCCGATCTGCAGATATGTAGCATATTCCCTTCACAATAGTAAATATATATGCATGCTCATATGCTGAGCATACGAATCATTTAAATTCCTGACAAATGTGAGAGAGAAGCAAATTATGAGAACTGAAGGCACAGAATCAATGATCGAGTTATTTTAATTGCTAATATATCTCCGGCTTATCTTTATATGCGTAATGTCAATGTCTCTTTGTATTTTTAGCCCAGCTGTTTTGTCACTTGCTAAAGATGTATACAGGTTGGAGGTTTGTTTTACTATCTAGAACTTTCTTGTAAGAGTTACAAGCATAGCTCACATTTGTAAATTGAAATTTTCTGTTGGGAATTTGTGACGTCACTTTGTTTTGTCTACCACACCTGAATTTAAGTAAGCATGAAAGCGACACATGCAATGAACAATAGTGTGTATGCTCAATAGTGGACACGTATGAAATCTACCGTAAATCCTGGGGAACGAACCCTTTTGAAATGTCGCGTTTTATTTCTATTTATAACTCCTTTCGGAAATTTCCAATTCAGTGTTAACAAATCACGATGAGCACTACGTGCTAAGTCACCAGGGGGCAAAGGGCCGACGGAATGTTGCAACAAGGGTTATGAACAGTAATGTGGTGTGTACAAGGAAACGTGTATTTAATTTCCCCCCGTACAGGTCACATTTATATGTACTGGACAAAGATGTTAACTGAGGCAAAAGAAAAAATGGTTTATACATGTGCTTCCTTGTATGTAGTATATATTCAGTACGCATATAGTAAATTGTGCAAAACGTTTCATATTCAATTTTAAAACACCATGTACAAGTACTACCGACCTCTACCGGTGGTTAGAACACACAATTTAATGTAAGCAACAAATCCTACAATAGATGGCGCAAGCTGTACTCCCTAATGCCCGCGAAAGTGTTTCTATGGGACGCATATAGGGATAGTGCTTTGGGAAATTCGTTGGGCCTTTTATCGAAAATCCCAACGAGTGTCCTGCAAGACTGCGCCCATACGACCCTCTCCCATATGCCCTTTCCCATAAGAACATTCCCAACTGGATGCAATATTGGCCCTGCTCCCCATGTAGTTAAATATGGACTTATGATTAGTATATGCCTTATAAACTATAAACAATTGTAGCAAAATAAGAGGTTGAAATCAAACTATTTCGAATTATTTAAAACTTCTTTTATTATCAATATTTTATGTACAAGTAAAACAAAAATTACACTAAACTTACATACGAACTTTACTATAAGCTCCACAAAGGGGGCAGGAGCGTGGGAATATCTTGTCGGGTACTCCACTAACCATCTAAAAATGGAAAGAATTGAAATGAAATAAAATTGAATTATTAGTTACATTAATAATAAAACGCTAACTTGAAACATGAAATAAATTCGACATGTAGCACATTTCAGTTGACTATTTATAACGGGAATCAAGGGGACGTAACTATTGTTGATAACAATATTTGTAGGTAATCAAATATTTATTTAGTAGAATTTAACAGCTAGTTTCTATTATCTGAAATTAATTTAATAACTTACCTTAAATTAACCAGCAAGGAACCATTCCGCTTCAGTTTTGAAACCTGCAATAATACAAACGTGAATCAATACAGGAGTCATTTAAAGTTCCTAGTACAACTATTTATTTTTATTTTACTTTTTCTGTTTTTTACGTAAAACAACAATTTAAAAACTTACCTAGTAGTAAAGTTCATTACCACTTTATTGTTGTAGCTTCCGTCTTCAAAAGTGGCTGCTTGTGAGGACTTTTCGTCAACTTCAACTTGAGTCAGCCGTTACATGTGCTGTTTACGAATCCCGATCATTGTATGTCAGAACTGACTGACTTGTATGTAATGCTCATGCGCAGTGTAAAAGCGCGAATGAAGTTCCCATGGGAAACCCCGTATGGCCACAATCGTATGGGTAAATAGTATAACATCCCATGGACTAGGCCCATCGGTACGTTCTTTTAGGAAATGTACTTGGGTTTCATATGGGACCAATTTTCCCACGGGATCCCAAGCAAAATACTTACGCGGGTGTGAACACATATGTATTACTATGAGTTTATAAGTGACCTCATTTAATTTTCTTAGGTCAAACGAATGACACGACGTCCTTCAAAAACAATAGAGTTCTTCCTGTTTGCATGATATGTCCATGTAAAAATTTTGCAGTGTGTAGTAGCAATGGTTCTGCAGATATCGTGCGGACAAGACAACCTCTGCAGACGATCAGACAGCCCGACCTTCACAATAGGGACTCTCACTTCGCTTCGCCCCTAAAAAACCAGATGCAGAGTAAAACTGCGTTGAAAAGGGACGGACTCACCAGATATGGAAATTTTCAGGACAGGTTTGAATGATCTGTAAGACCGGCGTAAAATGTGCATAATGTATTTTGGTGTACGACATTTTCTGATAATGTACATGGTCCAATAGGGAAGCGTACAATTGTAAAGCAACAAATAGAAAATTCCTTTGGATGATGTTTGTAAAAATTGCATCACAGTTTCCACAATCGATACTCATCGATACGAGGAAATGTACTCCTTGAGGTGTCAGTGCTCAGTCACTATAAATTTACTACTCTAAAGTCATTGTCTCTTAACTCAATTTCTGAATCTATGAGTGCTTTGTTACTACACGGGCAACTGCACTTTAAGTATATAGATCCCAATTAAATTTCCTACTTGTTCGCTCACATATGGAATACAAGGGGTGCATACTTAAATGTACAAATACATAATCAATTAAAAGGATTTTAATTCATTAAAGTTTTTGAAAAATCTTCGCTTACAACTAGTAATAATTACTGGGATGGGTCATACTTCAGTAAAATCAACTGTCCCTCTAAAATTGGAACTTTGACCAGTCCTGGTAGCCATGGATGACTTTTTTGTCTTCCGATTCAAGTGCATGGACTCGATATGTTTCATCAAAGTGGCAGACGTTTGAAATCTCCTCAAGCAACGCCGGCATAAATATGATTTACATCTGTTGCTGTACCTAAATAATGACCCCAGATCTTTGCACAGTACGTAGTGCTCCACAGTCACCGTAGAGGCTTTTGAAGATAAATCCTTATTTGGTCTGTCCACTAGAATTAAAAATAAATCAATCGTATGGCGAGCGTTCAAGGATCTCTGTCCGTAATGCTCCCTGTCGGTTTCGATCTTCACATATATTGGAATCCGTGCGTGTGTTGAAGCTGACGTAAAGAGGGAAACTAAATTGGGAAATGACTTGATCTCTTGCTATGCTCCTTGCCATCGATTTCCTGCAACGAGTACGCTCATTGTCTTCCGGACTATTTGTCAAGAATAAGTCGGGTCGACTCGATTCATTTACACCTGTATCCTTGAATCCAAAAACATATATTTCCAAATTTGGGTTTTGCCGCTCGAATCGGGGCAATTGGTCAATGGTCATAGGCATGTTAATTCCATCCATATTAATTCTTTTGACAATTTTACGGTATTTTTTCATTGAGTCAGGACAATACTTCGCATTTCGTATTCCTGCTGCGACGGAAAAAAGGAAACTATAATTCATGTCCTGAACGCTTTTCAACTTTTCCTGAGCTGATGAAAGTTTCTCAGAATAAAAGCTATGGAGGCTATTGTCTACGTTGATAAACAGTTCCCGCCTCTTGTGAAACACGTAGGGAAGGGGCATATACTCAGCTTGATATGACGGTGTGTGTCTCATAATAAGAAGTTTCAGATTAACAAGGTTAAATGAATAGGATCCCGTGTGATTGTGGAAGCTATTTTGAGCCTGTTCTTTTAATTCCCGACATGTTTGGTGCAATATTTGATCTACTTGGTTTTCGTAAACAATTTTTCTCACTTCAGATTCAAGCACCATTTCAAAATGGTGAGGCGTTTCCGTAGCATCTGACTGCATTTTACAGCAAAGAACAAATTTTATGGCAACACATGTAAAGATCCGAACGCCCAAGAGCATTTCCTGAAATAATTTTGAATGTAACGAGCGGAAAGCATGTTTCACATACTGAACCTGTTGATCTACATGCAGGAGGTGTCCATGCTGATTCTCTGGAAAGAAAGGTACCACGGAGTAGGAATCAAAAGCGACGCCTTGATTTGATGAAGGGTTGAAATCCTGTTTTAGTCCATGAACCACAAAAGCATGCATTTGTAGAGCTTCCCTCACACTGAATTGAAAATTGCAATGACCACACCAAAAACAATCGTTGAAAAATTTAGGGTAACCATTTTTCTTGTTAGAATAAGTGCGGGTTTCCATTTCACCTATTTGCGGGTAATAATTTTGAAAAGCCGAAATCCGATCCATTCCCGCACAACTACTGCTAAGACGTTTTGGATCTCCTGAATTAAAGTTTCCTTGATTTTGTGAAACGAGATTACCCATGGCGTCTCCAAGTATATCTTGAATGATTGTTTCCATGTCAGAATCAGTCAGGTTGGTGTTGCCTAACCATTCCTCGTGATGGATTTTAAAGCCTTCCACGGAATCCATTTTTGGAGTCAGGTCCTGAAAGAAAGGGAAGCAGAAGAAATATAATTTATTTTGAGGGTCTGGAAATTTTAGGTCCATGCTGGAATTTCGTAGATATTCTATTTTACAAGGTACTTGGATTACAATGGAATACAAAAGCAATATCACATTTAAATTACTCAATATCATATCAATAATTGTGGTTGTGGGGTCTACTATACCCGAACCGATAAAATATCATTTGCATTAGTAAAACCTAACATGGTTTTACAAGGACTAGTATAGCGTAAGTATATAGGTTTGTGGAGAATTTCAACAATATTGAATAAATATAGCGTTCCGTTTAAAAATCAATACTTTGGAATGCAAAGCCAAGTTTTAAATCTATGGTGAAATAATTATCCTGCAGTTAAAAATCTCAACAATGATGACAATATTATTGATTATACTTTGGAAATTATTAGTTTTTTGGCTCGAAAACTAAAGTGGATGCTCGTAAACGTATTCAAAAAGCTGCTTCTCAAAATACGGGTAAGAGAGTCAAATAAATTTGAACAACAGCGCACTAGTGGACCGATATAATTCGTACATAATGCGCTCCAAACAAGCTGATGTTTAGGGCATACTTACAGTTTCGGAAAATTTAATTGTTTTTATAATGAAACTAAATTTTGCTAAATTTTGCCAGTAAACTGGAAGGACCATTCGAGTATAAATTTGAAACTGGGCTACTGATTAGGGCTACACTATATATATGCATCAGACATTGTAATATGAAATGTTAAAAATAATAAAAAATATTCAAATAAAACCAAGTTTTGTTTTAATCTAAGCTAACAAGCTATTAAATATTTTATATAAAATTAAAACTTACTTTTTAAACAAATTAATGCTTTTGAATAGTAACAAGACAAGACTTCTATTTAAATATGAGTCCGCGGTGAAAGAATGATTCAGTGAAGACATACGGGACGATAATGTTCCCATACATGAAAAAACATGAGCATTCCATCAAACTTGTCACTGACGTAGTAGTAAATGGACACAATACAGTTCGTGTTAATTAGGAATTTATTATGAGAATTGAACAACAGGAAATGCAGTTCGATTAACAAAATGAAAATTCCGTTGTATGCGCTTCATTCACAGAGAAAATTAGCTCGGCTAGCTCCTTCCTTTTTTCATCAAGTTCAAGGTAAACATCTTCTTGTGGAGTGCTCCATTTTAGTTGTTTGCATTCAGGAACGTTTTACTCGTCCTAGTGGTTACGGCGGTTAATTTAATTCAAGATGTTCCTATTGGATTCTATATTATAGAGTGGCTGGTCAAAATTGTTTTCCAAATAGTTGTAGTAAAACCAATTAAGTGGTAAATTCTTTTTGATTTCGAGCATTGAACCAAATCATTTGATTTTCGGGGGTACATTTAACTACGTAAAAGCTAATGACAGTAAATTCGGGTTTCGTTATTAGATTATTTAGAATTCGGTTATGGTAATAAACGGTTAGCAAATGGATTCAATCGAATTAAGCTGTCAATAACGGTTATTATAAGTGATAATGAATAAGGTAGGTAAAAATGTCATTTTATAGAAGTTTTTTACAGTACTCTGAAGATCCATTAATCATGATTAATAGTTATCCTTAGCATGAGAATTGCTTTTATCAACTCCAGAAAATCTGCGTAACTTTTGGTTTTGCCCCTTTCTTATTTCAATCTAATTTGTTTATTCCATGTAGTAGGGGTGAGCAAGATGAGACAAGGAACAACGAGACGGGAATCTCGTTTGTCTCGTTCTTTATGCATCACGAGACACAAGGAGGCATCTCGTCATTTATTGAGAATATCCTTTACAATTGAATCTAGTTTAAGCCCCTATCAGACTGACAGATTGGGTGTTTTGGAAATGCCATTGACGCGACTAAGACATTTTACGTCTCATGGATCTTGCTTTTTTGCTGAAGGCCTTCATTTATTTATTGTTTCAAGATTTTCGCCTGTTTGTAAATCGCTAAAATTAATATTTTGCGTCTTGTGACTGTTGTGATTAGTGAAATAAATAAATTTGTATGTTCTGATCAGAATTTGTGCAAGCTACAATTTAATTGCACATGTTTTAACAAAAGAAATGTTTTTGCGCCGTCTCGTTTGACTCGTTTATGACTTACTCTTGCTGTTCTCGTTTTAAAAATATCTCTTTCTCGTATTTTTTTCAAAAACAACAACGCGACAAATGAGAATTTCAAAACAAACAAGATACCCCTAGTGGGGGGTACGAGTTCAAGACAACATCATGGGAAAGTACATCCCATGACTAACTGATGATAAGCTGAGAAACCGGAGCAAAGGTACAGTATCCAGTTCCAGGGGTAAATTCACTCGCTTTGACATGAGTTTTTAGTGTATGCTAAATATAGATATAGCATTACATCCAAAAGCTATCTCTCATTTCAATCGTCCTACGTCCCGACGTCATTGGAACTGGTCTTTGACGTAAATCTTTAAGGATGGTAGTTGAGTACAATAAGTGCTACGCTACTTCTGCTGCTGTGGCGGGGGAGTGGATGCTTAGCAGACGCGATTAAAATTATTGGATACATATATTGTCCATTATTCAAAGTTACACAATCCGTATCTTTAACAGAAAAACTCGTACAGAGAGTGGAGATTGGTAAAAACGTTCAGTAGGTCCAACAGTGCGGACTACATTGTCACTTCCAGTTGAGTCCTGGCGTAATGAATTGGAAAAGACCGGAGAACGGGCTGAATTGAGTATTTTCGATCCGGAACTGAAACTGTCCAATCATTATTCCTTACATACTGAATGAATGCAATTTCTTCCAATTACTATTCCACTTGAACAAAGATGTTTTTGATATAATTTTCATCCCATGATTAATTTATTGGTCAGTTAATTTCAATTATTTGTTCAGATGTCATATATGTAGATGACATTGTAATCAAGAGATTTGGGAAAGAGAAATAATTTGTATGCCAACTAGAAAATTTCGCTAAGAAATTAAAATAAATTTGAACATGAATGACGTAGGTTTGGTCTAAATATATTAATTAAATATAATTATTATTACACGGTACTTTCTCTCAGTTTTTTAGTTCTAAAGTTTCAGCTCATTAGGAAAATCCTTTAGGTTTATTTTGTGATAAATGACAAATCCCCATGTGAGAAAACCCACAATTTTCAGTTTTCAACCTGTACTGGAACATTGAAACTAGAAAATTAAACTCGAGAATCTGGAGTCATAAAGGTGTATATATTTGGCATTTCCGTTCAAACAAGTTATCAGCCTTTGGACAAAATAGAGGTGAAGTGTTTTAAATAATTCTGTATTGACGATATATTTTGGTGGGAATTGTTCCGGGCTTTTTATAAATGTAAGTACTTTCAAGGATTAAGGAAATCCTATTGAATAGATATCTCTAAATTTTGAACAGATGTTCTTTAACTAAAATCCCCGGATGAGTTTAATTTTGGCTGAAATTGATTCTGTAATTTTTGCCAAAAAATACTGGTTTGACAAGAAATTGTGGAAAAGGAGGAAAGAAATACCCGGGATGAAGTTACATACAAATTAGTCTTGGCATCTTCCGGGTCACAGAAGTAATAGCAAATTCAACCGAAACAACCATTGCAAGGAACGACTGCAGACATTCCATACACGTGTCTTTGTTTTTAGTCATGTAAAAGCCACAACTTCTTTGGACTTTTACAATGTACCAAAAACATTATAAAATTCTAAAAAGCGATTTAGGGAGATCAGAGCACAGTTGATCTGATGCTGTTCGTGTGTCCCTGGGCCCAATTTGGCAGTGCTATTCCACAAATTAAAATTTTGCATGATTTCTATTTAGACTGGAATGAGTGGAGTTAGTGCTATAATTTGTTCGTTTTGTCTCTTCCAAAATGAGCAAAAGTAGGACAATTTCAGTTTTGTTCTGTACACCGACTTTTTGCGTTGTTACCTTTTTTGAACAACACGGATTGTTCAAAAAATAATTTGTATTGATTTTTTCTGGGGAACGAGAACACGTTAGAAATTTGTGAAACTGGTTGTTGCATTGTAGAACTAAAGCATATAGTAGATGATTGGTGTAAATTTTGCTAGCTTACAAACCACATTAAAGGCAATGAACAACGGTGAACTAATTTTAGGTGTATTTACCTTACATCTTCCACATAAAATAAGCTTCGCATCTGTTGATAGCTGCTAAGGTTGAAACGCTCCTCCTATAGTTATGCAGAATGCATTTGAGCTCTTGCAATGAACGCACTGTCATCATGTTTCGTTTCAACGAAGCAGTTCGCTCGTTTTAATCTTGTGCAATCGACACGTACAGTCTTGGGTACCTCCAGTGTTTTGATTCCGCTAACAACCTGTATTGTTTTTTTAGATTGCCTAAGTCTTTTCGTTTTGGTTTCTTCCTGTAAACTCACAACCATTTTTGGTTGGAAATTTTGGATGCACATTTTAAAGTAAAGCACACGAATCGGGTGTGAATTGATGCAATATTAATTCATATTTCCATCCAGTAGCCATTTAACAAACCAATAAAGAAAACGAATTGCCAGGGATATCCATTATTCTCAGATAGAATCATTACACGTATTAAATAATGTATGCTGTAATACTGTCTGAATGACGTTTGCACTTTCGCATTCTTACACCCACTGGGAAATTTGCAAAAAACGTCTCGAACCGACGATTATCATATCTTTACTTCATTATAAGCTCACTAATATGCATTTAGAAACAACTACATCCATGGGATAAATTTTGGCAGAATCTAGTGCAGCATCGCACTAATGAGTTGAATTTTGAGGATAATTTGCTCCACTAATGAGTGCAAGTTTGCAGTGAGAAAATGAGTTCCACGTGTGGGAATCTGAACTTGGAAAATATCCTCAACGTCAGACAAATGAAAAACTCTTATGACAAACAAGCTTACGGAAGCTAAAGCGTTCTAAATTGTTACATTTGTTAAAAAGGTACATAGATTTATATTGTGAAGATAATTCCATTGAACAACTACGTCATGGAATACGGTAAATGGTCCATGGGACTGTTTGAGCTGGCCGAAAATCTGCCACAAGTTATTCTAACAGACGTTCATGAACATTATATAATCATCAAATTTGCCAAAGGAAAATACAAGTCTGCTTGCCTTTTTTTAATTTTTCTAATTTGCTTTTTTTAATTTGTATGAAAAATATGAAAATCTTAAAATATAGAAAACGATACTGAATTCTTCAGTCTGTCTATCTTCTAGTAATTTTTCCTAAACTAAATCTTTACAGAATTCGGTCGTACTTATATTCACATAAATACTTACTTCACATACATAAATGGCGAAGTGCCATCATGCCGTCAGACCGTCTCCAAAAATGACTTCAAACACTTGAATTATCAGACGCACGACTTGGTTTAGATTTTGAATAATCACTTCGATTAAAAGTTCCTTTCATTTGACGTTTTTAAATGCAAATTCGAGTATGTAATAATTCACAGATGCTAATTGTAAGACAACTGCCACAGAGGCTGTCATGGCATGAGTAAGATAGTGATCAAATCAACAAAACCAGCAACGACGTGTCAGGGCATGCACATACGTACGTTCGTACACTTAATAAAGTGTAGTATGTATTCATACAGAATGTACCATACGCATATTTTCATCAACAAAGATATCCAGAGACTTGGCTTATGATTTAATATTGTTGCTTGAGCTCTGGACATGGTTTGTAGAGGGCAACACCACAATTTTATGAGCCTTCCATCTACAATAATTCTTCTTCTTCTTTCTTCAATTCTATGAGCTAGACTGACGATATCTTCCGGAGTTACGATATCGCTTCAAAATACAGAGAATTCGGCTAAACCGTACCTCAATTTGTTACGGAAATAACAACTATCTCTCTCTTCAATCGTTCCACTTCCCGACGTCATTGGAACTGGTCTTTGACGTCAATCTTTAAGGATGGTAGTTGAGTACAATAAGTGCTACGCTACTTCTGCTGCTGTAGCGGCATACACGGTTACACAATTCGTATCTTTAACTCGTATAGAGAGTGGAGATTGGGAAAAACGGCTCTGTAGGTCCAACAGTGCGGACTACATTGTCGCTTTCAGTTGAGTCCTGGCGTAATGAATTGGGAAAGATCGGAGAACGGGCTGAATTGAGTAGAGTATTTTCGATCCAGAACTGAAACTGTCCAATCAATATTTCTTACATGTTGAATGAATGCAATTTCTTGCAATTACTATTTGACTCGAGCAAAGATGTTATTGAACCAACTTTCATCCCATGATTGTTGGACAAGATTGAACAGATGTTCTTTAACTAAAACGAACCGACGATTATCATATCTTTACTTCATTACAAGCTCACAAATATGCATTTAGAAACAACTACATCAATGGGATAGATTTTTGCAGAAATTAGTGCAGCATCGCACTAATGAGTTGAATTTTGAGGATAATTTGCTCCACCAATGAGTGCATCTTTGCATTGAGAAAATAATTGTGAGAAATCCTACCTTCACGTTACTTCCACGTGTGGAAGTCTGAACTTGGAAAATATCCTCAACGTCAAACAAATGAAAAACTCTCATGCAAAAAAGCTTACATAAGCTAAAGCGTTCTAAATTGTTACATTTGTGAAAATGTACAGGGATTTATATTTTGAAGATAATTCCATTGAACATCTACATAATGGAACACGGTAAATGGTCCATAAGACCGTTTGAGCTAGCCGAAAACCTGCCACAAGTTACTCTAACAGACGTTCATGAACATTATACAATCATCGAATTTGCCAAAGGAAAATACAATTCTGCTTGCCTTTATGGTAACTGGTACTAAACAAACCGACAGGGGCTTTAAGCAGTAATTGTAAAGATTAAAAATCATAAATCATCTTCAAATTATTGGTTTTGACCCATCCAAATGTGACATGAAGTAAAATCTACTGTATATTAGCTGGGCCGAGTGCTATATATATGTATGCTTCGGCTGTTTCTATTACAATTCCACTGGCAGAAAAACATCATCAGCCCCAACTAGATATGTTCATACCGTTATTGTTTACAATACCGTAATTACCGTTACCGTAAAGTGGAAAAACGCCGGTAATATTTTTAAGGTACGGTCTCGTAAATTATTCCGATTATGGGAAAAACATGAATATAAGTCGATTTTTATGGTATGTGTGTAAAGATAATAAGTAAAAAATCCAACCTAATTATTCAACAATCAGTTTAGCGTCTTTTATGGCAATTAATGTGAGAGTATTAAATGTTCAGAAATTCCTTATATAACAAGGTAATTTGAAAAAAAATCGAATTTGCTTTTTTTCATTCGTATGAAAAAAAATATGAAAATCTTAAAATATAGAAAACGATACTGAATTCTTCAGTCTGTCTATCTTCTAGTAATTTTTCATATACTAAATCTTTACCGAATTCGGCCATACTTATATTAATTTAGGAAGTGCCCTCCCACCTCTTTCACATAACAGGCAAAGTGCCATCAAACCGTCAGACCGTCTCAAAAAATGACTTCAAACACTCGAATTATCAGACGCACGACTTGATTGAGATTTGGAATAGTCAGTTCGATTAAAAGTTTTATCAATATTGTCACTACACAGTCTTTATTGTCCAACGAATTCCCTTCATTTGACTTTTGTTAATGAAAATTCGATTATGCATAAATTCACAGATGCTAATTGTAACACAATTGCCACTGTTGCATTGCCATTGTTATGGCATGAGTAAGATAGCGATCAAATCCACAGAACCAGCAATGACGTGTCCGGGTATGTACGTACGTTCGTACACTTATTAAATTGTAGTATGTATTCATTCAGAACGTACTATTTTCATCAACAAAGATATCAAGAGACTTGAATTAGGATTTAATATTGTAGCTTGAGCTCTGGACATGGTTTGTAGAGGGCAACACCACAATTTTTTGAGCCTTCCATATACAATTCTTCAGGGGTCGGATTTTTGTAAATCTCCCTGGAAGATCATTTCTGAATTTCCCTGCTGACTATTTTTTCCCAGCTGGTAGGTCCTCAACGATTTCAAAAATCCCTGCTGAAAAAAATTTCAACGATTTTCAAAATCCCTGTTGGCAAAAAAAATCCCTTACAAGAAAGGTCAACGATTTCAAAAATCCCTGTTTGTAAAAAAATCCTTCCCTTTGAGATTTTCCCTGCCAGAAATATTTTTTCCCTGGGAAGAATCTTGCCGTCTTCCTACAAAAATTCGACCCCTGCAATTCTTCTTGTTTCTTCAATTCCATGAGCTAGACTGGCGATATCTTATGGAGTTACGAAATCGCTTCAAAATACAGAGAATTATCGTAGCTAGACCGTATCTAAATTTTTTACGGTAATTACGGTATTACATTACTACAATACCATAGTTGACATGTCTAGCCCCAACACTTCCTCATTCTTTCACCACAATTTATGTATGTCCAATCAAAATGATTCATCCATAACAAAATTTCCCTTATGACGACACAAAATCAAATGCTGAAGAGACCATGTTTCACCCACTTTACTCGTGTTTAACAATCCCTGAGAACAAGCTTTTTGGAACCACATGCGGCTTTGAACACAAACCTCGACAAGTCGGCTAATCAGTATCTGCACTTCGGCGATGTCGGTAAATGCTGCAATTTTCCCAGTCATTAAAAAGTTGGGAAGATTTTAACGTAACATACGTCTCAAAAGCAATTAATACTGCTCTATATATATATAGATATAGACAAATGAATCCAAAGCTCACAATCAACTTTCTGTCTTAGTTGCTGTCACATTAGAATCATTACAGACAAATATAATTTCATTCAAGTCATTGGAACGCTTGAATATAACGTTTGGATTTGAACAACAATGGAAGCAATTAATACAACAATTTCAACCATACCAAATTTCTTCGCGAATAAATCCATCTTCTTGACAGGGGCCACAGGCTTTTGCGGGAAAGCCATTCTCGAAAAATTAATTCGGGGATGTCCCGAGATCACAAAGGTGTACGTCCTGGTTCGTAGTCACAAGGACCAATCTGGAAATGACCGAATCAACGAGATTTTGAAAACAACGGTACTATTTTAAACTAACCTATTTTCTGTGTATCCCTTTTCTGACAATAAGTTCTATCTGTACCGTATTTCATACATATTATAGAGGGTGTGGGGTGGGGGTAAAATTTGTCTTAAATTTGCTTCATTTTAAAATTGACTACACGTGCCATCCTATGAGTTGCATTTCTCATTATCTGAGCTCTCCTGGCAAAATATTTTATTTTTATTTTCCGTCATATAGCTATTTGATAGGGTGCGGGTGGAATGTCCAGAGTCCCTGGAGAAAGTCGTGCCAATTAATGGAGACGTGTCCTATGACGAGCTGGGACTCACTACGGAAGATGCAGCAATGTTAAGGGAAGATGTCTCCGTCGTGATTCATTCAGCAGCAATCGTTCATTTTGGAATTGGGCTACAAACTGTGCTAAAAGTCAACGTTGGGGGCACTAAAAATATGTTGGATTAGGCCAAGCAGCTTAAGCATCTGAAGGTTAGTGCAATGAGATATCCAGTGATTTAGTATGTGTAGAATTTATGTTCACTAGAGAGTGGGGATCTAGTTATATGCTTACACAATGGTTTATTAAGGAGTCAGTGTAAGGGAACACAGGGGAGCCGTCCTACGGTGCCAGGGATCAAAAATGTTTACCTAGTCTAAAATCTCCAGCTGGACCTACATACTTGACAATTTTAAGTTGCTAATTGAGTTAGGGAGTTTGGTCCGATTGCAGCTATTTGCAGTTTTTGGTGCAAGATAATTTAATACTTGCAATTACCGGTTTAGTACAAAGGACATTGCAAGAGATGCAACTCCAATTAAAAATGTATATCAGTATTAGCACCTTTTTGCACGGCAAAAATTAATAGAATTTCCGACTCGCAAGAAAAGTATTTTGTAGATTTTCAAATATTTTATTTTTGAAAGTTATGAATACATTATCATTATATTTTTTCGTAGGTCACGAAATGTGGCGGTATTTGTTAAGAATTTAATGCAAAGTCAAGAATTGTCAAATTATTTTAGACAATTCAAATATTTTTTTTAAAGCATATTTTCGTTACGTTAATAGGTAACATAAAAATCCTTTTGGATCTCACAACGGCTATCCCGCTGTCCCTACGTTGAGAATTTCGGTTATGAGCCGGTAGAGCCAATGGCAGAGTTAGGGAAATTAATATTGAGACGCTAAACTCGGAAATTGAATTTATCTTTATATAGAATTTTTCTAGCACATATAGTTTTGCATTTCAGAAGGCACAAACATTCTAAAATGTGAATGCTTCAATATCAACGTTTTTTTTTTCAAACCTATAAACCTGTAATAGCATGTTCTTCGCTAACATAAATTTTATTGCAATCTTCTTGTGTGAATGTTTGCAGACCAGTGTCACAAGATCTACCTCTTCTAAACCGTGCTATTGATCCGTTAATTTATCCCCTATTTGTTGTCACTTTACTACCGCCAGATTTTTTATATAAAGGAGCAATAGGGGAACATGTAAATTCCTGAGGGAAATGGCCACGTCTTAAGGAGTCTCAGAATAGACATAAGAAACAATGTAATTATTATAATCAGTGTTTTCGTTTTACGGTGTTTGCTGCTGAAATATTTATTTCCTCTACACAGGGATTTGTATATAAACTTCCTCGTGTGGCAGAGACTTCAACAATTTAGTTATTTCAGCAGCCATGTCAGGGGCCAGGATGACAAAGTTTTTATTTAGGTTTTCAGCAATATCGGCGTATCATTTCCAGAATCCTAAAATTGGATACCTCCAGAATAAGTTTACAACCAAATGAATAGCCCTATATTTGTAAAACAAACGAGATTTGAGTAAATATTTTGAAACCCTTTAAACGCATAAAATTTGACGTTTTCCTAAAGCTCCTGATTTTGCTCCAGTTCCTTGAATGTCGTTGATCCAGATTTTATCAACTATATATGTAGATGAGTAAATTATTTTTTTACATCTTGAAAAGAATTTGCTAGAATTTGAGGGAATTGCTTATTTTTTGTCGTCGCCCTTCGAATGGACTGAGGAGAGACAACATGTATGAAACACCTTATACGTTCATATACTACAAATGTATATGCATGGATAGAAATAATTTTGTATGTCTTGTGGAAAGTCTTGGTATATACTTTGGATGATTTCTACCAATCACGGTGTCGCAGTATGTAGGCTGAAAACCTGTGACAGTTGTTACAAAGTATTCCTTTTTCTAAACGGCTGTAAAGGTTTGTTTGTTAATAAATTCGTTGGAAATCGGGCGCATTCTTTTTGTGATTGCCATCACATATGAGCAATGAGCACCCTAAACGTCGATGTTACCCGTTCGTAGACATTCATAATTCTTTTTCCTGTTTTCACCAATTGCAATAATTTTCAGGTGGGAAGACAGAGAATAAATAAAATCTAATTACTATAATTTTATTACAGGCATTCGTGCACATTTCAACGGCCTTTTCAAACAGCGGACGATCGAAAATTGACGAAAAAGTGTATCCGAATGTTGTCAGCCCGCAAGCCGCTCTGCAGCTCTGTTCACTCCTACCAGCTGACTTACTAAACTCCATGGACTCACAGTACTGCATTTAATGCTTCGTTTTCAGCGCCGACATAAAAATAATACTGGATTGTCGAGTTTATTTCACGTTTTTCATTTCAGATTATTCTTTTAGGTTACTTTTCTCTGAAATTGCTTTCATTTAACGCAGTTTGAGGGGAGACAACTTAATGAACTATACTTTTTCAAAGCACCTTGCGAGATGCTGGTGGAGGAATCCAGGTTTGACATCCCCGTTTGTATTGTGCGACCGTCTATAGGTAAGAAAATCCACAGAAAACTCAACATAATGTTCCATGTAATTATTTTTATTCCTACATTTATTCATTTGCTTGGACAGTCTATCATATCTAAGAACATTTGAGATATAAAAAGTATTAGCGAAAACAATTACAATATTTGACGGTAACTTAATTCAAAAGAATTACTTAGAATAAATGATAAGAGGTAGAATTACTAAATATTCCTTCATTTGATTATCCTCGTTGAGAAAGGTACATGTTAAAAGTAATTGTTATTTGGTAAAAAAGGGTATATCGTCGCTGAAGAGGCAAAATGGAATACATGCATTTTCGATTAAAATCAAAATGGTCTACTTGCAGTTTTACTAAATGCAAAATGGAAAAGATGCATCAAGTTTTAAAAGCAATATGGTCTACTTACAATTTCGTCTAAAAGCAAAATGGTCTACATTCAATTTCGTTTTAAAGCAGAATTGCCATTATGAAAGCATACACGCATGTAGACCATTTTGCTTTTAGTGAAAACTGCATGTAGTTCATTTTTCTTTCTGGAAAGCTTGCAACTATTCCGTTTTGCCTTTAAGGAAAAAGGTATGTAGACCATTTTGCTTCTAGTCGAAATTGCACTTAGTCCATTTTGCCTGTTCAGCAAGGTTATGCAAAAAATGATGATTTACAAAATCAATGTAGTTATGTACGATGTTTATAATGTAGGGAATGTTTTTTCGCATTACAGTTACACCAGCATCTAAGGAACCATTCCCTGGCACTGATCGGCGCACTCACGAGTTTTGAGAGCAAAACTCGCACTCAACTCGCACTCAGAACTCAAAATTTGAGTGCCGAGTGTGAGACCCGCCGCATTCTGACCAGAACTCAGTTTGTGAGGCCGAGTGCAATAAAAATAGATTACAGTCATTGAGCGAGAGTGTGAGGGCAGTATTTGGAACTCATGTATTCCATAACGGAATGCATGTTGCCCCATCAACACTTACAAATTCAGTACATTTTGCCAGCATTTAGCGTTTTGATGATTTCGTTTCCGCTAAAAATGTGAGCTATCGTCAGTACAGTGGACGGCTTCAGCGTTATTCTTTGGCGGATTCCTTGAAATGGCGCTAATTTTAATTTGTTACTGAGAGTTCCTGAGTGCGAGTTTGAGTGCAAGATTTCATCATGGTCACTCATGAGTGCGAGTGCGAGCTCTTGTTTGATTCAGAATTTGAGTTCCTGAGTGAGTTCTGAGTTCCGTTTAGAAACTCCTAGCACTCTTGAGTGCGAGATCGAGTTCAAAAATTTTGCCGATCAGTGTTCCCTGGGTGGATTGATAATTTGACCGGGTTCAAAGGCGCCATAGCTGCAGTTTCCAGGGGACTGATTCATACTTCACGCTTGAATAGTCGCTCTATGGTTGATGTAATTCCAGTGGACCACGTCGTCAACCTGACACTTGCCGCAGCCATGTCCACTGCTGTTGGAGTCAAAACGTCAGAGGATATCATGGTGTACAACTGTTCTAGTTCGGTTCTATTCCATTCATTTTTCCAGATCTATTTGGAATTCTGGTAAAGGCCAACGCTCAGAAACCTTACAAGCACATGTATTGGTATCCATTCATGATATTCACCTGGAATGAACAGATAAAGGCAGTCCTTGATTTTATACTGCATTACATGCCATGTGTACTGGTCGATTTAGCCTTCATGGTAGTTGGATCAAAGCCAAAGTAAATCAAGGAGTGTAAATTCTGAAAAACATGGTCTCCTAAATAACTACAGTTTGAGTAAAAAAGTATGTTTTCATATTTTTTAGAAATGGAATGGTAGCGACGTACAACAAGCTACAGAAATTTTTCAAAATTATCGACGATCTGGTAGCGACGGATTACGAGTTAAGTACAACGAATACAAAGGCTCTTTTCAGGAAGTTAGCTCCCCTCGATCAGCAGTGCTTTGACTTTGACATATCTACACTCCTCCACGAGACATACAGCCTTGTAACAATTAATGGCATTAGGCGGTATGGGGCTTTAGAAGATGATCGAAACCTACCAACAGCACGCCGGAATTTTAAACGGTGAGTTGCAGATATTGATAGTTTATTGCGCTGCAATTTGATTAACACATAGCTCTTTCAGCTTTCATCTTGAACAGGTACATGCTAATTATAGTACAAATTATCAGAGCTGAAGCAGAGGAATACTTGCAAGATACACAGACTATTTATCATTTTATTTGCCCGTACCGTTTTAAGTGCCCTCTGTTAACTGCCATTTCTGTATTACATGCAGTCTGTGTATTGCAAAAAAACCACTCCAGAGCAGAGCTGCGTTCAAGTTCAAGTGTGTATCAAGTTCAAGTCAAGTCAAGTGCAGACAATTTTGTAACTTGCAACTTGAATATCAAGTTCAAGTGAAATTATAATTTTAACTTGAATTTTCATGTTCAAGTTCGCTCAAGTTCAAGGTAATAATTTATTACTTGATTATAAAATCAAGTCAAGTTCAAGTACAATGAATGGAAGTACTTGAATAAAACTTGAGTATAACTTGAGTTTTTGTAACTGAAAAGCAATGTAAGCAATGCCTGATTAGTAGCATCATTGCACCCCACTAAAAAAAATATTGGCCGTCAATCATTATAATAATGACTTATTTGTATTTGTTTTCATTCCATCGACACTGAAGTTGTCTCCACGATACCCAGTGGCCGAGAATAATTATTGTTGTTTCCATACTTTGAATTTTGAATAATTAAAATTTCCGTCTTATTGTTTTATACTGTATAAAGATGTTTTTGATACTCGGGGTTCTTGTTCCATTAAAACCCATGAATGAAAAAACAACAATGAAGTGATTGTTCACTTGACTGTTCTGAAGCTAAGATGAAGTTTAAGAATAATTTATTATTTTATGTAAAAATAATTTTTGCTGATATTAAACATGACGGCACAGACGAACAACCTTATAAATCAACATTGGTTAAACAAAATTAACGACGAAAAATATTTCTGAATATAACTGCTGGCTACACTCGCCAGATGAGTGCAACACTAATGTGAACAGGCCAGTAATGTGATTTCTAAACTTTTATTAGTGCAAATTAGTAAATTAGATTGGACTACAATGTTTACAGTTATTTGATCAAGTATTTCAAATTTTTTAGCAATTTTAAAGTAAAGAATATCACCTGCATGCCGTTTAGTTTATTCTAATCACGACCTAGCCATTATTAGCTATAATAGTTGTGGACGAAATTTTTAGTATTGTTTATTCATTTACGAAAAAATTACTTGACTAATCAAGTTCAAGTACAAGTTCAAGTTCAAGTCAAGTTATGTGCCCAACTTGAAACTCAAGTTATGATCAAGTTCAAGTTCAATAAAATGAACTTGAAAATCGAGTACTTGAATACTTAAGTTGCTTGAGAAACTTGATTCATCAAGTACAAGTGTGGATACCTAGACAATTAGACAACTAGACAATTATATTAGACAATTTTTTCAAGTTCAAGTCAAGTTCAAGTCAAGTTGTCTAAAATAACTTGACTTGAACGCAGCTCTGCTCCAGAGTTTTTAATATGTACTGGTAAAGCCTACTGAGTTGACTCCTTTGTTTGAATTTAGAACAGTAAATAAAATTTCTGTAATAATTACTGATGATAATTTTTAAATTTGTTTCAGGTTGGAAAGGTTAACATCATGGGTTATTGGTATTTTTAATCCTGCTGGCAGGATTTGTTGTTAAAATGTTACTTTTTTAAGTAAATATTTTTCTAATAAAACAAAAATTCCAACCAAATAGTGTGTGTGATACTCATATAATATTGTTTAGACCTCAATTTCATGAATTGTGGTTGCTTTGCACCTGAATAAATGTTTTGAAACCTAATACATCAAATTTAAATGTCGTCAGTTTTTAGCAGTGCTGCGATCGGGTCATGTAATTTCAAAACTTGACCATGAACTTGACTTGACCACGAAACTTCAAGCAATTTTCAAGACACGACCAGAACTTGATAACTCGCGTTCGTGTAATTACTTGACTTGTCAAGTTCAAGTAATCAAGTAACTTTTGTAAGATACGAACTTGATCAAGTAGTTAAAGTTCCAAACTTGACTTGAACTTGACTTGACCATGACTTGAACGCGACTTGAACTTGATACTTCAAGTTAAGTATCACAAAAAGTAAAACATGGCCACAATAACTTGTCGAACTTGCATCGGCAAATTATTTCATTCAGACTGAAAACCAAAACGCGTTCAGAAAACAATTTTACTACTATTTTTTATTTAAAACCATTTGAGGACATCTTTAAACGTATACTAAATACAGTAAAAGTCCGATATAATTGGCCATACAATTTATAAAAGGAATTTCTCATAAAAAACTTGTAAAGCATTGTGTCAATGAAAGTTGTAGTCAAACAAATGCATCCCTGATATCGATGCATTCCTTGTAAACTGAGCCATTATAACGGACTTTCACTGTATATCTGACGAGTTTTACATGGTGTCAAGTTTTATTTAATGTTCATATATACATATAATTACATATTTGAGTATTAGCAGTACTCTTAATTTAATATTTCATAAACTTGTATTTACTTATTTATTAAACGCTTTTTGTAAAGGACCATTGAAGCTCGTTTTATATTGGAATTTATTTACATAAGTTGAAACTAATAATTCTAAGCAACAATATGAATTATCAAGATAATTCTTTCATTTCATGGAGACGCCGCTGCAACAACTAACAATGAGCTATGTCTGGTAAACAAGACCTTCATAAAACAGACTCTGATTTTGAATTTTGCCCTTTGATTTATGACATTTGCTAACAAAAAACCCTAAAAACGACATGAAAATGGACTGTGATTTTGAAATTGCTTCCGTCCTTTATGGCATGCACAATTTAAAATTACTCGAACTTGACCATGAAATCTCAAGTTCATGGTCAAGTTTTTTCTTTCCATTACTTGACCCTGAACTTGACTTGGGGTTCAAGTAAATTTGTCTTACTTGCACTTGAACCTGACTTGTCTTAAAATGTCATGGTCAAGTGTTTTCTTTCCATTACTTGACCCTGAACTTGACTTGGGGTTCAAGTAAATTTGTCTTACTTGCACTTGAACCTGACTTGTTTTAAAATGTCATGGTCAAGCCGAGTACGTACTTGAACTTGACCCGAAGGATTCAAGTAAAAAAACTGGCCTACTTGAACTTGACCCGAACTTGAACTTGACTTGAAAACTCAAGTATTTCTTGAACTTGTCCGCAGCACTGGTTTTTAGCTGACCAAGTTCTATACGGATTATTAATTTTTCAAATATATATATACATATATATATATATATATATATATACGTGGATTTAAGTAATATTCCTGATTTTTGTTTAGTAATAGGTTTGTTCTTGTTAATTCGTCCGACTGTTTATGGACAATACTTCAGTAAATGGTTACTGGTGTTAGCTAGTACAAACGTTGTGTTTTCAACTCGCAAACTTGAAAGGGAACTATACCTTTGTTTTCTGCATTTCAGACATAATTAATTACTTTTGGGTACTTGAAGAATTTATCCCTGGATAGATAATCTGCTTTGCTTCTTTGTTTGTATATCTACTGTATTTCGTGCGCGTGAAAGAGCCAGGAGGTTTCACTTCGTTTCTGCTAAGTACGTCGTCCTTGCAAATGTTAGTATCAAGGCATTGAAGGTACTGTACAACGTAACAGAATTATAAACACGTGAAAAATATATTTTTGTTGCTGGCTGTGTAGTGTTTTAAGACTGCCGGAATTCTTGAAAATGTTGACGACCAATTAAGGTCCAATTGAGGCCTTTGGAATAATTAATGAACACTTAGGTCAAATTGAAAGTCTTGGGAAAATGTATGACTCACTGTGGTCAAATTGAGATTTTCTGGTTATTTATGGTCAACTAAAGACAAATTTACGTAACAACACTATCATACTCTTCTAATGGTTGTTCAAATATTTTGCTTTGTAAATACGTTGTATCGTTGACGGAAAAAATGGCATGATCAGAAAATTCTACTTTACTCTTGTACTTTACTAACCTTGCGTCCTATTTCCTGCAATTCCTAACGTCGGACTTGTGTTAAAATATTTTTGGGAAGAAGATTAGCCGGGAACAAAAACTTTTCATGTCCTCGAAGTTGAAAAACAAGTTTTCGATTAAGGTAAGTTTAGTAGTAAAGAATTCGTCCCGATTGGCTATTCTTACACAATACAAGTATACCTATACGCATAAAACTTCGGCCCAGTGCATTTCCGATGCCTTCAGTGCAGGAAAGAAGTGGGGCCCAATTTCTGGCGCATTTTTAGCATCTAATATACGCGCTTTTGCAGGCTCTAAATTCCAACTGGATGATTGCGGATATATCGCGTCGGGATTAAGCATATTTATTTTGCAGCTTATAAATTGGGTAAATTATATGTCACGTTTACGCCCATGCGCCTTTGCATCAGTTTTAAAGCATGGTCTTACAGTTGAATACCATGTTGTGAAACTCTTCCGTCTTATTTAGACCTCTTAGTTTAAATCAGAATTACAACTTAAAAACTACCATAACTAAAAAAATTAAGTCTCATCCTCAGATAACTAATGGCAAGTTCATCGTATAAATGTTATTGTGTTGTGGAATTTACAAAAGAGAATGCAGTGGAAATAGTGCCCTTATCATGGTTAAACAGACGTGAAACAAAATTTCCGGGACCTGCTGAGTTTACGGCATCGATTAGAAATCGTGCTGCTCTACTTAAAGAACCGAACACTAAATGGAAATTCCACCTGATTAAACTTTGGCGAAAATGCGGTAAGAAAGATTAGACTGATCAAGAAAGACAATGTGTATTTTTGAATTTCAGTTTTTTTCCTAATTTGTAAAGTAAATAATCAAGTTGTATGTATGTATGTATTGTGTAAGTATTACATATTACAAAATAATCAAGTTGATTTACGCAGTTATATTCGTTACAACAGATTAATTCTTATTTAAAGAACAAATTTTGTGTTACTTCTAGCAACTTATGAAGGAGCCAAACGATGTACTGAATTCCTTCAAACCCATACGGAGTTAGAAAGTGACTTTACAGAAACCGAAACCATCCCACAAAAACGCATTTCGCATCCACCAATAAATACTCAAGTGGAATATCATCTGGTTTCTAATAACCCGTGTTCTTCAGACGAACCAGCTTCCGAAGAAGAATCTCAGACTTCTCAACCCAGATCTGAATTGCATCCTGATTTACATACTGGTGCTCTTTTTGACCACGGTATGTTACAAAGTTAATTATACGGTTTCCAGTAGTTTTCTTTTAAGCTTCATATTTTTTAACAATGTATTTTTTATTCCAAAATAAGTATGCAACATCTTCATTTTTTAGCAAGTTCCTCAGGAGAAAATTCGCGTAGAAATTTACGTAGAAAATCAAAGTAAAAGTTTAAATTGTTTTAAATTTATTGAATCTTTATCATTATGATGAAGAAAATCTAAAAACTTGTTTACGTATTTTTATCCTCTACAGGATTTCAGGAAATTGTCCTTACAAAATTGATCAATCTGGAAAAAGTTGTGAAAGACATCAAGAATTCCTTAATCATCGGAAATCCTGTGAACATTTCCACTGAAAAGGAAATTCCTCCCTTGCCATGCAAAACTAGAGAAGAAGTTGAACAACTGAACGAATGGTTACAGGATGACGAGAATAAGCAAATACTAGTAAGTAGCAGTATTTAGGTGTTACATTACTAATTTAAATTTACTTATTTTATGTATAAATATTTATGATTCTTTTGAACTGATTACTATTTTTGTTAAACTCAACTTGATCAACTCAACTGCATACTTTATTTTTTAATAATCCTAGACTCGCGTGTTGGTCTTGGTTGGCGGTAGGCGCTTTGACAACTTAGTCCGAAAATGTCTGGCGAAGCTATTTGCACCCGATTTGGCAAGAACAATTAACTACACAGGTCAAAACCAGAAGTTGGAATTTCAGAAGCTACACCTGAATTCTATTATCAATAGTAACATACGTTTATTTTTAATAATACTATATTTTATTTCTAATTCAAAATTTCAATAATTGCAGATTATGTAGTAAATAATTTGTAATAATATTTTAATTTGTATGTACAGATGCAACCCGTTTCCACTTTAAAGATGTTACTGATGAACAAATCAAAGTAGCGGTAATAAATTGGTTTCGTAACTCTAAGGACTTAGCTGAGGGGCGAGAGCGCCGTAGATAAGATGAGTCTCCCTACATCGGACCGTACTCGAAGAAGATTAGTTCGAACTGAAGTTAATCAGTTACTTTTGACAATTCAAAAACCAACCCGAGAAAAGGTTATACAAACATATGAACCACATCAAAATATAAATCAAGTGTCTCTGGATGCAGCGACAGAAGACCCAATCCAAGATCCTGAACATTCGCTGAATTCTAGTGATGATTCGTATTTAAGTTCAAGTTCATCAAATGGTAGTAGGAATAATTGTAAAGACATTAATGTAGATGTACACGCATTAGAGAGAGACGTAGCATTATGGTCAGTTGAGAATAATATTACTCACAGTGCTATAAATGGATTGTTACAAATACTTAATAATAATGTAAGCAACAATGTTCATCTGGATGCAAGAACAGTTCTTGGTACTACGCGTAATGTTAGTGTTAAAGAAATGTGCAGTGGTAATTACCATTATTTTGGTATCCAGCAAAATATTTTAAAACTCTTTCACAAATTAGGAAATGTACAACGTAACAAGCTCAGCAGTCAAGATTATTTTAATTCAGTTGTTGGTATTGATGGGGTTCCATTATCAAAAAGTAGTAATTTACAGTTCTGGCCAATTTTAGGGTATTTAGATTTTATGGATAAACACATTTTCATCATTGCATTATATTGCGGTATGACAAAGCCAACTGATTCAAATCTTTTTTTAAAAGATTTCGTAGAAGAAATGAAAAAATTAGATAATGAAAATATTATGTTTTTGGGGAAATCCTTCAAACTAAAATTAAAGTGCATTATAGCAGATGCTCCAGCAAGAGCCTTTTTGAAAAATAGCAAGTCTCATACAGGCTATTCAAGTTGTGATAAATGCAAAGTTAGAGGGGAATGGAGGAATAGGGTTATATTTTTTCAACAAAATTGTGCGCTTCGAAATAATTCTGACTTTGAGCAATTAGTTGACACAGATTATCGTTTGGGCAGTTTTATTATTTCTAGTTTGAATTTTGGAGTAGTTTCAGGAATGCCATTGGACTACTTGCATTTAATTTTATTAGGAATTACAAAGAAACTTTTAAAAATTTGGTGTGGACATGAAAAACAGTTTAAAAACATAGGTTGTCAAGAAATCAAATTAATTTGGCCTCCTTTATGTTAGTGAATACTCTAAAAATGTACATACCTTCCGAGTTTGCACGTAAGACTAGATCTTTGAAAGATTTAGATCACTTCAAGGCGACGGAATTCCGATTGTTTTTAGTGTACACTAGTATTGTAATATTACGGTTATATTTGCCTGAAGAAAAATACAGGCACTTTTTAAAATTACACTGCGCGAGTCTAATTATGTTGTCCCCAAATGCTTCTAATTTAAAATTTAACTCACTGGCTAAAACATTAATTTCACAATTTGTATTCGAAGCTGAACGAATTTATGGGCCAGAATTGATTGTTTATATTTATTTATGCGTGTAAATTCACTTTGTAATTATCCTATTAATAGTACAAGCTTAAATATTTTTGCTACGGACAATCATTATTCTCCTCTAAATGAAGATTGTATAGACGTGTTGAAGCAAAAGTTAGTTTTGTTACCAACGACTGATACTTGTGAAATGTTTGTATGTATTCCTTATTCGAGTTTGCTCCATTGATACTGGTCAAATAAAAATATCTTAAATAATATATTATTCGTGAAACATTTATAACTATTTTATTTAATAATTCTAGTGCATATTCTGAGAGGGGTTTTGTGCGCTAAACAGCATCCACTAATACAGCGTTGGCAACGCGCCGTAATCCAAGCGTCGGGGCGCACATGCAGTTTTTATGTATGGGCCGTGCGGACATAACCTTACATCTGCCAGCAGTTTCGACGGGCACATAATATGCGTCGGCCCGAAGTTTTGTGCTTATAGGGATTGTTCAATAATCAACTCGCTAGAACACATTTCGTTCAGCAAGTTATTACTTTGGCGTAGTAGCTATTGAATTTCGCCAGTGTTTATTAAAAATAAATCCTAAATTACCTTAACTGATTTCTTGAACAATTTGAAATAGGATACCCTTAACGCCTAGGGAAAATGCTAAAAATCTATGGATGACAATTGGAAATTTTCAGGCAAATGTCTTCGGGAATTTTCAATCGGCCAAACTTCCAGTACCCGAGTAATACCCGGGTACAGACAATAGGTACTCGGGTATGGGTACAGGTTTTGGGTACATTACGGGTACGGGTAAATTTGGGGTACAGGTAATTACTATACATTGTAGTTTCAAGTAT
Organism: Allacma fusca; assembly: GCA_947179485.1. Classification (NCBI taxonomy): domain Eukaryota; kingdom Metazoa; phylum Arthropoda; class Collembola; order Symphypleona; family Sminthuridae; genus Allacma; species Allacma fusca. The sequence goes on from OX359245.1 coordinate 54,411,455, forward strand.
AGTAACGGGCACTGAAATAATTTACCCGGGTACTCGGGTATGGGTACGGGTATAGGAACAGCACTCTGTCGTACCCGATATTTGGGCACGGGTATGGGTACGGGTAAACGGTTTCTGTACCCAGTCCGAGCACTGCCACAAATTATGCTAAGAGATGTTCACGATCATAAAACGTCGAACTCGTTAAAGGAAATTACAAGTATGTTAGCCTTTGCGGTAACCCGGACTAGCACACCAACGGGCATTTGAGAACGAAGTGCAAAGATTAAGAATCATAAATCATCATAAAATTATTAGTTTTGACCCATGCGGTCACAAATATTGATTTGGGCATCGAAATATACAACATGAAATAAACTGTACTGTATATTAGCTGAGCCGAGTGCTATACTATGACTGTGTTTCTATTACAATCAGGGATGGGAATGCATTATTAATCCGGGATTAAATTATTCCAGGATTACATTTATAAAAAATAATTAATACCAATCCAAGTGTTGGGGAAACTTGAATGTAATCCTTACTCCTCGGTCCCAGCTCAATGATTTCATTTTAATCTATTAGTCTAATCTAATTATTTACATGATTACGAATTAATCCCCAATTCGAAAGTTATTGCTACATTTTTCTCACGTGTTTCAACATCTACAGGTTTTGTAATGAACCTGTAGCCTGTGTTCACATGTCACAACTCCAAGGCTAACATTTTCAAACAGGAATCACGTCGCTGTAGTTCGTAGAAATATAAATCGAACGAAAACTCGAGGATATTTAAATCCGTATTAGAATTCACATTTTTCTGTATTGCAATAGGTATTTTAAATAGGAATCCTTCGCCTTGAATATTTTCTTTTGCCTTTTATAAAAATATATCAAAATTTCATGAGGATTCATCTGAGTAGAACCGAACCATACTTAGACAAAACCTGAAGACTTAGAAGCTGTTAGCGTATGAGACGTTGTACCAATTGATTTAATTTTTTATCCTATTTTTCAAATCCGGTCTCACTTTATAAATTATTGAGACTACAAAATTATTATAATTTTATAAATAACCTGGACCACAGCATTTGACATTCTTGTTTTTGAACTCGTATACTGTAACAAGTCTTGACCTTTTTATAACCAAATTAGCTCCAGCGGTATGATGGAATATGTCATACATTCATTAAATTTGTGTTCAAGTCAGTGTCCCTTAACTCAATTTCTAACTCTATTCGTGCTTTATTACTATAAGGAAAACGATATTTTATAGACGTATATAGACCCCACTGGAATTCTCAAATGACGCGTTCGCCAAGCCAAATATGATTTGCATATCTGTCACCATAGAGGCTTTTGAAGATAAATCCGGATTCGGTCTGTCCGGTAGAATCAAAAATGAGCATGCACTCTTGTAAATAGTTTGAATTTTGTGATAATCATTTGGATTTGAAGAGCTTACGGGGGCTCAAACAGATCTCGAATCAGTGTGGGCTCTTCTTCCGTCATCCTGGAAACTGATGGAGTTGAAAGCGTATGGCTTTGAGCAAAAGTATTATAAATTTATAGTTTTTAAATTAATTTAAATCCCCAGCAAGCTGATCCTTAATGGCTGGAATGAAAAGTTACAAATTATTGTAATCGAATAAAATAGGTATAGAATTGCAACACTTAAGCACTACACATTAAAGGAACATTGCACCTTGAACCGCATGTTCATCTTGTTTACTCCCCCGACTCCTGAATAATGATTAGATAAAATGCAAACGGAGTCAAAATTGATTACAATCCAAGGCGCTCCTTCCCGACATGACAATTAACACATGCTTGATTTGACACATTTCCCTACAAATGAGGGCCAAAACAGTAAAGATCTGTAAGACCGGCGTAAAATGTTTATAATGCATTTCGGTGTACGGCATTATCTGGCAATGCATATGGTCCAATAGGCTGGGGTCGGATTTTTGTAGGAAGACGGGAAGAATCTTCCCAGGGAAAAAATATTTCTGGCAGGGAAAATCTCAAAGGCAAGTGATTTATTTTTACGAACAGGGATTTTTAAAATCGTTGACCTTGTTTTCGGCAGGGATTTTCAAATTTTTTGACGGGTTTCAGGGAAATTTGTTAAGCAAACAGGGATTTTTGGCTTGATTGGCCAAATTTGGCAGGGATTTCACGTCTTGTAAGGGATCTTTTTTGCCAACAGGGATTTTGAAAATCGTTGACCTTTTTTTCAGCAGGGATTTTTGAAATCGTTGAGGACCTACCAGCAGGGAGATAATATTCAGCAGGGAAATTCAGAAATAATCTTCCAGGGAGATTTACAAAAATCCGACCCCTGCCAATAGGGATGCGTGCAATTGTGGAGCAACAAATAGAAAATACCTTTGGATGATGTTTGTAAAAATTTAGCATCACACTTTCTACAATCGATACTCATCGATACGAGGAAATGTAATTACTCCGGAAAGTGTCAGTGCTTAGTCATTATAAATTTATTACCCTCAAGTCATTGTCTCTTAACGCAATTTCTAACACTAGGCGTGCTTTATTACTACAAAGGCAACCGTACTTGAAGTATATAGATCCCACTTGAATTTTCACACTTGTTCGCTCACGTATGGTATACATGGGGTGCATACTTATGTACAAATACATAATCAATTAAAAGGATTTTAATTCATTACATTTTTGGAAAAATCTTTGCTTATAACTAATATTAATTACTTGGATGTGTCATATACTTAAGGATATTCAACTACCCCTCCCAATTTAGAACTTTGACCAGTTCTGGTAGCCTTCGATGGCTTTTTTGCCTTTCGATTCAAGTGCATAGACTCGACATGTTTGATCAACGTAGCAGACTTTTGAAATCTCCTCAAGCAACGTCGGCATAAATATGATTTACATCTGTTGCTGTACCTAAATAATGACCCCAGGTCTTTGCACAGTACGTAGTGCTCCACAGTCACCGTAGAGGCTTTTGAAGATAAATCCTTATTTGGTCTGTCCGCTAGAATTAAAAATAAATCGATCTTATGGCGAGCTGCAGCGTTCAAGGATCTCGGTGTCCGTAATGCTCCCTGTCGGTTTCTATCTTCACATATATTGGTATCCGTCCGAGTGTTGGAGCTGACGTAAAGAGGGAAACTAAATTGGGAAATGACTTGATCTCTTGCTATGCTCCTTGCCATCGATTTCCTGGAACGTGTACGCTCATTGTCTTCCGGATTATTTGTCAAGAATAAGTCCGGTCGACTCGATTCATTTACACCTGTATCCTTGAATCCAAAAACATATATTTCCAAATTTGGGTTTTGCCGCTCGAATCTGGGCAATTGGTCAATGGTCATAGGCATGTTAATTCCATCCATGTTAATTCTTTTGACAATTTTACGGTATGTTTTCATTGAGTCAGGACAATACTTCGCGTTTCGTATTCCTGCTGCCACAGAGAAAAGGAAACTAGAATTCAAGTCCTGAAGGCTTTTCAACTTTTCCTGAGCTGATGAAAGTTTCTCAGAATTAAAGCTATGGTGGCTATTGTCTACGTTGATAAACAGTTCCCGCCTCTTGTGAAACACGTAGGGAAGGGGCATATACTCAGCTTGATATGACGGTGTGTGTCTCATAATAAGAAGTTTCAGATTAACAAAGTTCAATGAATAGGATCCCGTGTGATTGTGGAAGCTATTTTGAGCTTGTTCTTCTAATTCCCGACATGTTTGGTGCAATAGTTGATCTACTTGGTTTTCGTAAACAATTTTTCTCACTTCAGATTCAAGCACCATTTCAAATTGGTGAGGTGTTTCCCTTGCATCTGACTGCATTTTACAGCAAAGAACAACTTTTATGGCAACACATGTAAAGATCCGAACGCCCAAGAGCACTTCCTGAAATAATTTTGAATGTAACGAGCGGAAAGCGTGTTTCACATACTGAACCTGTTGATCTACATGCAGGAGTTGTCCATGCTGATTCTCTGGAAAGAAAGGTACTACGGAGTAGGAATCAAAAGCGACGCCTTGATTTGATGAAGGGTTGAAATCCTGTTTTAGTCCATGAACCACAAAAGCATGCATTTGTAGAGCTTCCCTCACACTGAATTGAAAATTACAATGACCACACCAAAAACAATCGTTGAAATACTTGGAGTAACCATTTGTCCTGTTAGACTGAGCACCGGTTTCGATGTCACCCATTTGTGGATAATAATTTGGAAAAGCTGAAACCTGATTCATTCCTGCACCACCACTGTTATGACTTATTGGATCTTCTGAAGTAAGGTTTCCTTGATTTTTGGAAGCACCCCCCCCAGGACGTCTCTGAGTATGTCTTGAATGATTGTTTCCATGTCAACGTCAGTAAGGTTGGTGTTGTTTGACCATTCCCCATGATAGATTTCAAAGCCTTCCACGGAATCCATTTGTGTAGTCACGTCCTGCAAGAAAGTGTCGCAGAAGAACAGATATAATTTTGAGGGTCTGGAAATTTTAGGCCAATGATGGATTTTTGGAGATATTCTATTTGACAAGGTAATACAGTACAATGGTAGGATTGCAATGGAGCACAAAAGCAATATCACATTTCAATTACTCGATATAAAATAAATATTTGTGGTTGTGGGTTCTACTATACCCGACCTGATAAAATATCACCATCCTCGTAAAACCTAACATGGTTTTACAAGGACCAATACAGCGGCAGACTGTAAGTATATAGTTTTGTGGAGAATTTGAACATTATTGAATAAGTATAGTGTTTCGTTTAAAAATCAATACCTTTGGATGCAAAGCAAAGTTTTAATTCTATGGTGGAATAACTATCCTACAGTTAAAAATCTCAACAATGATGATAATATTATTGATTATACTTTGGGAATTATTATAGATTTTTGGCTCGAAAACTAAAGTGGATGATCGTAAACACATTCAAAAAGCTGCTTCTCAAAATACGGGTAAGAGAGTCAAATAAATTTTCACAACAGCACACTAGTTGACCGATATAATTCTCACATAATGCGCTCCAAACAAGCTGATATTTAGGGCATAACTATACAGTTTCGGAGAATTAAATTGTTTTTATAATGATTCTAAAGTTTGCTATATTTTGCCAGTAAACTTAAATGACCATTCGACCATAAATTTGAAACTGGGCTACTGACTAGGGCTACACTATATAATTATGCATGTGTTTCATATGTAATATGAAATGTTAAAAATAATAAAAAATATTCAAATAAAACCAAGTTTTGTTATAGTCTAAGCTAACGAGCTATTACATATTTTATACAAAATTAAAACTTACTTTGAGAACAAATTAATGCTTTTGTATAGTAAAAAGACAAGACGTCTGTTTAAATATGAGCCCACGGAGAAAGCATGATTCAGTAAAGGCATACAGGACGATAATTTTCCCAGACATGAAAAACTTGAGCAGTCCTTCAAACTTGTCACTGACGTAGTAGTAAATGGACACAATACAGTGCGTGTTAATTAGGCATTTATTATGAGAATTGAACAGCAGGAAACGCGGTTCGTGTAGCAAAATTAAAATGCAGTTGTATGCACTTCATTTACAGAGGAAATTAGCTCGGCTAGCTCCTTCGTTTTTTCATCAAGTTCAAGGTAAACATCTTTGTGTGAAATGCTCCATGTAAGATGTTAGCACTCAGGAACGTTTTACTCATCCAAGTTGTTAGGCCGGTTAATTTCAAATCAAGATGTCCCTATTAGATTCTATATTATGGATAAGCTGGTCAAAGTTGTTTCCACAATAGTTGTAGTGAAACCAATTTAAGTGGTAAATTCTATTTGATTTTGTTCATTGAACCAAATCATTTGATTTTTGGTGTACATTTAACTACACAAAAGTTAATAACAGTAAATTATGTTTTCGTTATTAGCTTATTTAGAATTCGGTTACGGTTAATAACGGTTATTATAAGCGATAATGAATACGGTTGGTGAAAACATCCTTTTATAGAAGGTTTTTAGAGTACTCTGAAGATTAATTAAGCAAGGCTAATAGTTATCTTTAGCATGAGAATTGCTTTTGGTAACTCCCGAAATTCTTCGTAACTTTTGTAGACGGGAATTTCGTTTGTCTTGTTCTTTATCCATCAACGAGACAGGAGGAGGCATCTCGGTTCATTTACCGGAATATCCTCTACAATTGAATCTAGTTTAAGCCCCTATCAGACTGACAGATTGGGTGATTTTGAAATACAATTGACCCGACTAAGACATTTTACGTCTCATGGTCTCTAGCGGTTATTGATGAAGGCCTTCATTTATTTATTTCAAGGTTTTGGCCTGTTTGTAAATTTTATGGTTCAATCGCTAAAACAGATATTTAGCGTCTTGTGACTGCTGTGATTAATGAAATAAATAAACATGAATGTTCTGGCAAGAATTTGTGCAAGCTACAATTGAATTGCATATGTTTTAACAAAAGAAATGTTTTTGCGCCATCTCGTTTGACTCGTTTATGACGTACTCTTGCTGTTTTCGTTCTAATATTATCTCTTTCTCGTATTGCTTTCAAAAACAGTAATGAGACAAACGAGAATATTAAAACCAACAAGATACCATTAGTGCAGGGCTTTTACTGGGTCCCAATCCCGTCACGAAAACCTCGAAACGTCCCGTGCCGGTTATAATACCAGTCTTATGAAATGCTCCAAATTCTTTCATTTCTATAAAAATACCTCCAATAATTTACTTTAAAAAATATTTACTTATAGAACAACAAATTTTAACAATTTCAACGATTGCCATACATATAGTATACTGTACTGGTACTTTGTTCTGCCCAATCTATTGTTCCGTCTCGTCCCCAAAATCCTGGGGACAAACAAATTAGTCCAGATTCAGTCCCGAAATAACATGGGGACAAACATTTTGTCCTGAAACTGTCCTAATCCCGGTCCCGTCCCGAAAACCTCGGGACGTCCAGTCCCGAATAGAAGCCCCACCCTAGTGTGGAGGTAAGATATCAAGACATCATGATGGGATAGTACATCCCATGAAGAGCTGATGAAACCGTAGCAAGGGTACCGTATCCAGTTCCGGATAGTAAATTCACTTACTTTCACCTGAGTTTTTGGTGTATGCTAAATATAGATCTATATAGCAGCAGTACATCCAACAACTATCTCTTTCTTCAATTGTTCACCTTCCCGACGTCATTGAAACTGGTCTTTGACGTCAATCCTCAAGGTTGTTAGTTGAGTATTTACGGCCAGGAACTGAAACTTTTCAATCATTATTTCTTACATGCTAAATAAATGCAATTTCTTGCAATTACTATTTGACTCGAGCAAAGGTGTTATTGATCGAATTTTCATCCCATGATCAATTATTTGTTCAGTTAATTTCAATTAGTTGTTCAGATGTCATATGTAGATGACATTGTAATCAAAATATTTGGGAAAGAGAAATAATTTGCATGCCAACTAGAAAATTTTGCTAAGAAATTAAAATAAATGTGAATATGAATGAGTTAGGTTTGGTCTACATATGTGAAATCAATTATAAGTCCCTTTTCCTCAGTTTTTAATTCTAAAGTTTCAGTTCATTAGGAAAATCCAAGCAATTACAAAATCCACCGAGTTTATTTTGTCTTTAATGACAAATCCGCATGTGAGAGAACCTACAATTTTCAGTTTTCAACCTGAATTGGAACATTGAAACCAGAAAATTAAACTCGAGAATCTGGAGTCATGAAGGTGTAGATATTGGACACTTCCGTTGAAACAAGCGATTCGCCTTGTGGACAAAATGAAGGTGAAGTGTTGCTCTGGATTTTTAAATAATTCTGTATTGACGTCATGTTTTGGTGGGAATTGTTTCGGCCTGTTTATAACGTCATATTTTGGTGGGAATTGTTTCGGCCTGTTTATAACGTCATAATTTTGTGGGAATTGTTTCGGGCTGTTTATAAATGTAAGTACTTTCAAAGATAGTATATACGCAGTACTGAGGAAGCTGACTCATTATGTACATGTTATCTCACCTAAGTGTATTTGCACTGAGACTGTGTTAGTTACATAGCTTCTATACTTGTTTGAGTCGGAATACGATGGAATTTTGTGAAGCTACGTAGCAGACTTCTAGTGACTGTGATTGTCCGTACATTCGTTTATGCATAGGCAGGATTACGGAAATCCAATTGAATAGATTTCGCTAAATTTTGAACGGATGTTCTTTAACTAAAATCCTCGGTTAAATTTAATTTTGGATGAAAGTGATACTGTAATTTTTGACAAAAAATAATAATTTATTTGTCAAGATGTTGTGGAAAGGCAGGAAAGAAACGTCCGAGATGAAGTCACATACTAATTATAATTACTAGTCTTGGAATCTTGCGGGCCACAGAAAAAATTGCATATTCAGCCATAACTACTATGCAAGGAACGACTGCATACATTGCGAGCACGAGTCGTTGTTTTAAATCACGTAAAAACCGCAATTTCTTTGGACTTTTGCAATTACCAAAAATATTATAAAATTCTAAAAAGCGATGTAGAGAGATCAGCCCACAGATGATTTGATGCTGGGCCGATATCCGTGGGCCCAATAATTCAAAAACGTGCGTATCGATTTTATTCAAATTTAGCAGTGCAGCTCCTTTTATTAAACGTTTACACAATTTCTGTTTTGACTGGAATCAGTTAGTGCTGTAATTTTTTCGTTTTATCTCTTCAAAAATGAGCAAAAGTAGGACAATTTCAGTTTTGTTTTGTTCATCGACTTTTGTGTTGTTATGTCTTTTGAACAATACGGACTGTTCAAAAAATAATTTATGTTGTTTTGTTCTAGGGAACGATAAGACGTTAGAAACTTGTGAAACTGATTGATGTATTGTAGAACGAAAGCATATAGAGTAGATGATTGGGGTAAATTGTGATCGCTTCCAAACCACTTAAAGGACGACAGTGGACTAATTTTAGGTGGATTTACCTTACATCTTCCACATAAAATAAGATTCGCACCTGTTGATAGTTGCTAGGGGAGCAACGCTCCTCCTATAGTTTTAGAAAATTCATTTAAGCTCTTGCAATGGCCTCACTGTCATCATGTTTCAACGAAGCAGTGCACTCGTTTTAGTCTTGTGCAATCGACACGCACCGTCTTGATTACTTCCGATGCAATAATTCTGTTAACAACTTGTATTGTAAGTTTTTTCTTTCTGGTTTCTTCCTGTAAACTCACAATCATTCTTGGTTGGAAATTTTGGGAGCACAATTTAAAGTATAGCATACGAATCGGATGTGAACTGATGTAATAATATTGTCATATTTCTATCCAGTAGCCATTTAACAAACCAATAAAGAAAACGAATTGCCAAGGACATTCATTATTCTAAGATAGAATCATTACATCCATTAAATAATATATGTTGCAATATTGTTTGAATGACGATTGCAATTTTGCATTGACACACCCACTGTGGAATTTGAAAAATCATCGCGAACAGACGATTATCATATCCGTACTTCACTATTAGCTCACAAATATGCATTTGGAAAGAACTACATCCATGGGAAAGATTTTTGGCAGACATTAGTGCAGCAACGCACTAATGAGTTGAATTTTGAGGATAATTTGCTCCACCAATGAGTGCAAGATTGCGTTGAGAAAATAATTGTCAGATAAGTTACCGTCACTTTATTTCCTCGTATGGGAGTCTGAACTTGGAAAATATCCGGCACGTGCGATTAATTGTTACCTGCACCTGCACGACAGACAAATGAAATACTCTCATGACAAAAAAGCTTACGGAAGCTAACACGTTCTAAATTGTTAGACTTGTGAAAAGGTACAGGGATTTACATTTTGAAGATAATTCCATTGAACAACTACATTATGAGACATGGTAATCAGTCCGAGCTGACACGAAATCCCATAATTCACCCACTTTACTCATGTTTACATTCGCTGAGAACAACCTGTGGAACCACATGTCATTTTGAACACAGACCTGGACAAGTCGGCTAATCAGTATCTACATTATGGCGATGTCGGTAAATGCTGTTTTTCTAGTCCTTCAAAGTCACGATGTTAACATAACAAACTGTATCAATAGCAATTAATACTGCTCTATATATATGTATATATAGCCAGATGAATCTAAAGCTCACAGTCAACGTTCGATTTTAGTTGCTGTCACAGTAGAATCATTACGTATAAATATATTTTCATTCAAGTCATTGGAACGCTTGAATTTACCGCTTGGATTTGAACAATAATGTAAACAATCAAAGGTTTCCGCCTATCCTACATACAGGAATATTTGTAGGCTATTTATAGGGTGCGAGGATTTTATTAAAGAGTCTTGTCGGCAAAATAGGGTGCAAGAATATACACTTAAAACCTAGCCTACAAAATAGGTAGGCTCAGCCGTCGTAGATTTATAGGCATATATGTAGGCTATTGAAGCATTCATTTAATGGCATATGGAATGGACAAAATGAAAATTAAAGAATAGTCGGAGCCTGGTAATTGCTAATTGTTTTATGGAGTGGTTCAAGGTTCAAGCGTGAAAAGTACTTGCTATCTCGCCTTGATATGCGCTGAAACCTCACCGAAATCAAAACTTCTAAATATTCGGTAAAGTGGGAACTTAAGGAAATCTTAAGTGTGCCATCCATTTTGACCAATGTAGTAAAATTTGCGTACTGTTTCCGGTGTAAACCAAATCAAGATCCATACTATTTTGCTCTTAGGGCTTTGGTTAAGGTGTCTAAACTTAAACTATTTTATTTCAACCCCATTTACTTGAGGTAGGATTTTTAATTTATTGAGTAGAATGGTCTTAAATAGTCTGTCAGTTATGAAAAGCACATAGGATTTAGGAAGGGTATAGAATTCGTTGAGCTAATTTTATAGGCTTGCTGGACCCCATATAGGACGGATGTAGGATAAATGACGTCAGTTTTTAGCTGAGCAAGTTTTATATATATATTATTAGTTTTTCAAATATATATGTGGATTTTATTAATTTCTGCATTTTTCTTAGTATTAGGTTTGTTCTGGTGTATTGGTCGGACTATTTACGGAAAATACTTCAGTAAATGGATACGGTTGCTACATAGTACAAACTTTGTGTTATAGTCAGTTATACTCAAAACATGCAGGGGAACTATACCTGGATTTTCTGCATTTCAGAAATGCAATTACATTTGGGTACTCGAAGAATTTATCCTTGGAAGGATTATCTGCTTTGCTCCTTTGTTTGTATATCTCCTGTGTTTCGTGTACGTGAAAGGACCACGAGATTTCCTTCGTTTCTGCTAAGTACTTCGTTCTTGCTAATGTTAGTATCAAGGCATTGAAGATACTGTACAACGTAAACGAATTCTAAACACGTGAAGCATATATTTTCTTTGCTGGCTGTGTCCAGTTTTAAGACTGCCGGAATTCTTGAAAATGTTGACGACCCACTACGGTCCAATTGAGGCCTTTGGAAAAATTAATGAACACTTAGGTCAAATTGAAGGTCTTGGAAAAAATGTATGGCTCACTGTGGTCAAATTAAGGTTTTGGGGTTATTTATGGTCAACTGAAGGTACATTTACGTAACAACACTATCACACGTCAGTCTGAGGTTCTGGAACTTCCTTTACTCACGAAGGTCAATCTGATGTAGTGAGGCAACTTGTGACCGACTGAAGTCATGACAGTTTCTGATAAACTGAGGTCAATCTTTGGGCACTGAACTATTTATGCTTCGCTGTGTTCATCTGAGTGCATGGGTTTTCTTGCATGCAATAAGGTCAATTTGTGGTCATGCGAATGCTTATAATCCACTTAGGTCAATACGAGATCATATGGGACTATATTCGTGACCACCAAGGTGGGATGACCAAACTATTTGTGCACACCATCGTCAAATTCGAGTGATACAATTATATGAGACTGATTAAGGTCAATTTCAGGACATGACCCATTAAGGTTAACCTGAGGTCATGGATCTTCGTGTGACGCAATGAGGTCAATATCATATCGTGAGAATACATCTAGACAACCAAAGTCAAATTAAAGCCATCAGACAATTTGTTACACATTACGATCTATATGAGCCAATGGGAGAAAATTTGAATAAATATTAATGTTTGACAGCTCCCTCGTCATTATTTTATAAATTGGAGTCTATCCTAAAAGGTTTTGATTTAATTTGATCTCATCATCGTTTTATCTCATAACTGTTACACCAATACGTGCCATAGTTTCCAAGAAAACTAATTTGGACTTCTAAAAATGTTGCGAAAATTGCGAGAAGGAAGTTTCGGGGTGCAGTGATACTAATAAAAAAAACGAGGTGGGAATATATTATTAATCCGGGATTAAATTAATCCCGGATTACAAAATTTATAAAAAGTAATTATTCCCAATCCCAATCCAAGTGTTCAGGAAACTTGAATCTAATCCTTACTCCTCAATTCCGGCTCAATGCTTTCATTTTAATCTGTTAGTCTAATCCAGTTATTTACATGGCAACGAATTAATCCCCAATCCGAATCCAATACTTGGTGAATTATACGGTCAATCCTAATTCCACTGCTGTCAGTAGTGCGGATTAAATTATATCTACTGCTCATAGATGCACATCCTCATGAGGACAGAGTGCAGCACTCGCACTCACCTCGCACTCAGTGTACTCACGAGTTTACTTTGCGGACGAGTGCATGTTATTACAACCGTGCACTCATAATCATGAGTGCGAGTAAATACTACAGATAAATTTATTAATGAGTGCGAGGACGAGAACACAAAAATACACACTCATTTCAAAAAATGCAATACTCGGCACTCTGGTGTAAAAAATGCAATTTATTGTTTAGTTTTTTTATATATCATGTATAAAATGTTGTACAATTACACAAATTAGAAACGAAACCAAATCGTTCAGTGAGTATGATTGAGAATTGTATCCGTTAATGTTTGAGTGATAATAATCTTGTGTCAATCGTATGATTTCCAAAATGAGTAAGAACATTGTAAAGGAAAATCTAGTTTCTAAACCATGAAGATTTCTTCAAATAAAAACAATCAAGTCTTAAAAGATCTGCAATTGAAAATAATTCGTATTACCGTGATTTTCGCATTGTTGAACTAAACCTTTACAAATAACAATTTGCAGCATTTAGCCCTTATCATCTTCGTAGCCATTGCAAGAATTTGTTATTTACTCATGTGTAATAATCATTTTCTGTTCGTAAAAATATTCCAACTCGAAAAAGCATTTTGAAAGTCATTCAAATAATTTTATTTTCTTATTAATATAATAAAATTACATGTAAAAATAAATACGGAACAAACTTATTTGAATGTATTGCAAATGGATAAGTCATGTATGCAAACATCTAGATATGCATATCAAATACACTCATGAGTGATTCAGAATTTTTGGAAATTCTGAATGCACTCAAAAAGCTGCTTCTGAAAATACGGGTAAGAGAGTCTAATAAGTCTGCACAACAGCACACTATTGAACCGATACAATTCGTACATAATGCGCTCCTAACACGCTGATGTTTAGGGCATAACTACAGTTACGGAGAATTTAATTGTTATTCTAATGGCTCTAAATGTTGCTAAATTTTGCCAGTTAACATGAAGGGCCATTCGAGCATAAATTTGAAACTGTGCTACTGATTAGGGCTACACTATATATGCATCAGACCTCATGGCTATTGCCGGGAAAACATTAAAAGGATCACATTTTTTAAAATTGGAGATGTTCAGGATAGAAATCTAAACAAATTCCCTTGATAAAGACAATTTCTTTTTCACAACTATAAGCTCCACTGCCTTCAAATTGATCTGAATAGGACAAAAGTACTCCCGCGCGCCACTTGTTTTTGAAACACAATTTCAATCTTTAACTAACCACGTTAAATTTACATCAGGGTTTCCAAAGGGGTTAAAAATCCAACTTAAAAATTCAGCTACGCATTTAATTTTGCAATCCAACTTGATTAGATCTAGATGCTTGATACGAGCTCTGTGTATTTGTATTTTTCTGGAACAAAATACAAAATGTTAAAAATAATAAAAAATATTCAAATAAAACCAAATGTTGTTTTAATCTAAACTAACGAGCTATTAAATATTTTATAAAAAATTTAAAACTAACTTTGAGAACAAATTAATGCTTTGGTGTAGTATCGACCACTGGTGCCCTAGTCTAGTCCGATTCGACTACGAAAATAGGGAATAGACTAGACTAGTCGTTAATAGGAAGCGAAATGAATAGACTCGAATAGACTAGCGATATGCGCAGTTTAGAAGGACTAGACTAGAAGAGACTAGTCATGTAATGAAAACACATAGAATACAATAGACTTGACTAGGAAAATATGCCTATTCCTGCTCACAGATTTCGCTCAAATTAGGCTGCATAGTGCGAGCTCTAGCACTCGTTTTCACAAAAATACTCCGTATTCTTTTGTCATATGTACACGACCTTTACGCATGGAAACGAAAGGGTATACTTGCTTCTTGCACTCCAGCAGCAGCTAGCAAGTAGTAGGTATTTCGTCGTTGAAGAGTCTGATTGTGAGTAAACTAGTTTCATTTATGACTGGAAGCCAAATTGTATACACGCTGTACAAATATATATATTATTTACACGTAGATCATTATAGTTTTGGTGAAACCCGTTGAAGATAATTTTACTTGTAATCAAAACGCATCTAATTCATTTTAACCCTTCACCGAAGACTTGCTCAGCCCATTTATAACTTTTTACAAGTATAGTATATCTTTTTAAACAAAAATGAAAATATTACCATGTATGAAGACATTTTTTTACATTTATATTTTGGGATCAAATTTACTTTAGTAGCTCCTTTTTAGTTTTGACATCATTTTCAATTATGAGCAGTTAGTTTTAGTTCATAAGTGCTTGAGTTGTCAATTGTACTCATTTTTGAGCTGCACAAGTGAGTGCACTCACCGGGGAAATCTGCCAATGTTTTATTTGCGACGATTAGTCGTCGGTAATTTTTATGTTAATAATAGTGCGAACTTTCTTTGGAAGGAGTGCAGCGCAAGCACTCGCATTCGTTTTTAGAAAGTGAAACTTTCTTATAGACGAGTCATTTCCGTCCGTCCGTCCGACCACAAAATCTTGTAAATCGCAAAACTCAACAACAGAATGACATACGGACATGGGACTTGTCCCAAAAAATCGAACATACATTCTAGATGTGCGATTTTCCCTGACCCAGGGTCAACCGTTTGAACTCTGAAAATTATTTCTGGATACAATTATCAAAAAATCTTGCATTTGCTATACCTTTCCAACGGATTGACGTATGGTCATGCGTCCTTTACAGTTTACAATCAAACTCTATTTCCCTACCCTACTAAAAATCTTTAAATATGAGTTTCACTTTACTGCACATGCAAACAAAGTTTGCCCAAATCAGTGCAGTGCACGGATTTTTTTTAGTTCATGAGTGCTTGACATGGTTCTCGCACTCATATTTTTGGGCTACACTGGTACATACAATGACTCGGGAATGTGCCCAGAAGTACTGAGGAAATCTAATGTTTTAGTTATGAGGATTTGTTATTGGTTTGGTTCACCAAATGTTAGGGGTATTTTTTTTTATTACAAATTGTAATGATCAACTGGGTGCATATACCATCTTTCGCCCCACATTATATCTCTCACCCAGCTATCTGACAGAACCCTCATATTATATCCTCATCCCAACATTCCCCATTTTATCCATGAACTTCTGAACCCAAGACCAGGATCTTAGGGTTGCTTTTAGTTTGAGGCTTGAATAGAAATTGAATAGGAATAGGAACTGACTAGGAGTAGACTAGGAATAGACTAGGAATTTTAAGAAAATGTGTGAATAGGAATAGGAACTGACTAGGAGTAGACTAGGAATAGACTAAGAATTTTAAGAAAATGTGTGAATAGGACTAGACTTGACTAGCGCGAAGAAATTTGCAGAAGAATAGACTAGAATTGAATACGCAAGGGCGTCCTCGAAAAAATAGAATAGTCTAGACTAGGCAACCTCGTGGGCACCAGTGGTATCGACAGTATCGCGACAAGACTTCTGTTTAAATGTGAGCGCGCCGAGAAAGAATGATTCAGCTAAACATACGAGACGATAATTTTCCCAGACATGAAAAACTTGAGCATTCCTTCAAGCTTGTCACTGGCGTAGTAGTAAATGGACACAATACTGTTCGTGTTAATTAGGCATTTATTATGAGAATTGAACAGCAGGAAACGCAGTACGTGTAACAAAATTAAAATTCAGTTGTATGCACTTCATTTACAGAGAAAACTAGGTCGGCTAGCTCCTTCCTGTTTTCATGAGTTCCATTTTATGTAGTTGTTAGCATTCAGGAACGTTTTACTCTTCCAAGTTGTTAGGACGGTTCATTTCATTTGAAGATGTCCTATTGGATTCCATATTGTAGACAAGTTGTTCCAAATTGTTTCCCCAATGGTTGTAGTAAAACCGATTAAGTGGTAAATTCTATTTGATTTCGTGAATTGAACCAAATCATTTGATTTTGGGGAGTACATTTAACCACACAAAAGCTAATGACAGTAAATTCGGTTTTCGTTATTAGATTATTTAGAATTCGATTATGGTTATAAACGGTTAGCAAATGGATTTAAAAGAGCTAAGCTGTCAATAACGGTTATTATAAGCGATAATAAATACGGCTGATAAAAACGGCCTTTTATAGAAGTTCTTTACGGTACTCTTAGGATCCATTAAGCATGATTAATAGTTATCCTTAGCATGAGAATTGCTTTTATCGACTCGCGAAAATCTGCGTAACTTTTCTTTTTGCCGTTTTATCTTAATCTAATTTGTTTATTCTATGTAGTAGGGGTGAGCAAGATGAGACAAGAAGAAACGAGACGGGAATCTCGTTTGTCTCGTTCTTTATATAAGCATCACGAGACAGGAGGAGGCATCTCGAGTAATTTACTGAGAATATCCTTTACAATTGAATCTAGTTTCGGAAACCAATCAGACTGACAGATTGGGTGTTTTTGAAATGTCATTGACGCGACTAAGACATTTTACGTCTCATGGATCTAGCTTTTATTGCTGAAGGCCTACATTTATTAGTTTCAAGTCTTTCACCTGTTTGTAAATCGCTAAAACTAATATTTTGCGTCTTGTGACTGTTGTGATTAGTGAAATAAATAAAATTGTATGTTCTGATCACAACTTGTTCAAGCTACAATTGAATTGCATGTGCTTTAACAAAAGCAATGTTTTTGCGCCGTCTCGTTTGACTCGTTTATGACTTACTCTTGCTGTTCTCGTTCTCAAAATATCTCTTTCTCGTATTTTTTTCAAAAACAACAATGAGACAAACGAGAATTTCAAAACAAACAACATACCCCTAGTGGGGGGTAAGAGTTCAAGACAAGACGATGGGAGAGTACATCCCATGAATAACTGATGATAAGCTGAGAAACCGGAGCAAAGGTACCGTATCCAGTTCCAGGGGTAAATTGACTCGCTTTGACATGAGTTTTTAGTGAAGTAGAGATATAGCATTACATGCATTGCTAAAAAGTGGTGCTTTAATATTTAATAATCATTTATATAGATGTCCATAACACATTATTCTATCATATATGATATAAATAATACACTAGGCACTAGAAAATAGTATACTGAGTCAATGTATGGCTACTTCTGTTGAAAAGCAATGTCAATAATATCTTTATACATATATAGCAGTACATTCAACAACTATCTCTCTCTTCAATCGTTCCACTTCCCGACGTCATTGGAACTGGTCTTTGACGTCAATCTTTAAGGATGGTAGTTGAGTACAATAAGTGCTACGCTACTTCTGCTGCTGTAGCGGCATACACGGTTACACAATTCGTATCTTTAACTCGTATAGAGAGTGGAGATTGGGAAAAACGGCTCTGTAGGTCCAACAGTGCGGACTACATTGTCGCTTTCAGTTGAGTCCTGGCGTAATGAATTGGGAAAGATCGGAGAACGGGCTGAATTGAGTAGAGTATTTTCGATCCAGAACTGAAACTGTCCAATCAATATTTCTTACATGTTGAATGAATGCAATTTCTTGCAATTACTATTTGACTCGAGCAAAGATGTTATTGAACCAACTTTCATCCCATGATTGTTCAGTTAATTTCAATTAGTTGTTCAGATGTCATATGTAGATGGCATTGTAATCAAGAGATTTGGGAAAGAGAAATAATTTGCATGCCAACTAGAAAATTTTGCTAAGAAATTAAAATAAATGTGAATATGAATGACGTAGTTTGGTCAACATATTTAATTATAACACGTTACTTTCTCTTCGTTTTTTAGTTCTAAAGTTTTAGCTCATTAGGAAAATCCTTTTAGTTTATTTTGTCATAAATGACAAATCCCCATTTGAGAAAACCCAAAATTTTCAGTTTTCAACCTGAATTGGAACATTGAAACTAGAAAATTAAACTCGTGAATCTGGAGTCATGAAGGTGTATATATTTGTCACTTCCGTTCAAACAAGCTATCAGCCTTTGGACAAAATCGAGGTGAAGTGTTTTAAATAATTCTGTATTGACGCTATATTTTGGTGGGAATTGTTCCGGGCTGTTTATAAATGTAAGTACTTTCAAGGATTAAGTAAATCCTATTGAATAGATATCTCTAAATTTTGAACAGATGTTCTTTAACTAAAACGAACCGACGATTATCATATCTTTACTTCATTACAAGCTCACAAATATGCATTTAGAAACAACTACATCAATGGGATAGATTTTGGCAGAAATTAGTGCAGCATCGCACTAATGAGTTGAATTTTGAGGATAATTTGCTCCACCAATGAGTGCATCTTTGCATTGAGAAAATAATTGTGAGAAATCCTACCTTCACGTTACTTCCACGTGTGGAAGTCTGAACTTGGAAAATATCCTCAACGTCAAACAAATGAAAAACTCTCATGCAAAAAAGCTTACATAAGCTAAAGCGTTCTAAATTGTTACATTTGTGAAAATGTACAGGGATTTATATTTTGAAGATAATTCCATTGAACATCTACATAATGGAACACGGTAAATGGTCCATAAGACCGTTTGAGCTAGCCGAAAACCTGCCACAAGTTACTCTAACAGACGTTCATGAACATTATACAATCATCGAATTTGCCAAAGGAAAATACAATTCTGCTTGCCTTTATGGTAACTGGTACTAAACAAACCGACAGGGGCTTTAAGCAGTAATTGTAAAGATTAAAAATCATAAATCATCTTCAAATTATTGGTTTTGACCCATCCAAATGTGACATGAAGTAAAATCTACTGTATATTAGCTGGGCCGAGTGCTATATATATGTATGCTTCGGCTGTTTCTATTACAATTCCACTGGCAGAAAAACATCATCAGCCCCAACTAGATATGTTCATACCGTTATTGTTTACAATACCGTAATTACCGTTACCGTAAAGTGGAAAAACGCCGGTAATATTTTTAAGGTACGGTCTCGTAAATTATTCCGATTATGGGAAAAACATGAATATAAGTCGATTTTTATGGTATGTGTGTAAAGATAATAAGTAAAAAATCCAACCTAATTATTCAACAATCAGTTTAGCGTCTTTTATGGCAATTAATGTGAGAGTATTAAATGTTCAGAAATTCCTTATATAACAAGGTAATTTGAAAAAAAATCGAATTTGCTTTTTTTCATTCGTATGAAAAAAAATATGAAAATCTTAAAATATAGAAAACGATACTGAATTCTTCAGTCTGTCTATCTTCTAGTAATTTTTCATATACTAAATCTTTACTGAATTCGGCCATACTTATATTAATTTAGGAAGTGCCCTCCCACCTCTTTCACATAACAGGCAAAGTGCCATCAAACCGTCAGACCGTCTCAAAAAATGACTTCAAACACTCGAATTATCAGACGCACGACTTGATTGAGATTTGGAATAGTCAGTTCGATTAAAAGTTTTATCAATATTGTCACTACACAGTCTTTATTGTCCAACGAATTCCCTTCATTTGACTTTTGTTAATGAAAATTCGATTATGCATAAATTCACAGATGCTAATTGTAACACAATTGCCACTGTTGCATTGCCATTGTTATGGCATGAGTAAGATAGCGATCAAATCCACAGAACCAGCAATGACGTGTCCGGGTATGTACGTACGTTCGTACACTTATTAAATTGTAGTATGTATTCATTCAGAACGTACTATTTTCATCAACAAAGATATCAAGAGACTTGAATTAGGATTTAATATTGTAGCTTGAGCTCTGGACATGGTTTGTAGAGGGCAACACCACAATTTTTTGAGCCTTCCATATACAATTCTTCAGGGGTCGGATTTTTGTAAATCTCCCTGGAAGATCATTTCTGAATTTCCCTGCTGACTATTTTTTCCCAGCTGGTAGGTCCTCAACGATTTCAAAAATCCCTGCTGAAAAAAATTTCAACGATTTTCAAAATCCCTGTTGGCAAAAAAAATCCCTTACAAGAAAGGTCAACGATTTCAAAAATCCCTGTTTGTAAAAAAATCCTTCCCTTTGAGATTTTCCCTGCCAGAAATATTTTTTCCCCGGGGAAGAATCTTGCCGTCTTCCTACAAAAATTCGACCCCTGCAATTCTTCTTGTTTCTTCAATTCCATGAGCTAGACTGGCGATATCTTATGGAGTTACGAAATCGCTTCAAAATACAGAGAATTATCGTAGCTAGACCGTATCTAAATTTTTTACGGTAATTACGGTATTACATTACTACAATACCATAGTTGACATGTCTAGCCCCAACACTTCCTCATTCTTTCACCACAATTTATGTATGTCCAATCAAAATGATTCATCCATAACAAAATTTCCCTTATGACGACACAAAATCAAATGCTGAAGAGACCATGTTTCACCCACTTTACTCGTGTTTAACAATCCCTGAGAACAAGCTTTTTGGAACCACATGCGGCTTTGAACACAAACCTCGACAAGTCGGCTAATCAGTATCTGCACTTCGGCGATGTCGGTAAATGCTGCAATTTTCCCAGTCATTAAAAAGTTGGGAAGATTTTAACGTAACATACGTCTCAAAAGCAATTAATACTGCTCTATATATATATAGATATAGACAAATGAATCCAAAGCTCACAATCAACTTTCTGTCTTAGTTGCTGTCACATTAGAATCATTACAGACAAATATAATTTCATTCAAGTCATTGGAACCAGTGCCTGTCATGGGAACGGGTCACACCCGGGTGTTTGGGTGCAGGAACGGGAACGGGTATCATATGGGTGCAAAATGTTTTCACCCAAAAGTGTGGGTACAGGTTTGGGAACCAACCTTTCCCATTATAGTATGTGGGAACAGGAACCCATATGGGAACGGGTGCAATACAGGCTGAATGGGATCTGTACCCAACAGGAACGGGAACGGTATGCTCAAAAACCCGTTTCTGTTCATGCGTACCCGTGTACAGAGCAATCTTGCGAGCGTAACGATAATTACATGATTGATTTGTTTTGGTGTGGTGTGACCGACTATTTTTGTGTCGTTGTTGTAGTTTAGAGGCAAACGCTCTTTGTTTGAACAGATCATCCCACGTCGAATGATGAAATGTGACAATAAAAATTAATTATATGCGTATGTTGTGCTTAGCAGTTGTAAGGTGACTTAAAAATTACAAAATTAATTACCTAAGTAAAATGAAATATAACAAATAGAATGAGTGGAATTGTTTGTATCCATTGTTAGCAAAAATTGAAACAATAAGTATATATGTATAATGTATAACTTTTATCCTTGAATATATGAACTTCCGTTTCGGGTACGGGAACGGGTTCCAGGGTTTTGGGTACGGGTTTGGGTGCACCCAAAATTAATTTTTGGGAACAGGAACGGGAACGGGTTTGGGTGCTATAATTTTAAAAATTTCGAGTCTGGGTGCGGTACTTTTGTTCACAAGATTTCGGGTGCAATTTGGGAATTGGGTTCTGCCTTGTACCCAAACCCGAACTGTGGGAACGGGAATGGGAACGGGGACGACTTTTCTGTTCCCATGACAGGCACTGATTGGAACGCTTGAATATAACGTTTGGATTTGAACAACAATGGAAGCAATTAATACAACAATTTCAACCATACCAAATTTCTTCGCGAATAAATCCATCTTCTTGACAGGGGCCACAGGCTTTTGCGGGAAAGCCATTCTCGAAAAATTAATTCGGGGATGTCCCGAGATCACAAAGGTGTACGTCCTGGTTCGTAGTCACAAGGACCAATCTGGAAATGACCGAATCAACGAGATTTTGAAAACAACGGTACTATTTTAAACTAACCTATTTTCTGTGTATCCCTTTTCTGACAATAAGTTCTATCTGTACCGTATTTCATACATATTATAGAGGGTGTGGGGTGGGGGTAAAATTTGTCTTAAATTTGCTTCATTTTAAAATTGACTACACGTGCCATCCTATGAGTTGCATTTCTCATTATCTGAGCTCTCCTGGCAAAATATTTTATTTTTATTTTCCGTCATATAGCTATTTGATAGGGTGCGGGTGGAATGTCCAGAGTCCCTGGAGAAAGTCGTGCCAATTAATGGAGACGTGTCCTATGACGAGCTGGGACTCACTACGGAAGATGCAGCAATGTTAAGGGAAGATGTCTCCGTCGTGATTCATTCAGCAGCAATCGTTCATTTTGGAATTGGGCTACAAACTGTGCTAAAAGTCAACGTTGGGGGCACTAAAAATATGTTGGATTAGGCCAAGCAGCTTAAGCATCTGAAGGTTAGTGCAATGAGATATCCAGTGATTTAGTATGTGTAGAATTTATGTTCACTAGAGAGTGGGGATCTAGTTATATGCTTACACAATGGTTTATTAAGGAGTCAGTGTAAGGGAACACAGGGGAGCCGTCCTACGGTGCCAGGGATCAAAAATGTTTACCTAGTCTAAAATCTCCAGCTGGACTTACATACTTGACAATTTTAAGTTGCTAATTGAGTTAGGGAGTTTGGTCCGATTGCAGCTATTTGCAGTTTTTGGTGCAAGATAATTTAATACTTGCAATTACCGGTTTAGTACAAAGGACATTGCAAGAGATGCAACTCCAATTAAAAATGTATATCAGTATTAGCACCTTTTTGCACGGCAAAAATTAATAGAATTTCCGACTCGCAAGAAAAGTATTTTGTAGATTTTCAAATATTTTATTTTTGAAAGTTATGAATACATTATCATTATATTTTTTCGTAGGTCACGAAATGTGGCGGTATTTGTTAAGAATTTAATGCAAAGTCAAGAATTGTCAAATTATTTTAGACAATTCAAATATTTTTTTTAAAGCATATTTTCGTTACGTTAATAGGTAACATAAAAATCCTTTTGGATCTCACAACGGCTATCCCGCTGTCCCTACGTTGAGAATTTCGGTTATGAGCCGGTAGAGCCAATGGCAGAGTTAGGGAAATTAATATTGAGACGCTAAACTCGGAAATTGAATTTATCTTTATATAGAATTTTTCTAGCACATATAGTTTTGCATTTCAGAAGGCACAAACATTCTAAAATGTGAATGCTTCAATATCAACGTTTTTTTTTTCAAACCTATAAACCTGTAATAGCATGTTCTTCGCTAACATAAATTTTATTGCAATCTTCTTGTGTGAATGTTTGCAGACCAGTGTCACAAGATCTACCTCTTCTAAACCGTGCTATTGATCCGTTAATTTATCCCCTATTTGTTGTCACTTTACTACCGCCAGATTTTTTATATAAAGGAGCAATAGGGGAACATGTAAATTCCTGAGGGAAATGGCCACGTCTTAAGGAGTCTCAGAATAGACATAAGAAACAATGTAATTATTATAATCAGTGTTTTCGTTTTACGGTGTTTGCTGCTGAAATATTTATTTCCTCTACACAGGGATTTGTATATAAACTTCCTCGTGTGGCAGAGACTTCAACAATTTAGTTATTTCAGCAGCCATGTCAGGGGCCAGGATGACAAAGTTTTTATTTAGGTTTTCAGCAATATCGGCGTATCATTTCCAGAATCCTAAAATTGGATACCTCCAGAATAAGTTTACAACCAAATGAATAGCCCTATATTTGTAAAACAAACGAGATTTGAGTAAATATTTTGAAACCCTTTAAACGCATAAAATTTGACGTTTTCCTAAAGCTCCTGATTTTGCTCCAGTTCCTTGAATGTCGTTGATCCAGATTTTATCAACTATATATGTAGATGAGTAAATTATTTTTTTACATCTTGAAAAGAATTTGCTAGAATTTGAGGGAATTGCTTATTTTTTGTCGTCGCCCTTCGAATGGACTGAGGAGAGACAACATGTATGAAACACCTTATACGTTCATATACTACAAATGTATATGCATGGATAGAAATAATTTTGTATGTCTTGTGGAAAGTCTTGGTATATACTTTGGATGATTTCTACCAATCACGGTGTCGCAGTATGTAGGCTGAAAACCTGTGACAGTTGTTACAAAGTATTCCTTTTTCTAAACGGCTGTAAAGGTTTGTTTGTTAATAAATTCGTTGGAAATCGGGCGCATTCTTTTTGTGATTGCCATCACATATGAGCAATGAGCACCCTAAACGTCGATGTTACCCGTTCGTAGACATTCATAATTCTTTTTCCTGTTTTCACCAATTGCAATAATTTTCAGGTGGGAAGACAGAGAATAAATAAAATCTAATTACTATAATTTTATTACAGGCATTCGTGCACATTTCAACGGCCTTTTCAAACAGCGGACGATCGAAAATTGACGAAAAAGTGTATCCGAATGTTGTCAGCCCGCAAGCCGCTCTGCAGCTCTGTTCACTCCTACCAGCTGACTTACTAAACTCCATGGACTCACAGTACTGCATTTAATGCTTCGTTTTCAGCGCCGACATAAAAATAATACTGGATTGTCGAGTTTATTTCACGTTTTTCATTTCAGATTATTCTTTTAGGTTACTTTTCTCTGAAATTGCTTTCATTTAACGCAGTTTGAGGGGAGACAACTTAATGAACTATACTTTTTCAAAGCACCTTGCGAGATGCTGGTGGAGGAATCCAGGTTTGACATCCCCGTTTGTATTGTGCGACCGTCTATAGGTAAGAAAATCCACAGAAAACTCAACATAATGTTCCATGTAATTATTTTTATTCCTACATTTATTCATTTGCTTGGACAGTCTATCATATCTAAGAACATTTGAGATATAAAAAGTATTAGCGAAAACAATTACAATATTTGACGGTAACTTAATTCAAAAGAATTACTTAGAATAAATGATAAGAGGTAGAATTACTAAATATTCCTTCATTTGATTATCCTCGTTGAGAAAGGTACATGTTAAAAGTAATTGTTATTTGGTAAAAAAGGGTATATCGTCGCTGAAGAGGCAAAATGGAATACATGCATTTTCGATTAAAATCAAAATGGTCTACTTGCAGTTTTACTAAATGCAAAATGGAAAAGATGCATCAAGTTTTAAAAGCAATATGGTCTACTTACAATTTCGTCTAAAAGCAAAATGGTCTACATTCAATTTCGTTTTAAAGCAGAATTGCCATTATGAAAGCATACACGCATGTAGACCATTTTGCTTTTAGTGAAAACTGCATGTAGTTCATTTTTCTTTCTGGAAAGCTTGCAACTATTCCGTTTTGCCTTTAAGGAAAAAGGTATGTAGACCATTTTGCTTCTAGTCGAAATTGCACTTAGTCCATTTTGCCTGTTCAGCAAGGTTATGCAAAAAATGATGATTTACAAAATCAATGTAGTTATGTACGATGTTTATAATGTAGGGAATGTTTTTTCGCATTACAGTTACACCAGCATCTAAGGAACCATTCCCTGGCACTGATCGGCGCACTCACGAGTTTTGAGAGCAAAACTCGCACTCAACTCGCACTCAGAACTCAAAATTTGAGTGCCGAGTGTGAGACCCGCCGCATTCTGACCAGAACTCAGTTTGTGAGGCCGAGTGCAATAAAAATAGATTACAGTCATTGAGCGAGAGTGTGAGGGCAGTATTTGGAACTCATGTATTCCATAACGGAATGCATGTTGCCCCATCAACACTTACAAATTCAGTACATTTTGCCAGCATTTAGCGTTTTGATGATTTCGTTTCCGCTAAAAATGTGAGCTATCGTCAGTACAGTGGACGGCTTCAGCGTTATTCTTTGGCGGATTCCTTGAAATGGCGCTAATTTTAATTTGTTACTGAGAGTTCCTGAGTGCGAGTTTGAGTGCAAGATTTCATCATGGTCACTCATGAGTGCGAGTGCGAGCTCTTGTTTGATTCAGAATTTGAGTTCCTGAGTGAGTTCTGAGTTCCGTTTAGAAACTCCTAGCACTCTTGAGTGCGAGATCGAGTTCAAAAATTTTGCCGATCAGTGTTCCCTGGGTGGATTGATAATTTGACCGGGTTCAAAGGCGCCATAGCTGCAGTTTCCAGGGGACTGATTCATACTTCACGCTTGAATAGTCGCTCTATGGTTGATGTAATTCCAGTGGACCACGTCGTCAACCTGACACTTGCCGCAGCCATGTCCACTGCTGTTGGAGTCAAAACGTCAGAGGATATCATGGTGTACAACTGTTCTAGTTCGGTTCTATTCCATTCATTTTTCCAGATCTATTTGGAATTCTGGTAAAGGCCAACGCTCAGAAACCTTACAAGCACATGTATTGGTATCCATTCATGATATTCACCTGGAATGAACAGATAAAGGCAGTCCTTGATTTTATACTGCATTACATGCCATGTGTACTGGTCGATTTAGCCTTCATGGTAGTTGGATCAAAGCCAAAGTAAATCAAGGAGTGTAAATTCTGAAAAACATGGTCTCCTAAATAACTACAGTTTGAGTAAAAAAGTATGTTTTCATATTTTTTAGAAATGGAATGGTAGCGACGTACAACAAGCTACAGAAATTTTTCAAAATTATCGACGATCTGGTAGCGACGGATTACGAGTTAAGTACAACGAATACAAAGGCTCTTTTCAGGAAGTTAGCTCCCCTCGATCAGCAGTGCTTTGACTTTGACATATCTACACTCCTCCACGAGACATACAGCCTTGTAACAATTAATGGCATTAGGCGGTATGGGGCTTTAGAAGATGATCGAAACCTACCAACAGCACGCCGGAATTTTAAACGGTGAGTTGCAGATATTGATAGTTTATTGCGCTGCAATTTGATTAACACATAGCTCTTTCAGCTTTCATCTTGAACAGGTACATGCTAATTATAGTACAAATTATCAGAGCTGAAGCAGAGGAATACTTGCAAGATACACAGACTATTTATCATTTTATTTGCCCGTACCGTTTTAAGTGCCCTCTGTTAACTGCCATTTCTGTATTACATGCAGTCTGTGTATTGCAAAAAAACCACTCCAGAGCAGAGCTGCGTTCAAGTTCAAGTGTGTATCAAGTTCAAGTCAAGTCAAGTGCAGACAATTTTGTAACTTGCAACTTGAATATCAAGTTCAAGTGAAATTATAATTTTAACTTGAATTTTCATGTTCAAGTTCGCTCAAGTTCAAGGTAATAATTTATTACTTGATTATAAAATCAAGTCAAGTTCAAGTACAATGAATGGAAGTACTTGAATAAAACTTGAGTATAACTTGAGTTTTTGTAACTGAAAAGCAATGTAAGCAATGCCTGATTAGTAGCATCATTGCACCCCACTAAAAAAAATATTGGCCGTCAATCATTATAATAATGACTTATTTGTATTTGTTTTCATTCCATCGACACTGAAGTTGTCTCCACGATACCCAGTGGCCGAGAATAATTATTGTTGTTTCCATACTTTGAATTTTGAATAATTAAAATTTCCGTCTTATTGTTTTATACTGTATAAAGATGTTTTTGATACTCGGGGTTCTTGTTCCATTAAAACCCATGAATGAAAAAACAACAATGAAGTGATTGTTCACTTGACTGTTCTGAAGCTAAGATGAAGTTTAAGAATAATTTATTATTTTATGTAAAAATAATTTTTGCTGATATTAAACATGACGGCACAGACGAACAACCTTATAAATCAACATTGGTTAAACAAAATTAACGACGAAAAATATTTCTGAATATAACTGCTGGCTACACTCGCCAGATGAGTGCAACACTAATGTGAACAGGCCAGTAATGTGATTTCTAAACTTTTATTAGTGCAAATTAGTAAATTAGATTGGACTACAATGTTTACAGTTATTTGATCAAGTATTTCAAATTTTTTAGCAATTTTAAAGTAAAGAATATCACCTGCATGCCGTTTAGTTTATTCTAATCACGACCTAGCCATTATTAGCTATAATAGTTGTGGACGAAATTTTTAGTATTGTTTATTCATTTACGAAAAAATTACTTGACTAATCAAGTTCAAGTACAAGTTCAAGTTCAAGTCAAGTTATGTGCCCAACTTGAAACTCAAGTTATGATCAAGTTCAAGTTCAATAAAATGAACTTGAAAATCGAGTACTTGAATACTTAAGTTGCTTGAGAAACTTGATTCATCAAGTACAAGTGTGGATACCTAGACAATTAGACAACTAGACAATTATATTAGACAATTTTTTCAAGTTCAAGTCAAGTTCAAGTCAAGTTGTCTAAAATAACTTGACTTGAACGCAGCTCTGCTCCAGAGTTTTTAATATGTACTGGTAAAGCCTACTGAGTTGACTCCTTTGTTTGAATTTAGAACAGTAAATAAAATTTCTGTAATAATTACTGATGATAATTTTTAAATTTGTTTCAGGTTGGAAAGGTTAACATCATGGGTTATTGGTATTTTTAATCCTGCTGGCAGGATTTGTTGTTAAAATGTTACTTTTTTAAGTAAATATTTTTCTAATAAAACAAAAATTCCAACCAAATAGTGTGTGTGATACTCATATAATATTGTTTAGACCTCAATTTCATGAATTGTGGTTGCTTTGCACCTGAATAAATGTTTTGAAACCTAATACATCAAATTTAAATGTCGTCAGTTTTTAGCAGTGCTGCGATCGGGTCATGTAATTTCAAAACTTGACCATGAACTTGACTTGACCACGAAACTTCAAGCAATTTTCAAGACACGACCAGAACTTGATAACTCGCGTTCGTGTAATTACTTGACTTGTCAAGTTCAAGTAATCAAGTAACTTTTGTAAGATACGAACTTGATCAAGTAGTTAAAGTTCCAAACTTGACTTGAACTTGACTTGACCATGACTTGAACGCGACTTGAACTTGATACTTCAAGTTAAGTATCACAAAAAGTAAAACATGGCCACAATAACTTGTCGAACTTGCATCGGCAAATTATTTCATTCAGACTGAAAACCAAAACGCGTTCAGAAAACAATTTTACTACTATTTTTTATTTAAAACCATTTGAGGACATCTTTAAACGTATACTAAATACAGTAAAAGTCCGATATAATTGGCCATACAATTTATAAAAGGAATTTCTCATAAAAAACTTGTAAAGCATTGTGTCAATGAAAGTTGTAGTCAAACAAATGCATCCCTGATATCGATGCATTCCTTGTAAACTGAGCCATTATAACGGACTTTCACTGTATATCTGACGAGTTTTACATGGTGTCAAGTTTTATTTAATGTTCATATATACATATAATTACATATTTGAGTATTAGCAGTACTCTTAATTTAATATTTCATAAACTTGTATTTACTTATTTATTAAACGCTTTTTGTAAAGGACCATTGAAGCTCGTTTTATATTGGAATTTATTTACATAAGTTGAAACTAATAATTCTAAGCAACAATATGAATTATCACGATAATTCTTTCATTTCATGGAGACGCCGCTGCAACAACTAACAATGAGCTATGTCTGGTAAACAAGACCTTCATAAAACGGACTCTGATTTTGATTTTTGTCCTTTGATTTATGACATGTGCTAACAAAAAACCCTAAAAACGACATGAAAATGGACTGTGATTTTGAAATTGCTTCCGCCCTTTATGGCATGCACAATTTAAAATTACTCGAACTTGACCATGAAATCTCAAGTTCATGGTCAAGTTTTTTCTTTCCATTACTTGACCCTGAACTTGACTTGGGGTTCAAGTAAATTTGTCTTACTTGCACTTGAACCTGACTTGTTTTAAAATGTCATGGTCAAGAAGAGTACGTACTTGAACTTGACCCGAAAGATTCAAGTAAAAAAACTGGCCTACTTGAACTTGACCCGAACTTGAACTTGACTTGAAAACTCAAGTATTTCTTGAACTTGTCCGCAGCACTGGTTTTTAGCTGACCAAGTTCTATACGGATTATTAATTTTTCAATATATATATATATATATATATATATATATATATATATATATATACGTGGATTTAAGTAATATTCCTGATTTTTGTTTAGTAATAGGTTTGTTCTTGTTAATTCGTGCGACTGTTTATGGACAATACTTCAGTAAATGGTTACTGGTGTTAGCTAGTACGCTAAACAGCATCCACTAATACAGCGTTGGCAACGCGCCGTAATCCAAGCGTCGGGGCGCACATGCAGTTTTTATGTATGGGCCGTGCGGACATAACCTTACATCTGCCAGCAGTTTCGACGGGCACATAATATGCGTCGGCCCGAAGTTTTGTGCTTATAGGGATTGTTCAATAATCAACTCGCTAGAACACATTTCGTTCAGCAAGTTATTACTTTGGCGTAGTAGCTATTGAATTTCGCCAGTGTTTATTAAAAATAAATCCTAAATTACCTTAACTGATTTCTTGAACAATTTGAAATAGGATACCCTTAACGCCTAGGGAAAATGCTAAAAATCTATGGATGACAATTGGAAATTTTCAGGCAAATGTCTTCGGGAATTTTCAATCGGCCAAACTTCCAGTACCCGAGTAATACCCGGGTACAGACAATAGGTACTCGGGTATGGGTACAGGTTTTGGGTACATTACGGGTACGGGTAAATTTTGGGTACAGGTAATTACTATACATTGTAGTTTCAAGTATAGTAACGGGCACTGAAATAATTTACCCGGGTACTCGGGTATGGGTACGGGTATAGGAACAGCACTCTGTCGTACCCGATATTTGGGCACGGGTATGGGTACGGGTAAACGGTTTCTGTACCCAGTCCGAGCACTGCCACAAATTATGCTAAGAGATGTTCACGATCATAAAACGTCGAACTCGTTAAAGGAAATTACAAGTATGTTAGCCTTTGCGGTAACCCGGACTAGCACACCAACGGGCATTTGAGAACGAAGTGCAAAGATTAAGAATCATAAATCATCATAAAATTATTAGTTTTGACCCATGCGGTCACAAATATTGATTTGGGCATCGAAATATACAACATGAAATAAACTGTACTGTATATTAGCTGAGCCGAGTGCTATACTATGACTGTGTTTCTATTACAATCAGGGATGGGAATGCATTATTAATCCGGGATTAAATTATTCCAGGATTACATTTATAAAAAATAATTAATACCAATCCAAGTGTTGGGGAAACTTGAATGTAATCCTTACTCCTCGGTCCCAGCTCAATGATTTCATTTTAATCTATTAGTCTAATCTAATTATTTACATGATTACGAATTAATCCCCAATTCGAAAGTTATTGCTACATTTTTCTCACGTGTTTCAACATCTACAGGTTTTGTAATGAACCTGTAGCCTGTGTTCACATGTCACAACTCCAAGGCTAACATTTTCAAACAGGAATCACGTCGCTGTAGTTCGTAGAAATATAAATCGAACGAAAACTCGAGGATATTTAAATCCGTATTAGAATTCACATTTTTCTGTATTGCAATAGGTATTTTAAATAGGAATCCTTCGCCTTGAATATTTTCTTTTGCCTTTTATAAAAATATATCAAAATTTCATGAGGATTCATCTGAGTAGAACCGAACCATACTTAGACAAAACCTGAAGACTTAGAAGCTGTTAGCGTATGAGACGTTGTACCAATTGATTTAATTTTTTATCCTATTTTTCAAATCCGGTCTCACTTTATAAATTATTGAGACTACAAAATTATTATAATTTTATAAATAACCTGGACCACAGCATTTGACATTCTTGTTTTTGAACTCGTATACTGTAACAAGTCTTGACCTTTTTATAACCAAATTAGCTCCAGCGGTATGATGGAATATGTCATACATTCATTAAATTTGTGTTCAAGTCAGTGTCCCTTAACTCAATTTCTAACTCTATTCGTGCTTTATTACTATAAGGAAAACGATATTTTATAGACGTATATAGACCCCACTGGAATTCTCAAATGACGCGTTCGCCAAGCCAAATATGATTTGCATATCTGTCACCATAGAGGCTTTTGAAGATAAATCCGGATTCGGTCTGTCCGGTAGAATCAAAAATGAGCATGCACTCTTGTAAATAGTTTGAATTTTGTGATAATCATTTGGATTTGAAGAGCTTACGGGGGCTCAAACAGATCTCGAATCAGTGTGGGCTCTTCTTCCGTCATCCTGGAAACTGATGGAGTTGAAAGCGTATGGCTTTGAGCAAAAGTATTATAAATTTATAGTTTTTAAATTAATTTAAATCCCCAGCAAGCTGATCCTTAGCGGCTGGAATGAAAAGTTACAAATTATTGTAATCGAATAAAATAGGTATAGAATTGCAACACTTAAGAACTACACATTAAAGGAACATTGCACCTTGAACCGCATGTTCATCTTGTTTACTCCCCCGACTCCTGACTAATAATTAGATAAAATACAAACGGAGTCAAAATTGATTACAATCCAAGGCGCTCTTTTCCGATATGACAATTAACACATGCTTGATTTGACACATTTCCCTACAAATGAGGGCCTAAACAGTAAAGTCCTTTGGAATTTGTCCGCTCTGCAGATATGCCGTATATTCCCTTCACAATAGTAAATATCTATGCATGCTCATATGCTGAGCATATGAATCATTTAAATTCCTGACAAATGTGAAAGAGAAGCAAATTATGAGAACTGAAGGTACAGAATCAATAATCGAGTTATTGTAAATGATACTGTATCTCTGGCGTATCTCAATACGCGTAATGTCAATATATTTTTAGCCCAGCTGTTTTGTCACTTGCTAAAGATGTATAAAAGTTGGAGGTTTGTTTTGCTATCTAGAACTTCCTTGCAAGAGTTACAAGCATAGCTCACATTTGTAAATTGAAATTTTCTGTTGGGAATTTGTGACGTCACTTTATTTTGTCTACCACACCAGAATTTAAGTAATCATGAAAGCGGCACATGCAATGAACAATAGGGTGTATGCTCAATGGTAGACATGTATGAAATCTACCGTAAATCCTGGGGAAAGAACCCTTTTGAAATGTCTCATCTTATTTCTATTTATAATTCCTTTCGGAAATTTCCAGTTCAGTTTAAAAAAAAACGAGATGTAGAGTGAAATTGCATTGAGAAGAGACGAGCTCACCAGCTATGGAATTTTTCAGGACAGGTTTAAATGATCTGTAAGACCGGCGTAAAATGTTTATAATGCATTTCGGTGTACGGCATTATCTGGCAATGCATATGGTCCAATAGGCTGGGGTCGGATTTTTGTAGGAAGACGGGAAGAATCTTCCCAGGGAAAAAATATTTCTGGCAGGGAAAATCTCAAAGGCAAGTGATTTATTTTTACGAACAGGGATTTTTAAAATCGTTGACCTTGTTTTCGGCAGGGATTTTCAAATTTTTTGACGGGTTTCAGGGAAATTTGTTAAGCAAACAGGGATTTTTGGCTTGATTGGCCAAATTTGGCAGGGATTTCACGTCTTGTAAGGGATCTTTTTTGCCAACAGGGATTTTGAAAATCGTTGACCTTTTTTTCAGCAGGGATTTTTGAAATCGTTGAGGACCTACCAGCAGGGAGATAATATTCAGCAGGGAAATTCAGAAATAATCTTCCAGGGAGATTTACAAAAATCCGACCCCTGCCAATAGGGATGCGTGCAATTGTGGAGCAACAAATAGAAAATACCTTTGGATGATGTTTGTAAAAATTTAGCATCACACTTTCTACAATCGATACTCATCGATACGAGGAAATGTAATTACTCCGGAAAGTGTCAGTGCTTAGTCATTATAAATTTATTACCCTCAAGTCATTGTCTCTTAACGCAATTTCTAACACTAGGCGTGCTTTATTACTACAAAGGCAACCGTACTTGAAGTATATAGATCCCACTTGAATTTTCACACTTGTTCGCTCACGTATGGTATACATGGGGTGCATACTTATGTACAAATACATAATCAATTAAAAGGATTTTAATTCATTACATTTTTGGAAAAATCTTTGCTTATAACTAATATTAATTACTTGGATGTGTCATATACTTAAGGATATTCAACTACCCCTCCCAATTTAGAACTTTGACCAGTTCTGGTAGCCTTCGATGGCTTTTTTGCCTTTCGATTCAAGTGCATAGACTCGACATGTTTGATCAACGTAGCAGACTTTTGAAATCTCCTCAAGCAACGTCGGCATAAATATGATTTACATCTGTTGCTGTACCTAAATAATGACCCCAGGTCTTTGCACAGTACGTAGTGCTCCACAGTCACCGTAGAGGCTTTTGAAGATAAATCCTTATTTGGTCTGTCCGCTAGAATTAAAAATAAATCGATCTTATGGCGAGCTGCAGCGTTCAAGGATCTCGGTGTCCGTAATGCTCCCTGTCGGTTTCTATCTTCACATATATTGGTATCCGTCCGAGTGTTGGAGCTGACGTAAAGAGGGAAACTAAATTGGGAAATGACTTGATCTCTTGCTATGCTCCTTGCCATCGATTTCCTGGAACGTGTACGCTCATTGTCTTCCGGATTATTTGTCAAGAATAAGTCCGGTCGACTCGATTCATTTACACCTGTATCCTTGAATCCAAAAACATATATTTCCAAATTTGGGTTTTGCCGCTCGAATCTGGGCAATTGGTCAATGGTCATAGGCATGTTAATTCCATCCATGTTAATTCTTTTGACAATTTTACGGTATGTTTTCATTGAGTCAGGACAATACTTCGCGTTTCGTATTCCTGCTGCCACAGAGAAAAGGAAACTAGAATTCAAGTCCTGAAGGCTTTTCAACTTTTCCTGAGCTGATGAAAGTTTCTCAGAATTAAAGCTATGGTAGCTATTGTCTACGTTGATAAACAGTTCCCGCCTCTTGTGAAACACGTAGGGAAGGGGCATATACTCAGCTTGATATGACGGTGTGTGTCTCATAATAAGAAGTTTCAGATTAACAAGGTTCAATGAATAGGATCCCGTGTGATTGTGGAAGCTATTTTGAGCTTGATCTTCTAATTCCCGACATGTTTGGTGCAATAGTTGATCTACTTGGTTTTCGTAAACAATTTTTCTCACTTCAGATTCAAGCACCATTTCAAATTGGTGAGGTGTTTCCCTTGCATCTGACTGCATTTTACAGCAAAGAACAACTTTTATGGCAACACATGTAAAGATCCGAACGCCCAAGAGCACTTCCTGAAATAATTTTGAATGTAACGAGCGGAAAGCGTGTTTCACATACTGAACCTGTTGATCTACATGCAGGAGTTGTCCATGCTGATTCTCTGGAAAGAAAGGTACTACGGAGTAGGAATCAAAAGCGACGCCTTGATTTGATGAAGGGTTGAAATCCTGTTTTAGTCCATGAACCACAAAAGCATGCATTTGTAGAGCTTCCCTCACACTGAATTGAAAATTACAATGACCACACCAAAAACAATCGTTGAAATACTTGGAGTAACCATTTGTCCTGTTAGACTGAGCACCGGTTTCGATGTCACCCATTTGTGGATAATAATTTGGAAAAGCTGAAATCTGATTCATTCCTGCACCACCACTGTTATGACTTATTGGATCTTCTGAAGTAAGGTTTCCTTGATTTTTGGAAGCACCCCCCCCCAGGACGTCTCTGAGTATGTCTTGAATGATTGTTTCCATGTCAACGTCAGTAAGGTTGGTGTTGTTTGACCATTCCCCATGATAGATTTCAAAGCCTTCCACGGAATCCATTTGTGTAGTCACGTCCTGCAAGAAAGTGTCGCAGAAGAACAGATATAATTTTTAAGGTCTGGAAATTTTAGGCCAATGATGGATTTTTGGAGATATTCTATTTGACAAGGTAATACAGTACAATGGTAGGATTGCAATGGAGTACAAAAGCAATATCACATTTCAATTACTCGATATAAAATAAATATTTGTGGTTGTGGGTTCTACTATACCCGACCTGAAACTGGGCTACTGACTAGGGCTACACTATATAATTATGCATGTGTTTCATATGTAATATGAAATGTTAAAAATAATAAAAAATATTCAAATAAAACCAAGTTTTGTTATAGTCTAAGCTAACGAGCTATTACATATTTTATACAAAATTAAAACTTACTTTGAGAACAAATTAATGTATAGTAAGTAAGTAATTTTGTATAGTAAGAAGACAAGACGTCTGTTTAAATATGAGCCCACGGAGAAAGAATGATTCAGTAAAGGCATACAGGACGATAATTTTCCCAGACATGAAAAACTTGAGCAGTCCTTCAAACTTGTCACTGACGTAGTAGTAAATGGACACAATACAGTGCGTGTTAATTAGGCATTTATTATGAGAATTGAACAGCAGGAAACACGGTTCGTGTAGAAAAATTAAAATTCAGTTGTATGCACTTCATTTACAGAGGAAATTAGCTCGGCTAGCTCCTTCGTTTTTTCATCAAGTTCAAGGTAAACATCTTTGTGTGAAATGCTCCATGTAAGATGTTAGCACTCAGGAACGTTTTACTCATCCAAGTTGTTAGGCCGGTTAATTTCAAATCAAGATGTCCCTATTAGATTCTATATTATGGATAAGCTGGTCAAAGTTGTTTCCACAATAGTTGTAGTGAAACCAATTTAAGTGGTAAATTCTATTTGATTTTGTTCATTGAACCAAATCATTTGATTTTTGGTGTACATTTAACTACACAAAAGTTAATAACAGTAAATTATGTTTTCGTTATTAGCTTATTTAGAATTCGGTTACGGTTAATAACGGTTATTATAAGCGATAATGAATACGGTTGGTGAAAACATCCTTTTATAGAAGGTTTTTAGAGTACTCTGAAGATTAATTAAGCAAGGCTAATAGTTATCTTTAGCATGAGAATTGCTTTTGGTAACTCCCGAAATTCTTCGTAACTTTTGTAGACGGGAATTTCGTTTGTCTTGTTCTTTATCCATCAACGAGACAGGAGGAGGCATCTCGGTTCATTTACCGGAATATCCTCTACAATTGAATCTAGTTTAAGCCCCTATCAGACTGACAGATTGGGTGATTTTGAAATACAATTGACCCGACTAAGACATTTTACGTCTCATGGTCTCTAGCGGTTATTGATGAAGGCCTTCATTTATTTATTTCAAGGTTTTGGCCTGTTTGTAAATTTTATGGTTCAATCGCTAAAACAGATATTTAGCGTCTTGTGACTGCTGTGATTAATGAAATAAATAAACTTGAATGTTCTGGCAAGAATTTGTGCAAGCTACAATTGAATTGCATATGTTTTAACAAAAGAAATGTTTTTGCGCCATCTCGTTTGACTCGTTTATGACGTACTCTTGCTGTTTTCGTTCTAATATTATCTCTTTCTCGTATTTCTTTCAAAAACAGTAATGAGACAAACGAGAATATTAAAACCAACAAGATACCATTAGTGCAGGGCTTTTACTGGGTCCCAATCCCGTCACGAAAACCTCGAAACGTCCCGTGCCGGTTATAATACCAGTCTTATGAAATGCTCCAAATTCTTTCATTTCTATAAAAATACCTCCAATAATTTACTTTAAAAAATATTTACTTATAGAACAACAAATTTTAACAATTTCAACGATTGCCATACATATAGTATACTGTACTGGTACTTTGTTCTGCCCAATCTATTGTTCCGTCTCGTCCCCAAAATCCTGGGGACAAACAAATTAGTCCAGATTCAGTCCCGAAATAACATGGGGACAAACATTTTGTCCTGAAACTGTCCTAATCCCGGTCCCGTCCCGAAAACCTCGGGACGTCCAGTCCCGAATAGAAGCCCCACCCTAGTGTGGAGGTAAGATATCAAGACATCATGATGGGATAGTACATCCCATGAAGAGCTGATGAAACCATAGCAAGGGTACCGTATCCAGTTCCGGATAGTAAATTCACTCGCTTTCACCTGAGTTTTTGGTGTATGCTAACTATAGATCCATATAGCAGCAGTACATCCAACAACTCAATCTCTTTCTTCAATTGTTCACCTTCCCGACGTCATTGGAACTGGTCTTTGACGTCAATCCTCAAGGTTGTTAGTTGAGTACATTACGAGTATTTCCGGCCAGGAACTGAAACTGTTCAATCATTATTTCTTACATGCTGAATAAATGCAATTTCTTGCAATTACTATTTGACTCGAGCAAAGGTGTTATTGATCGAATTTTCATCCCATGATCAATTATTTGTTCAGTTAATTTCAATTAGTTGTTCAGATGTCATATGTAGATGACATTGTAATCAAAATATTTGGGAAAGAGAAATAATTTGCATGCCAACTAGAAAATTTTGCTAAGAAATTAAAATAAATGTGAATATGAATGAGTTAGGTTTGGTCTACATATGTGAAATCAATTATAAGTCCCTTTTCCTCAGTTTTTAATTCTAAAGTTTCAGTTCATTAGGAAAATCCAAGCAATTACAAAATCCACCGGGTTTATTTTGTCTTTAATGACAAATCCGCATGTGAGAGAACCTACAATTTTCAGTTTTCAACCTGAATTGGAACATTGAAACCAGAAAATTAAACTCGAGAATCTGGAGTCATGAAGGTGTAGATATTGGACACTTCCGTTGAAACAAGCGATTCGCCTTGTGGACAAAATGAAGGTGAAGTGTTGCTCTGGATTTTTAAATAATTCTGAATTGACGTCATGTTTTGGTGGGAATTGTTTCGGCCTGTTTATAACGTCATATTTTGGTGGGAATTGTTTCGGCCTGTTTATAACGTCGTATTTTTGTGGGAATTGTTTCGGGCTGTTTATAAATGTAAGTACTTTCAAAGATAGTATATACGCAGTACTGAGGAAGCTGACTCATTATGTACATGTTATCTCACATAAGTTGATCTGCAGACTGTGTTAGTTACATAACTTCTATACTTGTTTGAGTCGGAATACGATGGAATTTTGTAAAGCTACGTAGCAGACTTCTAGTGACTGTGATTGTCCGTACATTCGTTTATCCATAGGCAGGATTACGGAAATCCAGTTGAATAGATTTCGCTAAATTTTGAACGGATGTTCTTTAACTAAAATCCTCGGTTAAATTTAATTTTGGATGAAAGTGATACTGTAATTTTTGACAAAAAATAATATTTTATTTGTCAAGATGTTGTGGAAAGGCAGGAAAGAAACGTCCGAGATGAAATCACATACTAATTATAATTACTAGTCTTGGAATCTTGCGGGCCACAGAAAAAATTGCATATTCAGCCATAACTACTATGCAAGGAACGACTGCATACATTGCAAGCACGAGTCGTTGTTTTAAATCACGTAAAAACCGCAATTTCTTTGGACTTTTGCAATTACCAAAAATATTATAAAATTCTAAAAAGCGATGTAGAGAGATCAGCCCACAGATGATTTGAAGCTGGGCCGATATCCGTGGGCCCAATAATTCAAAAACGTGCGTATCGATTTCATTCAAATTTAGCAGTGCTGCTCCTCTTATTAAACGTTTACACAATTTCTGTTTGACTGGAATCAGTTAGTGCTGTAATTTTTTCGTTTTATCTCTTCAAAAATGAGCAAAAGTAGGACAATTTCAGTTTTGTTTTGTTCACCGACTTTTGTGTTGTTATGTCTTTTGAACAATACGGACTGTTCAAAAAATAATTTATGTT
The DNA here is from genome assembly GCA_947179485.1 of Allacma fusca. Lineage (NCBI taxonomy): Eukaryota > Metazoa > Arthropoda > Collembola > Symphypleona > Sminthuridae > Allacma > Allacma fusca. The sequence continues at coordinate 54,451,418 of OX359245.1, forward strand.
GTTTTGTTCTAGGGAACGATAACACGTTAGAAACTTGTGAAACTGATTGATGTATTGTAGAACGAAAGCATATAGAGTAGATGATTGGGGTAAATTGTGATCGCTTCCAAACCACTTAAAGGACGACAGTGGACTAATTTTAGGTGGATTTACCTTACATCTTCCACATAAAATAAGATTCGCACCTGTTGATAGTTGCTAGGGGTGCAACGCTCCTCCTATAGTTTTAGAAAATTCATTTGAGCTCTTGCAATGGCCTCACTGTCATCATGTTTCAACGAAGCAGTGCACTCGTTTTAGTCTTGTGCAATCGACACGCACCGTATTGATTACTTCCGATGCAATGATTCTCTTAACAACTTGTATTGTAAGTTTTTTCTTTCTGGTTTCTTCCTGTAAACTCACAATCATTCTTGGTTGGAAATTTTGGGAGCACAATTTAAAGTATAGCATACGAATCGGATGTGAACTGATGTAATAATATTGTCATATTTCTATCCAGTAGCCATTTAACAAACCAATAAAGAAAACGAATTGCCAAGGACATTCATTATTCTAAGATAGAATCATTACATCCATTAAATAATATATGTTGCAATATTGTTTGAATGACGATTGCAATTTTGCATTGACACACCCACTGTGGAATTTGAAAAATCATCGCGAACAGACGATTATCATATCCGTACTTCACTATTAGCTCACAAATATGCATTTGGAAAGAACTACATCCATGGGAAAGATTTTTGGCAGACATTAGTGCAGCAACGCACTAATGAGTTGAATTTTGAGGATAATTTGCTCCACCAATGAGTGCAAGATTGCGTTGAGAAAATGATTGTCAGATAAGTTACCGTCACTTTATTTCCTCGTATGGGAGTCTGAACTTGGAAAATATCCGGCACGTGCGATTAATTGTTACCTGCACCTGCACGACAGACAAATGAAATACTCTCATGACAAAAAAGCTTACGGAAGCTAACACGTTCTAAATTGTTAGACTTGTGAAAAGGTACAGGGATTTACATTTTGAAGATAATTCCATTGAACAACTACATTATGAGACATGGTAATCAGTCCGAGCTGACACGAAATCCCATAATTCACCCACTTTACTCATGTTTACATTCGCTGAGAACAACCTGTGGAACCACATGTCATTTTGAACACAGACCTGGACAAGTCGGCTAATCAGTATCTACATTATGGCGATGTCGGTAAATGCTGGAATTTTCCTAGTCCTTCAAAGTCACGATGTTAACATAACAAACTGTATCAATAGCAATTAATACTGCTCTATATATATGTATATATAGCCAGATGAATCTAAAGCTCACAGTCAACGTTCGATTTTAGTTGCTGTCACAGTAGAATCATTACGTATAAATATATTTTCATTCAAGTCATTGGAACGCTTGAATTTAACGCTTGGATTTGAACAATAATGTAAACAATCAAAGGTTTCCGCCTATCCTACATACAGGAATATTTGTAGGCTATTTATAGGGTGCGAGGATTTTATTAAAGAGTCTTGTAGGCAAAATAGGGTGCAAGAATATACACTTAAAACCTAGCCTACAAAATAGGTAGGCTCAGCCGTCGTAGATTTATAGGCATATATGTAGGCTATTGAAGCATTCATTTAATGGCATATGGAATGGACAAATTGAAAATTAAAGAATAGTCGGAGCCTGGTAATTGCTAAATGTTTTATGGAGTGGTTCAAGGTTCAAGCGTGAAAAGTACTTGCTATCTCGCCTTGATATGCGCTGAAACCTCACAGAAATCAAAACTTCTAAATATTCGGTAAAGTGGGAACTTAAGGAAATCTTAAGTGTGACATCCATTTTGACCAATGTAGTAAAATTTGCGTACTGTTTCCGGTGTAAACCAAATCAAGATCCATACTATTTTGCTCTTAGGGCTTTGGTTAAGGTGTCTAAACTTAAACTATTTTATTTCAACCCCATTTACTTGAGGTAGGATTTTTAATTTATTGAGTAGAATGGTCTTAAATAGTCTGTCAGTTATGAAAAGCACATAGGATTTAGGAAGGGTATAGAATTCGTTGAGGTAATTTTATAGGCTTGCTGGACCCCATATAGGACGGATGTAGGATAAATGACGTCAGTTTTTAGCTGAGCAAGTTTTATATATATATTATTAGTTTTTCAAATATATATGTGGATTTTATTAATTTCTGCATTTTTCTTAGTATTAGGTTTGTTCTGGTGTATTGGTCGGACTATTTACGGAAAATACTTCAGTAAATGGATACGGTTGCTACATAGTACAAACTTTGTGTTATAGTCAGTTATACTCAAAACATGCAGGGGAACTATACCTGGATTTTCTGCATTTCAGAAATGCAATTACATTTGGGTACTCGAAGAATTTATCCTTGGAAGGATTATCTGCTTTGCTCCTTTGTTTGTATATCTCCTGTGTTTCGTGTACGTGAAAGGACCACGAGATTTCCTTCGTTTCTGCTAAGTACTTCGTTCTTGCTAATGTTAGTATCAAGGCATTGAAGATACTGTACAACGTAAACGAATTCTAAACACGTGAAGCATATATTTTCTTTGCTGGCTGTGTCCAGTTTTAAGACTGCCGGAATTCTTGAAAATGTTGACGACCCACTACGGTCCAATTGAGGCCTTTGGAAAAATTAATGAACACTTAGGTCAAATTGAAGGTCTTGGAAAAAATGTATGGCTCACTGTGGTCAAATTAAGGTTTTGGGGTTATTTATGGTCAACTGAAGGTACATTTACGTAACAACACTATCACACGTCAGTCTGAGGTTCTGGAACTTCCTTTACTCACGAAGGTCAATCTGATGTAGTGAGGCAACTTGTGACCGACTGAAGTCATGACAGTTTCTGATAAACTGAGGTCAATCTTTGGGCACTGAACTATTTATGCTTCGCTGTGTTCATCTGAGTGCATGGGTTTTCTTGCATGCAATAAGGTCAATTTGTGGTCATGCGAATGCTTATAATCCACTTAGGTCAATACGAGATCATATGGGACTATATTCGTGACCACCAAGGTGGGATGACCAAACTATTTGTGCACACCATCGTCAAATTCGAGTGATACAATTATATGAGACTGATTAAGGTCAATTTCAGGACATGACCCATTAAGGTTAACCTGAGGTCATGGATCTTCGTGTGACGCAATGAGGTCAATATCATATCGTGAGAATACATCTAGACAACCAAAGTCAAATTAAAGCCATCAGACAATTTGTTACACATTACGATCTATATGAGCCAATGGGAGAAAATTTGAATAAATATTAATGTTTGACAGCTCCCTCGTCATTATTTTATAAATTGGAGTCTATCCTAAAAGGTTTTGATTTAATTTGATCTCATCATCGTTTTATCTCATAACTGTTACACCAATACGTGCAATAGTTTCCAAGAAAACTAATTTGGACTTCTAAAAATGTTGCGAAAATTGCGAGAAGGAAGTTTCGGGGTGCAGTGATACTAATAAAAAAACGAGGTGGGAATATATTATTAATTCGGGATTAAATTAATCCCGGATTACAAAATTTATAAAAAGTAATTATTCCCAATCCCAATCCAAGTGTTCAGGAAACTTGAATCTAATCCTTACTCCTCAATTCCGGCTCAATGCTTTCATTTTAATCTGTTAGTCTAATCCAGTTATTTACATGGCAACGAATTAATCCCCAATCCGAATCCAATACTTGGTGAATTATACGGTCAATCCTAATTCCACTGCTGTCAGTAGTGCGGATTAAATTATATCTACTGCTCATAGATGCACATCCTCATGAGGACAGAGTGCAGCACTCGCACTCACCTCGCACTCAGTGTACTCACGAGTTTACTTTGCGGACGAGTGCATGTTATTACAACCGTGCACTCATAATCATGAGTGCGAGTAAATACTACAGATAAATTTATTAATGAGTGCGAGGACGAGAACACAAAAATACACACTCATTTCAAAAAATGCAATACTCGGCACTCTGGTGTAAAAAATGCAATTTATTGTTTAGTTTTTTTATATATCATGTATAAAATGTTGTACAATTACACAAATTAGAAACGAAACCAAATCGTTCAGTGAGTATGATTGAGAATTGTATCCGTTAATGTTTGAGTGATAATAATCTTGTGTCAATCGTATGATTTCCAAAATGAGTAAGAACATTGTAAAGGAAAATCTAGTTTCTAAACCATGAAGATTTCTTCAAATAAAAACAATCAAGTCTTAAAAGATCTGCAATTGAAAATAATTCGTATTACCGTGATTTTCGCATTGTTGAACTAAACCTTTACAAATAACAATTTGCAGCATTTAGCCCTTATCATCTTCGTAGCCATTGCAAGAATTTGTTATTTACTCATGTGTAATAATCATTTTCTGTTCGTAAAAATATTCCAACTCGAAAAAGCATTTTGAAAGTCATTCAAATAATTTTATTTTCTTATTAATATAATAAAATTACATGTAAAAATAAATACGGAACAAACTTATTTGAATGTATTGCAAATGGATAAGTCATGTATGCAAACATCTAGATATGCATATCAAATACACTCATGAGTGATTCAGAATTTTTGGAAATTCTGAATGCACTCAAAAAGCTGCTTCTGAAAATACGGGTAAGAGAGTCTAATAAGTCTGCACAACAGCACACTATTGAACCGATACAATTCGTACATAATGCGCTCCTAACACGCTGATGTTTAGGGCATAACTACAGTTACGGAGAATTTAATTGTTTTTCGAATGGCTCTAAATGTTGCTAAATTTTGCCAGTTAACATGAAGGGCCATTCGAGCATAAATTTGAAACTGTGCTACTGATTAAGGCTACACTATATATGCATCAGACCTCATGGCTATTGCCGGGAAAACATTAAAAGGATCACATTTTTTAAAATTGGAGATGTTCAGGAGGAAATCTAAACAAATTCCCTTGATAAAGACAATTTCTTTTTCACAACTATAAGCTCCACTGCCTTCAAATTGATCTGAATAGGACAAAAGTACTCCCGCGCGCCACTTGTTTTTGAAACACAATTTCAATCTTTAACTAACCACGTTAAATTTACATCAAGGTTTCCAAAGGGGTTAAAAATCCAACTTAAAAATTCAGCTACGCATTTAATTTTGCAATCCTAGCTTGATTAGATCTAGATGCTTGATACGAGCTCTGTGTATTTGTATTTTTCTGGAACAAAATACAAAACGTTAAAAATAATAAAAAATATTCAAATAAAACCAAATGTTGTTTTAATCTAAACTAACGAGCTATTAAATATTTTATAAAAAATTAAAACTAACTTTGAGAACAAATTAATGCTTTGGTGTAGTATCGACTACTGGTGCCCTAGTCTAGTCCGATTCGACTACGAAAATAGGGAATAGACTAGACTAGTCGTTAATAGGAAGCGAAATGAATAGACTCGAATAGACTAGCGATATGCGCAGTTTAGAAGGACTAGACTAGAAGAGACTAGTCATGTAATGAAAACACATAGAATACAATAGACTTGACTAGGAAAATATACCTATTCCTGCTCACAGATTTCGCTCAAATTAGGCTGCATAGTGCGAGCTCTAGCACTCGTTTTCACAAAAATACTCCGTATTCTTTTGTCATATGTACACGACCTTTACGCATGGAAACGAAAGGGTATTTATGACTGGAAGCCAAATTGTATACACGCTGTACAAATATATATATTATTTACACGTAGATCATTATACTTTTGGTGAAACCCGTTGAAGATAATTTTACTTGTAATCAAAACGCATCTAATTCATTTTAACCCTTCACCGAAGACTTGCTCAGCCCATTTATAACTTTTTACAAGTATAGTATATCTTTTTAAACAAAAATGAAAATATTACCATGTATGAAGACATTTTTTTACATTTATATTTTGGGATCAAATTTACTTTAGTAGCTCCTTTTTAGTTTTGACATCATTTTCAATTATGAGCAGTTAGTTTTAGTTCATAAGTGCTTGAGTTGTCAATTGTACTCATTTTTGAGCTGCACAAGTGAGTGCACTCACCGGGGAAATCTGCCAATGTTTTATTTGCGACGATTAGTCGTCGGTAATTTTTATGTTAATAATAGTGCGAACTTTCTTTGGAAGGAGTGCAGCGCAAGCACTCGCATTCGTTTTTAGAAAGTGAAACTTTCTTATAGACGAGTCATTTCCGTCCGTCCGTCCGACCACAAAATCTTGTAAATCGCAAAACTCAACAACAGAATGACATACGGACATGGGACTTGTCCCAAAAAATCGAACATACATTCTAGATGTGCGATTTTCCCTGACCCAGGGTCAACCGTTTGAACTCTGAAAATTATTTCTGGATACAATTATCAAAAAATCTTGCATTTGCTATACCTTTCCAACGGATTGACGTATGGTCATGCGTCCTTTACAGTTTACAATCAAACTCTATTTCCCTACCCTACTAAAAATCTTTAAATATGAGTTTCACTTTACTGCACATGCAAACAAAGTTTGCCCAAATCAGTGCAGTGCACGGATTTAGTTCATGAGTGCTTGACATGGTTCTCGCACTCATATTTTTGGGCTACACTGGTACATACAATGACTCAGGGAGTGTGCCCAGAAGTACTGAGGAAATCTAATGTTTTAGTTATGAGGATTTGTTATTGGTTTGGTTCACCAAATGTTAGGGGTATTTTTTTTATTACAAATTGTAATGATCAACTGGGTGCATATACCATCTTTCGCCCCACATTATATCTCTCACCCAGCTATCTGACAGAACCCTCATATTATATCCTCATCCCAACATTCCCCATTTTATCCATGAACTTCTGAACCCAAGACCAGGATCTTAGGGTTGCTTTTAGTTTGAGGCTTGAATAGAAATTGAATAGGAATAGGAACTGACTAGGAGTAGACTAGGAATAGACTAGGAATTTTAAGAAAATGTGTGAATAGGAATAGGAACTGACTAGGAGTAGACTAGGAATAGACTAGGAATTTTAAGAAAATGTGTGAATAGGACTAGACTTGACTAGCGCGAAGAAATTTGCAGAAGAATAGACTAGAATTGAATAGGCAAGGGCGTCCTCGAAAAAATAGAATAGACTAGACTAGGCAACCTCGTGGGCACCAGTGGTATCGACAGTATCGAGACAAGACTTCTGTTTAAATGTGAGCGCGCCGAGAAAGAATGATTCAGCGAAACATACGAGACGATAATTTTCCCAGACATGAAAAACTTGAGCATTCCTTCAAGCTTGTCACTGGCGTAGTAGTAAATGGACACAATACTGTTCGTGTTAATTAGGCATTTATTATGAGAATTGAACAGCAGGAAACGCAGTACGTGTAACAAAATTAAAATTCAGTTGTATGCACTTCATTTACAGAGAAAACTAGGTCGGCTAGCTCCTTCCTGTTTTCATGAGTTTCAAAGTAAACATCTTCATCTGAAATGCTCCATTTTATGTAGTTGTTAGCATTCAGGAACGTTTTACTCGTCCAAGTTGTTAGGACGGTTCATTTCATTTGAAGATGTCCTATTGGATTCCATATTGTAGACAAGTTGTTCCAAATTGTTTCCCCAATGGTTGTAGTAAAACCGATTAAGTGGTAAATTCTATTTGATTTCGTGAATTGAACCAAATCATTTGATTTTGGGGAGTACATTTAACCACACAAAAGCTAATGACAGTAAATTCGGTTTTCGTTATTAGATTATTTAGAATTCGATTATGGTTATAAACGGTTAGCAAATGGATTTAAAAGAGCTAAGCTGTCAATAACGGTTATTATAAGCGATAATGAATACGGCTGATAAAAACGGCCTTTTATAGAAGTTCTTTACGGTACTCTTAGGATCCATTAATGATGGATCCATGATTAATAGTTATCCTTAGCATGAGAATTGCTTTTATCGACTCGCGAAAATCTGCGTAACGTTTCTTTTTGCCGTTTTATCTTAATCTAATTTGTTTATTCTATGTAGTAGGGGTGAGCAAGATGAGACAAGAAGAAACGAGACGGGAATCTCGTTTGTCTCGTTCTTTATATAAGCATCACGAGACAGGAGGAGGCATCTCGAGTAATTTACTGAGAATATCCTTTACAATTGAATCTAGTTTCGGAAACCAATCAGACTGACAGATTGGGTGTTTTTGAAATGTCATTGACGCGACTAAGACATTTTACGTCTCATGGATCTAGCTTTTATTGCTGAAGGCCTACATTTATTAGTTTCAAGTCTTTCACCTGATTGTAAATCTCTAAAACTAATATTTTGCGTCTTGTGACTGTTGTGATTAGTGAAATAAATAAAATGGTATGTTCTGATCACAATTTGTTCAAGCTACAATTGAATTGCATGTGCTTTAACAAAAGCAATGTTTTTGCGCCGTCTTGTTTGACTCGTTTATGACTTACTCTTGCTGTTCTCGTTCTCAAAATATCTCTTTCTCGTATTTTTTTCAAAAACAACAATGAGACAAACGAGAATTTCAAAACAAACAACATACCCCTAGTGGGGGGTAAGAGTTCAAGACAAGACGATGGGAGAGTACATCCCATGACTAACTGATGATAAGCTGAGAAACCGGAGCAAAGGTACCGTATCCAGTTCCAGGGGTAAATTGACTCGCTTTGACATGAGTTTTTAGTGAAGTAGAGATATAGCATTACATGCATTGCTAAAAAGTGGTGCTTTAATATTTAATAATCATTTATATAGATGTCCATAACACATTATTCTATCATATATGATATAAATAATACACTAGGCACTAGAAAATAGTATACTGAGTCAATGTATGGCTACTTCTGTTGAAAAGCAATGTCAATAATATCTTTATACATATATAGCAGTACATTCAACAACTATCTCTCTCTTCAATCGTTCCACTTCCCGACGTCATTGGAACTGGTCTTTGACGTCAATCTTTAAGGATGGTAGTTGAGTACAATAAGTGCTACGCTACTTCTGCTGCTGTAGCGGCATACACGGTTACACAATGCGTATCTTTAACAGAAAAACTCGTATAGAGAGTGGAGATTGGGGAAAACGGCTCTGTAGGTCCAACAGTGCGGACTACATTGTCGCTTTCAGTTGAGTCCTGGCGTAATGAATTGGGAAAGATCGGAGAACGGGCTGAATTGAGTAGAGTATTTTCGATCCAGAACTGAAACTGTCCAATCAATATTTCTTACATGCTGAATGAATGCAATTTCTTGCAATTACTATTTGACTCGAGCAAAGATGTTATTGAACCAACTTTCATCCCATGATTGTTCAGTTAATTTCAATTAGTTGTTCAGATGTCATATGTAGATGGCATTGTAATCAAGAGATTTGGGAAAGAGAAATAATTTGCATGCCAACTAGAAAATTTTGCAAAGAAATTAAAATAAATGTGAATATGAATGACGTAGTTTGGTCAACATATTTAATTATAACACGTTACTTTCTCTTCGTTTTTTAGTTCTAAAGTTTCAGCTCATTAGGAAAATCTTTTTGGTTTATTTTGTCATAAATGACAAATCCCCATGTGAGAAAACCCAAAATTTTCAGTTTTCAACCTGAATTGGAACATTGAAACTAGAAAATTAAACTCGTGAATCTGGAGTCATGAAGGTGTATATATTTGTCACTTCCGTTCAAACAAGCTATCAGCCTTTGGACAAAATAGAGGTGAAGTGTTTTAAATAATTCTGTATTGACGCTATATTTTGGTGGGAATTGTTCCGGGCTGTTTATAAATGTAAGTACTTTCAAGGATTAAGTAAATCCTATTGAATAGATATCTCTAAATTTTGAACAGATGTTCTTTAACTAAAACGAACAGACGATTATCATATCTTTACTTCATTACAAGCTCACAAATATGCATTTAGAAACAACTACATCAATGGGATAGATTTTGGCAGAAATTAGTGCAGCATCGCACTAATGAGTTGAATTTTGAGGATAATTTGCTCCACCAATGAGTGCATCTTTGCATTGAGAAAATAATTGTGAGAAATCCTACCTTCACGTTACTTCCACGTGTGGAAGTCTGAACTTGGAAAATATCCTCAACGTCAGACAAATGAAAAACTCTCATGCAAAAAAAGCTTACATAAGCTAAAGCGTTCTAAATTGTTACATTTGTGAAAATGTACAGGGATTTATATTTTGAAGATAATTCCATTGAACAACTACATAATGGAACACGGTAAATGGTCCATAAGACCGTTTGAGCTAGCCGAAAACCTGCCACAAGTTACTCTAACAGACGTTCATGAACATTATACAATCATCGAATTTGCCAAAGGAAAATACAAGTCTGCTTGCCTTTATGGTAACTGGTACTAAACAAACCGACAGGGGCTTTAAGCAGTAATTGTAAAGATTAAAAATCATAAATCATCTTCAAATTATTGGTTTTGGCCCATCCAAATGTGACATGAAGTAAAATCTACTGTCTATTAGCTGGGCCGAGTGCTATATATATGTATGCTTCGGCTATTTCTATTACAATTCCACTGGCAGAAAAACATCATCAGCCCCAACTAGATATGTTCATACCGTTATTGTTTACAATACCGTAATTACCGTTACCGTAAAGTGGAAAAACGCCGGTAATATTTTTAAGGTACGGTCTCGTAAATTATTCCGATTATGGGAAAAACATGAATATAAGTCGATTTTTATGGTATGTGTGTAAAGATAATAAGTAAAAAATCCAACCTAATTATTCAACAATCAGTTTAGCGTCTTTTATGGCAATTAATGTGAGAGTATTAAATGTTCAGAAATTCCTTATATAACAAGGTAATTTGAAAAAAAATCGAATTTGCTTTTTTTCATTCGTATGAAAAAAAATATGAAAATCTTAAAATATAGAAAACGATACTGAATTCTTCAGTCTGTCTATCTTCTAGTAATTTTTCATATACTAAATCTTTACCGAATTCGGCCATACTTATATTAATTTAGGAAGTGCCCTCCCACCTCTTTCACATAACAGGCAAAGTGCCATCAAACCGTCAGACCGTCTCAAAAAATGACTTCAAACACTCGAATTATCAGACGCACGACTTGATTGAGATTTGGAATAGTCAGTTCGATTAAAAGTTTTATCAATATTGTCACTACAGTCTTTATTGTCCAACGAATTCCCTTCATTTGACTTTTGTTAATGAAAATTCGATTATGCATAAATTCACAGATGCTAATTGTAACACAATTGCCACTGTTGCATTGCCATTGTTATGGCATGAGTAAGATAGCGATCAAATCCACAGAACCAGCAATGACGTGTCCGGGTATGTACGTACGTTCGTACACTTATTAAATTGTAGTATGTATTCATTCAGAACGTACTATTTTCATCAACAAAGATATCAAGAGACTTGAATTAGGATTTAATATTGTAGCTTGAGCTCTGGACATGGTTTGTAGAGGGCAACACCACAATTTTTTGAGCCTTCCATATACAATTCTTCAGGGGTCGGATTTTTGTAAATCTCCCTGGAAGATCATTTCTGAATTTCCCTGCTGACTATTTTTTCCCAGCTGGTAGGTCCTCAACGATTTCAAAAATCCCTGCTGAAAAAAATGTCAACGATTTTCAAAATCCCTGTTGGCAAAAAAAATCCCTTACAAGAAAGGTCAACGATTTCAAAAATCCCTGTTTGTAAAAAAATCCTTCCCTTTGAGATTTTCCCTGCCAGAAATATTTTTTCCCTGGGAAGAATCTTGCCGTCTTCCTACAAAAATTCGACCCCTGCAATTCTTCTTGTTTCTTCAATTCCATGAGCTAGACTGGCGATATCTTATGGAGTTACGAAATCGCTTCAAAATACAGAGAATTATCGTAGCTAGACCGTATCTAAATTTTTTACGGTAATTACGGTATTACATTACTACAATACCATAGTTGACATGTCTAGCCCCAACACTTCCTCATTCTTTCACCACAATTTATGTATGTCCAATCAAAATGATTCATCCATAACAAAATTTCCCTTATGACGACACAAAATCAAATGCTGAAGAGACCATGTTTCACCCACTTTACTCGTGTTTAACAATCCCTGAGAACAAGCTTTTTGGAACCACATGCGGCTTTGAACACAAACCTCGACAAGTCGGCTAATCAGTATCTGCACTTCGGCGATGTCGGTAAATGCTGCAATTTTCCCAGTCATTAAAAAGTTGGGGAGATTAACATAACATACGTATCAAAAGCAATTAATACTGCTCTATATATATAGACAGATGAATCCAAAGCTCACAGTCAACTTTCTATCTTAGTTGTTGTCACAGTAGAATCAATACAGACAAGTATATTTTCATTCAAGTCATTGGAACGCTTGAATATAACGCTTGGATAATGGAAACAATTAATACAACAATTTCGACCATACCAAATTTCTTCGCGAATAAATCCGTCTTCTTGACAGGGGCCACAGGCTTTTGCGGGAAAGCCATTCTCGAAAAATTAATTCGGGGATGTCCAGAGATCACAAAGGTGTACGTCCTGGTTCGTAGTCACAAGGACCAATCTGGAAATGACCGAATCAACGAGATTTTGAAAACAACGGTACTATTTTAAACTAACCTATTTTCTGTGTATCCCTTTTCTGACAATAAGTTCTATCTGTACCGTATTTCATACATATTATAGAGGGTGTGGGGTGGGGGTAAAATTTGTCTTAAATTTGCTTCATTTTAAAATTGACTCTACGCGTTTGCCATCATATGAGTTGCATTTCTCATTATCTGAGCTCTCCTGGCAAAATATTTTATTTTTATTTTCCGTCATATAGCTATTTGATAGGGTGCGGGTGGAATGTCCGGAGTCCCTGGAGAAAGTCGTGCCAATTAATGGAGACGTGTCCTATGACGAGCTGGGACTCACTACGGAAGATGCAGCAATGTTAAGGGAAGATGTCTCCGTCGTGATTCATTCAGCAGCAATCGTTCATTTTGGAATTGGGCTACAAACTGTGCTAAAAGTCAACGTTGGGGGCACTAAAAATATGTTGGATTGGGCCAAGCAGCTTAAGCATCTGAAGGTTAGTGCAATGAGATATCCAGTGATTTAGTATGTGTAGAATTTATGTTCACTGGAGAGTGGGGATCTAGTTATATGCTTACACAATGGTTTATTAAGGAGTCAGTGTAAGGGAACACAAGGGAGCCAGTCCTACGGTGCCAGGGAACAAAAATGTTTACCTAGTCTAAAATCTCCAGCTGGACCTACATACTTGACAATCGCAAGTTGCTAATTGAACTAGGGAGTTTGGTCCGATTGCAGCTATTTGCAGTTTTTGGTGCAAGTTGCATCTCTGTTCATTTTGGTTGCAATTACAAGATAATTTAATACTTGCAATTACCTGTTTAGTACAAAGGACAATGCAAGAGACTACTCCAAGTACAAGTATACACTATCAGTATATGAACTTGAACGGCAAAAATTAATAGAATTTCCTACTCGCATGCAAATTACGTGGTAGATATTTGTAAATTTCTAATATTTTGTATTTTAAAATTATGAACCCGTGGTCCTGGTCAACTAATTTGTCACCTATATGTTGGATTTGTTTTTCAAATACAATGTTTTGCATCCCTGCTACTGCCAAAATTTTTATATAAAGGGGTAACAGGGGAACTTGTAAATTGCTGAGGGAAATGGCCACGTCTTAATGAGTCTCAGATGATACCTAAGAAACAATGTAATTATAATCAGTGTTTTCGTTTTACGGTGTTTGCTGCTGAAATAATTATTTCCTCCACACAGAGATTTCAATATGAACTTCCTCGTGTGGCAGAGAGTTCAACAATTCAGTTATTGCAACAGTCATGTCAGGGACCAGGATGACAAAGTTTTTATTTAGTTTTTCAGCAATATTGTTGCATCATTTCCAGAATTCTCAAATTATATAATTACCTCCAGAATAAGGTTACAACCAAATAAACTGCCCTATATTTGTAAAACAACCGAGATTTGAGTAAATATTTTGAAACCTTTTAAAACGCATCAGGGCTGGAGCATTCGAAAAATGCGGATACAATTCTGAATAAAATTAATCCTAACGGATTCCAATCCCAATTCAAATGTATTTTTTTCATAAAATGGAAATTATAATTCAATTTATTTAAATAACTTCTATGAATTCCAATGTATTTTAAATACTTTAGTTATTAAATATTAATACCCGGAGGTACTAGAGCCCCGAAATATATCGTAATTTTAAAACTAAAAAGCCAGAAAGTGTCTAAATTCGGTAATTATGAATGCAAAGAAGCCTATATGACATGTCGATTCACCTTGTTTTTCAGGGATACCCTACTAGTCAAAAAACGTGAGCTGCATGCCCTTTCTCCTGAAATAGACCCCTTTCCCAAATCAGAAAATTACTGGCAAATGAATTAATTTTATATAGATTGCAGCGAATTCATTTCCGTAAAAAAATAAGTGTCGTTGCTTTGCGTCCTTTCGTGGAGTCAAACGTAATCCCAAATTTTGTATTCCATTGAGTAGTTTAAAAAAATATGTACTGGCTGAGAAAGAACTCCTTTGTTTTTTGAATTTACGAGACACACTTCAATATTTTACGGATTTTTCGGATATCCAAGCATTGGATACAATATTCAAATATATCTTGAATACTAATTCAAATACAGGTATTTTTTTCGATTCAATACGGATTTAAATACTTGAAAAAATATATTTAAGAATACCAAATTCCTAAAAAAATACCAAATTCCTAAAAAAATACCAAATTCCTAAAAAAATACCAAATTCCAAAAAATAGGAATGAAATACCGATTTCAATTCTGATTCCGATTCGAATGACCAGCCATGAAACGCATAAAACTTGACGTTTTCCTAAAGCTCCTGATTTTGCTCCGCTTCCTTGACTGCCGTATCCAGATTTTATCAGCTAGATGAGTAAATTATTTTTTAACATCTTGAAAAGAAATTGGGGGAATTGCATATTTTTTGTCGTCCCCGTTCGAATGGGCGGAGGAGAGACAGCATATATGAAACATGTTATACGTACATACAGTAAAAATGTATATGCGTGGATAGAAATAATTTTGTATGTCTTGTGGAAATTGTTGGTATATACTTTGGATGATTTCTACAAATCACGGTGTCCCAGTATGTAGGCTGAAAAACCTGTGACAGTTTTTACAAAGTATTCCTTTTTCTGAACGGTTGAAAAGGTTTGTTTGTTAATAAATTCGTTGGAAACCGGGCGCATTCTTTTTATTATTGCCATCACATATGAGCAATGAGCACCCTAAACGTCGATGTAACCCGTGCTTAGACATTCAACATTCTTTTTCCTGTTTTCACCAATCCCCATAATTTTCAGGTGGGAATACAGAGAATGAATAAAATCTAATTACTATAATTTTATTCCAGGCATTCGTGCACATTTCAACTGCGTTTTCAAACAGCGGACGATTGAAAATTGACGAAAAAGTGTATCCGAATGTGGTCAGCCCGCAAGCCGCTCTGCAGCTTTGTTCACTCCTACCAGCTGACTTACTAAACTCCATGGACTCACAGTACTGCATTTAATGCTTCATTTTTAGCGCCGAAATGAAAATAATATTATTGCCTGTCAAGTTAATTTTACGTGATTAATTTCAGATTATTCTTTTAGGTTTGTTTTCTCTGAAATTGCTTTCATTTAACACAGATTGAGGGGAGACAACTTAATGAACTATACTTTTTCAAAGCACCTCGCCGAGATGTTGGTGGAGGAATCCAGGTTTGACATCCCTGTTTGCATTGTACGACCATCTGTAGGTAAGAAAATCCGCAGAAAACTCAAGACAATGTTCCATGGAATTATTTTTATTACTACATTTACTCATTTGCTTGAACAGTCTATCATTTCTAAGCACATTTCAGATATAATAAGTAGTAGAGAAAAAAATGATAATATTTGAAGGTAACTAAATTCAAAAGAAATACTTAAGGAATAAATGATAAGAGTTGGAATTACCAAATATTCCTGCATTTACTTATCCTCTTTGAGAAAGGTACATGCTAATGATAAATTTTATTTCATAGCAAAAATGATATATGCATAAAATGCTCATGTAGAAAATCAAAGTAGTTAAGTGGGATGTTTGTAATGTACGGAATGTTTTTTTGCAATACAGTTACACCAGCATTTAAGGAGCCAATCCCTGGGTGGATTGATAATTTGACCGGGTTCAATGGCGTCATAGCTGCAGTTTCCAGGGGATTGATTCATACTTCACGCTTGAATAGTCGCTCTGTGGTTGATATAATTCCAGTGGACCACGTCGTCAACCTGACACTTGCCGCAGCCATGTCCACTGCTGTTGTAGTCAAAACGTCAGAGGATATCATGGTGTACAACTGTTCTAGTTCGGAGCATCCATTCAAATTTCAAGATCTATTTCAAATTCTGGTAAAGGCCAACGCTCAGAATCCTTACAAGCGCATGTATTGGTATCCATTCATGATATTCACGTGGAATGAACAAATCAAGGAAGTCCTTGATTTTATACTGCATTACATGCCATGTGTACTGGTCGATGGAGCCTTCATGGTAGTTGGATCAAAGCCAAAGTAAATCAAGGAGTGTAAATTCTGAAAAACATTGTCTCCTAAATAACAACAGTTTGAGTAAAAAAGTATGTTTTCATTTTTTTAGAATTGGAATGGTAGCGACGTACAACAAGCTAAAGAAATTGTTCAAAGTTGTCGAAGATCTGGTAGCAAAGGATTACGAGTTAAGCACAACGAATACAAAGGCTCTTTTCAAGCAGTTAACTCCCCTCGATCAGGAGTGCTTTGACTTTGACATATCTACACTCCATCACGAGACATACAGCCTTGTAGGAATTAATGGCGTAAGGCGCTATGGTGCTTTAGAAGATGATCGAAACCTACCAACAGCACGCCGGAATTTTAAACGGTGAGTTGCAGATATTTATAGTTTATTGCACTACAATTTGATTAATCAATAGCTTGTTCAGCTTTTATCCTGAACAGATACATGCTAATTATAGTATATATTATCAAATCTGAAACAGAGGAATATTTGCAAGATACACAGACTATTTATCATTTTAATTGCCCGTATCGTTTTAAGTGCCCAGTGTTAACAGCCATTTCTGTATTACATGGATTCTGCGTATTGTAAAAAAACCTCTCCAGAGTTACAAATATGTACTGGTAAAGAAAACTAAGTTGCCCCCACGTTTTGAATTTAGAACAATAACTACAATTTCTGTAATAATAATTGATTATAATTTTTTTCAGGTTTGAAAGGCTACATCATGGGTTATTGGCATTTTTAATCCTGCTGGCAGGATTTGTCGTTAAAATGTTTCTTTTTTAAGTCAAAATTTTTCTAAAAAAACAAAAACTCCACCCAAATATTGTTTGATACTCATACGTATGTTGTATATACTCCAATTTCATGAATTGTGGTTGCTTTGCGCCTGAATAAATGTTTTAAAATCTAATATATCAAATTTAAATGCCGTCAGTTTTTAGCTGACCAAGTTTTATACTGGTTATTAGTTTTTCAAATGTATTTACGTGTATTTAAATAGTATTCCTGAATTTCGTTTAGTAATAGATTTTTTCGTGTCATTTGTCGGGCTGTTTACGGACAATATTTCAGTAATTGGATAAGGATGCTACCTATTGCAAACGTTGCGTGTTCAACTCACTAACTTGACAGGTAACTATACCTGGGTTTTCTGCATTTCAGACATGTAACTATTTTTGGGTACTTGAAGAATTTATCCTTGGAAGGATAATCTGCTTTGCTCCTTTGTTTGTATATCTACTGTGTTTAGTGCACGTGAAAGATGAACCAGGAGGTTTCACTTTGTTTCTGCTATAAGTACGTCGTCCTTGCATATGTTAGTATCAAGGCATTGAAGGTATTGTACAACGTAACTGAATTATAAATACGTGACACATATATTTTTGTTGCTGGCTGTGTTCAGTGTTTCAAGATTGCCGGAATTCATGAAAATGTTGACGACCCACTGAGGTCCAATTGAGGCCTTTGGAATAATCAATGAACACTTAGGTCAAATTGAAGGTCTTGGGAAAATGTATGGCTCACTGTGGTCAAATTAAGGTTTTGGGGTTATTTATGGTCAACTAAATGCACGTTTAAGTAACAACACCATCATTCGTCAGTCTGATATTCTGGGACTTCCATTACTCACTAAGGTCAATCTGATGTAGTGGGGAAACTTGTGACCAACTGAGGTCATGACAATTTCTGATCAACTGAGGTCAATCTGCTGGCACTGAACTATTAATGACTTGCTGTGTTCATCTAAGTGTGTGGGTCTTCTTGTCATGCAATAAGGTCAATGTGTGGTCACGGGAATAATTATAATCCACTAAGGTCAATGTGTGGTCATGGGAATACTTATAATCCACTAAGGTCAAAATGAGATCATGGGACTATTTTCGTGACTACCAAAGTCTAAGTGGGATGACCAAACTATTTGTGCACACCAAAGTCAAATTGAAGCTATGAGACAATTTGTTACCCAACTGGATCTACATGAGTCAATGGGACGAAATTGGACTACGTATTAATGTTTGACAGCTCACTCGTCAGTATTTTATAAATTGGAGCCTATCCTAAAAGGTTTTGATTTAATTTGATCTCATCACCGTTTTATGTCATTACTGTTACACCAATACGTCTAATAGCTTCGAAGAAAACTACTTTCGACTTCTAAAAATGTTGCGAAAATTGCGAGAAGAAAGTTTCGGGATAACGTGATACTAATCAAGAAAACAAATTGCCAATGACGGTGATTATTCCTGGATAAAATCACTACACACCAGTGCTCGGACTGGGTACAGAAACCGTGTACCCGTACCCATACCCGTACCCGAATATCGGGTACTACAAAATGATGTACCTATACCCGTACCCATACCCGAGTACCCAGGTAAATTATTTCAGTACCCGTACCCGTACCGGAAAATACAATGTAGTACCTGTACCCACAATTTACCCGTACCCGTAATGTACCCAAAACCTGTACCCGTAACCGAGTATCTATTGTGTGTACCCGGGTATTACTCGGGTACTGGAAGTTTGACCGATTTAAAATCCCCGACGACATTAGTCTGCGCAGCTGAAAAATTTTAAGTTGTCAATTTTTTGACCTCCATTAAAAGTGTCCGGGATTTTGGAAATTTTCCCTAGGCGTTAAAGACATCCTATTTGAATTTTTTGAAAAAATTATATAAGGCATTTTGTGATATTTTTAATAAACACTGACGAAATTCAAATCCTACTAACCCAAAATATTAACTTGCTGAATGAAATCAAATGTGTTCTTGCTAATTGGAATTGGGACGGATTCTTTAATACTAAACTCTCCATAACTTGCTTTTCAACTTGGAGAACAAGAAACAATTTTTTTCCGGCTAATCGAACTCTGTGTATAGAAAATGTTATACGGAAAAATTGAGTTGATCATAATTTTTCCAATTCAAATATTGCGGTTTCAGGAAATAAATGTGGGAGGCAATATTGAATATTCATTTTATATTACAGCTTTATAAAACAAACATTCGTAAACTGTCTCACATTTATGAAGCCCGAGACTGAGATTTTCGAAAAATGCAGGCAAAATAGGACTAAAATGCAATCCCATGGAAGTTTTGAACGCCAAGTTCAGATGTCTGTCAAGTTCTTTTAACATCAAAATTATCAAGATTAATCAAAGGGACTGAAATATAAATATTGCGTGCAAGGAATGATATTTTTCATTCTAAAATGTTATAAATATTCACCTCAATAAATACTCAAAGTGTCATAAATACCCAGAATTGAAAATGCTCAAATTGCCTGCATAAAATGCCTTGGCGTTTTCAAATGGACAACCCTGGGTACTTGTAACGTTAAGAAATGGATCTGCTAATAAATCTATATTTATTCCGATCTTATCTCGTAATACATCTTCAAATAATTGTAATGTTACGCTCACAATGAAGCTAATTAAATTTTATCCCAAGAACCTCATTCTTGAAATTCTTCGTTGATGAGCTTCACTATTTAAGTCGATAAACAGATGATTTCACTGACTCTTATTTCTTTATTAGATTCCTTGGATGAATTATTAGAAGCGTTAGGTTGCAACTACCACGTAATCATAAATGAGACGAAGCCACGTGGCTCTGTCACTAACACAAGTATCTGTATACTACGAAATAAGCAACTCCACGGTTGGTAGGTCTTATTGTTAGCCATAGTAATCCATTCCATCAACAATCCTTGAAGTACCCAAAAATACTCGGGTACAGCACCCACGGGTACAGGAATTTTACATAGTGATACCCGTACCCATTGGGTACTACCCGATTGCCACTGAGAGAGTACCCATACCCGTACCCGTACCTGTACCCACTTTATTGCCTAAAATCAAGAGTACCCGGGTAGTACCCGCGTACTTGCAAGTACGCAACTTCTGTACCCGGGTAGTACCCATACCTGTACCCGTACCCATTTACCCGAGTATTACCCGTACCCAGTCCGAGCACTGCTACACACATAAACGAATGTATGTTGTTGCCTGAATGACGTTTACACTTCCGTATGCATACTGCCGCATACACCCAATCTGGGACATGAGAAATCATTGCGTAGCGACGATTATCATATCCTCACTCCTTTACAAGCTCACAATTATGCATTTTGAAACAACTACATCAATGGGATAGATTTTGGCAGAACTTAGTGCAGCATCGCACTAATGAGTTTAAGTTTGAGAATAATTTGCTCCAGCAATGAGAATGAATTCGCATGAAGAGAATGATTGTGAGAAAAATTGCCGGGATGAAATTGATCCCTGATTACATTTATAAAAAATAATTAATCCCAATCCAAGTGTTGGGGAAACTTGAATCTAATCCT
Organism: Allacma fusca; assembly: GCA_947179485.1. Lineage (NCBI taxonomy): Eukaryota > Metazoa > Arthropoda > Collembola > Symphypleona > Sminthuridae > Allacma > Allacma fusca. The sequence continues at coordinate 54,472,383 of OX359245.1, forward strand.
TACTCCTCAATTCCAGCTCAATGATTTAATTTTAATCTATTAGTCTAATCCAATTATTTACATGGTAACGAATTAATCCCCAATTCGAATGTCGTTACTACATTTTTCTCACGTGTTTCAACATCTACCGGTTTTGTAATGAACCTGTAGCTTGTTCACATGTCAAAACTCCAAGGCTAACATTTTCAAACAGGAATCATGTCGCCGTAGTTTGTAGAAATATAAATCGAACGAAAACTCGAGGATATTTAAATTCGTATTAGAATTCATATTTTCAGTATTGCAATAGGTATTTTAAATCGGAATTCTTCGCCTTGAATATTTTAATTCGAATTAAAAATCATATTTTTCTGATTTCCCATCCATGCTACATCTACCATTTTTTGTTTGTTCCGGTAATGTATTTCTCACCCATGAGAATATTTAAGGACCAATGTTAATAAATCTTCAATTCCATCAATTTGCATCTCAATTTTAATAGGTCATAGGCATGCTAATTCCATCCAGTTTCATTGTTTTGATAATTTTACGGCATGTTTTCATCGAGTCAGGGCAATACTTTGCATTTCGTATGGCTGCTGCCACGGAGAAAAGGAAACTAGAATAAATTTAAGTCCTGAACGCTTTTCACATTTTCCTTAGCTGATCAAAGTTTCTCAGAGTTGACGTCATGACGACTGCTTTATACGTTGATAATCAGTTTCAAGCAACTTGTGACAATGTTTCTAAATGTCATCACGGATCGGATCCGATATCCATACGATCCGATAGAGTCGGATACCATTCTATAAATATCCGTATCCCATCCGGAAAGTTAAATGTTTCGATCCGGTCCGGCGGATACGCTTACGGATACATCCGATTCGATCCGAAGATATCCTCATATATCCGAATCCCCGACTAAGAAAGCGTAAAAGAGATGTAGGTTATTCTTTAGACATGATTCTAATTTTATTACATTCAAATCAATATTAAAATTTTTAAATTCAGTTTTGACCAATGATTACGTCGGTAGATTCATAAAAATGTTTGCCTTTTTGAAAACAACTGAAAACAAACAGATTATGCTTCCAATTAGTTGACACGGCTTCCATCACCTCTTTATCTTGAATATTGTGCCACAACTTTTTAAGCTTGATGGATGCAGTAATTGTTGTAGGAGCTAAGATTCCTCTCGTTTGGGTGACTAAATCAAAACTACCTGAAAATTCTCTATCAATGGTAACTGAGGTAGGTTTTGCTGTCAAATAATGGCGAACTAGCCTAGCTAAAATTGGATACTTCGCGGAATTTGATTTGCAGTACTTGTAGACATCGACTTTAGTTAGACTTAGACTTAGACTTTACTACTTAGACTCTACTTTTGGAGCACTTCTTTGTGCATGAGACTCAAACTCATGCTTCATCTTCATTGTAGTGCTTAAAAGCCGCAATGACAAGGTCCTAAATTTTCTTTACTTTAGCGTTTCTCCAAATTCCGTGAAATTTTTCACATCAAAGTCGATGTATCCTGGTCTTCTGGCTGATCCGTGATTTTTTCCGGGCACTACGGCCATAAATTTTGACCTTGTGGATACTTCTTCTAACTGTACGATCACTAATATTCACGTTTAATCTCCGTTTGACTTCCCTCGTCAGCTCTGAAAGAACCTTCTTCCGATTTTTTAACGCAGTTTTTACAATTAGCCGGCCGATTTTTCCCGTTGTTTTTGTTGGTTGGCTATATATTTTGCACTGGTTATAGATCCAAACTTCCTCCAGTGATTTATGACCTCTTAGCTTGTGTTCCACGTCGTGTAAAAATTTTATGCAATTTTTGCGATGAGAGCTCCATCATGAAACCACCTTACAATTAGGTCATGGTTGTCGAACAATCTTTTGTCGCCCCACTGTATATGTCCCGTAAGAGATGTGCCAACTAATTCCACGTATGTACACATATCGAAAGATTTAAAAGATTTTTATAAATATGATGACTCATGACTACCAGATTTGAAAATGTTTCCAAGCAAGATGTTTAGTATATTTTGCACATAACGAAATACCTGATTATTCTTCGCACATAAATTTTTGACTGCAGAGTGCGACCTGACCTGAGTTAGATTTAGGAATGGGACTGTTCTGGTCCCGACCAGAAATTTTGATCCGTTCTGGTCTGTTCCATGGTCTGTTCCGGTCTGTTCCCTGGTTACGAAAGGACCAAATGTATCTGGTCCAAAAACCTTCATAGACCAATTAAACCTGGTCCAGCTCAAAGAACAGACCAGAATGTTTGGTCCTTTGTTTGGACCAGACCATTTGGAACGTTCCAGCAAACATGTCAAATGGTCGGACCAGATTCGATAGATGACCATTTACGTATTTCCAATTCCCGCGAATAGAATAGCATTGCTAGATTTTGCTACACGTTGTTTCAAATAATCAAATAAATTATTCAAAACATTATCTAAATTGTCAAATGCTTGGATGTTGTGATAGTATTATGAACCTATTCGGTTCTAGTAGTCTGGTCTGTTCTTTTCCGGTCTGGTCCGAGTTATTTTGAGGAACAGAACATATGTTCCTATTCCAGCAATTTGTACGGACCAGATTGTTCCGGTCCTAAAATCTAAAAGACCTTATGGTCCTGGTCCTACACTGAGAACACATCAAATGGTCTGGTCCAGGCTCAAGGACCAGACCATTCCAAGAAATCCTGGAACATTCCGGAACAGTCCCACTCCTAGTTAGATTAGTACGAATTATGCGTTCTTGTATTACAAAGATATAGAATTTTTGAATTATTATTTATTTATTATCTTTATATAGAATTTTTCTAATACATATAGTTTTGCATTTCAGAAGGTACAAAAATTCTCCCCTATGAATGCTTTTTATGAAGGTTTTTTCAATGACATGTTCTTTGCTGACATCAATTTTATTACAAACGTCTTGCGGGAATATTTGTACGGCAGTGTCGCAAGATCTACCTCTTCTTAACCATTGCTCCTGTTCTGGTAATTTGTCACCTACTTGTTCGATATTTCTTCAAATACTAATTTTTTGCATCCCTCCTGCTGCGAGATTTTTATATGAAGGGGTAATAGGGGAAAATGTAAATTCCTGAGGGAAATTGTCCATTCTTAATGAGTCTCATATTAAACATAAGAAACAATGTAGTTGGAATCAGTGTTTTCGTTTTACGGTGTTTGCTGCTGACATTATTTCCTCCACACAGGGTTTCAATATGAACTTCCTCGTGTGAAAGAGACTTCAAAAATTGAGTTTGATTTGAAATTAGTTTATTTGAATAATTCCTGGTCAGCTAATTTGTCACCTATATGTTGGATTTGTTTTTTCAAACACAATGTTTTTGCATCCCTGCTACTGCCAGATTTTTATATAAAGGGGTAACAGGGGATTTTAATATGAACTTCCTCGTGTGGCAGAGAGTTCAACAATTCAGTTATTGCAACAGTCATGTCAGGGGTTAGGATGAAAAAGTTTTTTTTAGGTTTGCAGCAATATTATCATTTCATATCCAGAATTCTCAAAATGGGCACCTGCAGAATAGGTCTATAGCAAAATGAATAGCCCTATATTTATAAAACAAACAAGATTTGAGTAAATATTTTCTACAAAATTTGACATTACCATAAAAGCTGCTCGAATTGCTCCACTTCCTTTACTGCAGTATCCAGATTTTATCAGCCAGAGGGGTGAAATATAGTTTTTACATCTGGAAAAGACTTTGCTGGAAATTTGGGGGAATCGAATAGTTTTCGTTGTCCCCTTTTAAATGAACTGGCGGGACACAACATGCATGAAACACCTTGTACCTACCTACACTAAAAATGTATTTGCCGTCATGAAAGTAATTTTGCATGTCTTGTGGAAATTTTTGGATTACATACTTTGGGTTAGAGCTTCCAATGGGTTCAACATTTTTGTTCCGTATGAAATTCCGTGTTTCGGGACATCGGAACATTTTAAGTGAAATCGTTGGGAACAAAGAAGTAAAGTTTTGTTTCCATCACAGTTTGTGTTCCGTTCCGGATTATGCTAGTTTTTGCTGTTCCGAACCCGATTCGTTCTGAAGCATCCCGGAATTTTTCACTACATGCACTTGAAATGCAATTATACTACCTGTAATATTACTAGAACAATAATGATGTACAAGTTTAGTATTTGATTATAAATAATTGCTATTCCGTATTTTAAAATACTGAGGATTTTATTATAATTATGGAACGACAATCAATAATTGAAATAACGAGCTGTACTACTTATAACCGCACAATTTCTTTTCAGTAAATTGCATTTTTTCAATTGTAAAATTCTTCGATTTTGCGCAAAGCCTTAAGGCAAATAAAATTAGCTATGCTTCCGTTAGTTTTTATGGAGATTGATACTCACATACTCAAATTATATATCTGCAGTTTCGCCAGCTTGCAATTAGCGAAGATTTATGCAAATAAAATCGATAATTGTCTCCATCCAACACCGTTATTTTGCTAAATAAAGCATGCTTACAAGCCAGAGCGATAAGAAACATGTTTTTATTTTTGAACGATGGCGCAACACTTCTGAAACAGCACCGGGATCAGATCGGAACGCAACAGAGCAATTCCTGCTCATGTTCCGGTTTTGTCCCGATTCACAGACGGAACCAAAAATTGTTCCGTTCCGTTTCCGGACACGGAACTAGAAGGAAGCTCAACTTTGGATGTATTCTATATGTGTCGTAGTAGGCTGAAAAACATATGACAGGTATTACAAAGTATTCCTTTTTTTGAGAGGTTGTAAAGTTTTGCTTGTTAATACATGTATTTTTTGGAAATCGGGTGCAGAATATTTATGATTGCGGCACATAGGACGAGCCTAACTGTAGATATAACCCACATAGGTAGGAACAGCCTATATGTCGATATAACCCGTGTGTAGACATTCAACATGCAACATTTTTTTTTATGTTTTCACCAATCCCAATAATTACCCACTTGAAAATGCCCTCAAATTATAAAAATTGCCCTTAATATGCCGAAAATGCCCAACTTTTAAAATGGCCGGTATTTCGGGCATTTTTGGCAGGTATTTAGTGCATTTTCGAATATTTGTAAATAATCTTAATTTGCCGCTCTTATTTGAAGATTTTTTTGAAAACTGTTAGTTGTCCTGCATCATTGCTTCCCCTGTGTGTTCTTCACCTATTTCAACAATATCCTCAACGTCTGCTTGTTAAGTCAATAATTAAAACACGCAACTTTGTTTTTTACCACTGTCTGGTAAATGAAGCCAAATACTGTCAATGACCCGAGGCATCGTGATTAAATCTCAAATTATAATCAACCAAATGGGACGAAATTTAAAATAATTATATATTTAAGTATAACGAATCGAGACACGCGACACGCTAGAGTGAATGAAATAGCGTGTATGCACTTATAAAGGTATTTGCATAACTTCTGTTTTCAAATTTGTCTATCACTGGAAATCAGTGCTCTGCACTGTGTTGATTTGACGAAATAAAACAATTACATTACATTACATTACATTACATTACATTACTTCTAACAAAACATGCAGCCAATGTTAAATTAAAGGAAACTTACATTCTAAAAATACTAGATGGCGTCGAGGTGGAAGAGTTCCGAAAAATAATTAAATATGCCCAAAATGCCTGCCGTACGGGGATTATGGCAAAAATGTCCTAAATGTCATGAATACAAATACATGATGAATTAAAATAATTGTAATTAACACATTCTTTTTGTACAAATACTTGCTTATTACTAATCTTAATTACTTGGATATGTCATACTTCAGTATGTTTAATTACCCCTCCAAATTCGGAACCTTGGCCACTCCTGGTAGCCTTGGATGACTTTTGCGTGTTACGATTCAAGTGCATGGACTCCATATGTTTCATCAAATTGGCAGATTTTTGAAATCTCCTCAAGCAACGCCGGTATAAATATGATTTACATCTGTTGCTGTACCTAAATACACCAGGTCCCAGGTCTTTGCACAGTACGTAGTGCTCCACAGTCACCGTCGAGGCTTTTGAAGATAAATCCCTATTTGGTCTGTCCGCTAGAATTAAAAATAAATCAATCTTATGGCGAGCTGCAGCGTTCAAGGATCTCGGTGTCCGTAATGCTCCCTGTCGGTTTCTATCTTCACATACATTTGTATCCGTGCGAGTGTTGGAGCTGACGTAAAGGGGGAAACTAAATTGGGAAATGACTTGATCTCTTGCTATGATCCTTGACATCGATTTTCTGGAACGATTACCCTCATTGTCCTCCGGATTATTTGTCAAGAATAAGTCCGGTCGACTCGATTCATTGATTCCTGTATCTTTGAATCCAAAAACACATGTCCAAATTTGGGTTTTGCCGCTCGAATCGGGGCAATTGATCAATGGTCATAGGCATGTTAATTCCATCCAATTTCATTGTTTTGATAATTTTACGGTATGTTTTCATCAAGTCAGGGCAATACTTTGCATTTCGTATGGCTGCTGCCACGGAAAAAAGAAAACTGGAATTCAAATCCTGAAAGCTTTTCAACTTTTCCTGAGCTGGTGAAAGTTTCTCAGAATTAAAGCTATGAAGACTCTTGTCTACGTTGATAAACAGTTCTTGTCTCTTGTGAAATACGTATGGAAGGGGCATATGCTCAGCTTGATATGACGGTGTGTGTCTCATAATAAGAAGTTTCATAATAATAAGATTTTAGCGGGGCGATGGAGAAAGTGGGTACGCTGGACCCTGAAACATTATTTGATTTCATACTTAGATCTATTAAATCCGTGGCTAACAAGGTGGGATTGACGAGTAAAGCTTACTGCAGTAAGAGGAATAAAGTTAACAAACCTTGGTTCGACAAAGAATGTACAGCAGCAAAAATTAAAGCAAAAATCGCCCTAAGAGAGATGCGAATGTATGGGTTTGATGAGAGATTGAGACAGGTGTTCCTGGTCAAGCGTAGGCACTACCGGAAAACTATCAAGGAGCGGAAATCAAATTACTATGCAACGATTAGGGAGGACTTGTGTAACTCCAAGACCACAAGAAAATTCTGGGCTGCAGTAAGGAAATTAAAACCCAAAAGCCTGCCGGAGAACAATACAATAAGTGAGGAGGTCTGGATAGCTCACTTTGAGAAGCTCCTTGGAAACGACAACAATGAAGATGAACCGAATTTCATAGACTGTAGACACCCCGAAATGGATAAATGTATCTCACTACATGAAGTTATCGAGGCCAGAAGGAAATTAAAATGTGGAAAGTCACCCGGGGCAGACGGGATTACAAACGAGTTCTTGAGCCCTGCCGGAGAGCTTTCAAAGTTTATTCTTGCTACTCTTCAACCAGATCCTACAGGGACAGAAACCTCCATCGGCTTGGGGGGACATAGAACTTGTGATGCTCTACAAGAAAGGGGACCGAAGCGACCCAGGCAACTTCAGGGGAATTTCTCTTATAAGCTGTGCCGCAAAATGGTTCACGCAGATTATCCTCACCAGACTCAACAAATGGGCGGAATAAAATAGTCATCTGTGAGACCAAAGCGGGTTTTCGGAAGAACATGGGGTGCGAGGATCTTCTATTCTCACTAAGAGCAATAATAGACAAATTCATCAACAAACGACAGGCGCCTCTTTACGTGGCTTTTGTAGACTATCAAAAAGCATTTTACTCCGTGGAGCACAACCCTTTGTGGAGAAAACTTTTCGCTTTGGGTATAAGTGGACAGCTAATAAGGACACTATCAGCATTGTACAAACAAGCGGGAGCTGTGATCAGGCTGGGTAACAATAAGAGGACAAGGAAAATCAAGATTAACGCGGGGATGTTACAGGGGGAGCTACTATCGCCTCTATGTTTCAACTTATTTACTAATGACTTTGAACAGTACTTTCAATCAAGGGGGTGCTGCCCAGTCAAAATTGCGCAAAATGTCTTCATTCACTCCTTGAGGTACGCTGATGACACCGCAATACTGGCGCATGACCATGGTAGCCTACAGAGGAAATTGCGGTGCCTACAAGAATAATGTGAGGACAACAGACTGAGAGTCAACGTGGCGAAAACGAAAATTATGATTTTTTCAAAATCGGGTAGAGCGGGATACTCTGAAAAATGGTTTTTTGGGGCTGAAGAACTTGAAAATGTGAAAAGCTTTGTTTATTTGGGGGTCCCATTCAGTGCGAACGGCAGCTTCAATTTAACAGCACAGAGGGCAGTACAGAAGGGAAAGGCTGCGCTAAGTGCAGCATGGGCGGTAATAGGCGGTAACATCACGCAATCGTGGGCAGCCAGATCAAGATTATTCAACTCCCTGGTACGATCAGTTGCACTCTATGGCAGCGCAATCTGGGGAATAAATCAGGCAGACCGGCTGGAAAAACTAGACCTATTCTTCGTAAAGAGCCTCTTGAGACTTCCAATCTGCACCCCGGGATACTTGGCAAGGCTGGAAACAGGGAGAGTGCACATAAAGTTTAACGTGGCGAAGCAAGCAATGCAGTTATGGTACAGAATACTATCAATGGAGGAGAACAGACTAACACGGCAGTGCTACAACGCATCGTTAGAGCTACCAAACGCGTGGTCGCGGGAGATAAAGGAGCTACTACAAAATTTAAACCGCTTAGATTTGTGGGATAGACAAGATCCAAAGGCACTGAAGAACGCTTTCAAGGAAATTCTGGATACCCTCAGGGAAAATCTTAGATTAGAAGATGCAGTTAGAAGAGACCAATCCTCGTACAACAACCTATACCGGGATGCATCAGATCTACAATGTGAGCCGTACATCAAGAATTAAAACCCGTTGCTGGTGCAGAGCCTAATTGCTCAGATTCGCCTGGCTTCTAATCAAGCACATCTGCCGCAAAGAATTAAATTCAACTCCATAATATACAAGTTTCTCCCAAAAAACCAGTGCTCTATTGGTAACCGCCTGGAATTTGATGATATTTACCATTTTTTATTTCGATGTACACTATTATCTCCACTTAGGCATCACATTCTAAATTACATAGACATTTCACTCGTAAATAATAGGAACTGGATCAACATATTAAAGTTATCTTCTAACGCTCATTGTTTCAGAATTGCTAAGTATGTGCAAGCCGGACTAAAACTTCGTGCATGGGGGAGAAATGAGTGATTGGTCTCTTCTATTAAATTTCTTAACTTTGTTTTTTTCCTAACTTACTATGCTGGGCGTTAGCCGTATGATGTGCTGTAGACAACTCTTTAAAGCACTTAATAAATACATACATACATACATACATACATACATACATACATACATAATAAGAAATTTCAGATTAACAAGGTTCAATGAATAGGATCCTGTGTGATTGTGGAAGCTATTTTGAGCTTGTTCTTCTAATTCCCGGCACGATTGGTCCAATAGTTGATCTAATTGGTTTTCGTAAACAAGTTTTCACACTTCAGATTCAAGCACGTTTTGAAAATGATGGGGCTTTTCCGTCGCATGTGACTGCATTTCCCAGCAAAGAACAAATTTTATGGCAACACGTGTGAAGATCCGAACGCCCATGAGCACTTTCTGAGACAGTTTTGAACGTAACGATCGAAAAGCGTTTTTCACAAATTGGCAGTGATGCGCCCGTTACGTTACTTTTACCGACAATAACGGAATAACGCCGTTTTTTAACGTAACGGCCTATATTTGGAGCAGGCAATAACGTAACGGTAACGGAACTAGGGTGTTCTAAACATTTATCAGAATAACTATAACGCTTAAGCGTGTGTAAACAGAAAACAATATTGTAACGTAACGTAACGCTATCAAATAAATATATGCATGTACATTATTATATACTATAATATTATTATATATATATTATTGGCTTTGCTTGGAGTAACTGTGCGTGCAAATGACCGGGGGAAATATTAACAACTTGTGTTGGTTGTGGATACCCTGATCCCTGAGCATCATTTATGTATACGTTACTGAAAACATGGCAAATTTCAATAGGAAGTTTTTGACCCTTTATTTTGCTCAATCCACACGCTTTTGCTCACAAAAAAACGATGTGTGATCGGCTTACGATTTCAGTTTTGGTTCTAATGAAGTTTTTAGTAGATAAGAACTAACCATGGAGAATACTGCTGCTGGTAAAATGAGAAAATGAATTTGAAAAAAGGACAAATGTTGAGATTACCACACCGGGTAGTCGGGATGCGGATCACATTGCAGGTTGCAACTACACAGAAACTGTAAATTGCCTTTTGCTACATTTTCTGCATACCAGGTACGTCTGGCAACACTAGTTGTTTCACATTTTAGTTTATATCGAGCGGACAATAATAGTAACGATAACGAAAAGTAACGGCTATTTAATATTTTTTAATGGTAACGAAAATTAACGCTGGAGTATTACCGTTGTCTTGTAGTAACGGAACGGTAACGCTGAATTTTTCATACGATATTTAGTAATGTAATGATAATTAACGACAATTTTAAAACCTATCATAATAGTGTAACGTAACGTAACGAAGCTGTGGATGCGCATCTCTGCAAATTGGACTTGATGATCTATAAGCAGTTGTCCATTCTGATTTTCTGGAAAGAAAGGTACCACGGAGTAGGCATCAAAAGCGAAGCCTTAATTTGATGAAGGGTTGAAATCCTGTTCTAGTCCGTGAACTACAAAAGCATGCATTTGTAAAGCTTCCCTCACACTGAATTTAAAATTACAATGACCACACCAAAAACAATCGTTGAAATACTCGGTGTAACCATTTCTCCTGTTAGACTGAATACCGGGTTCAATTTCGCACATGTGTGGATATTTATTTTGAAAAGTTGGAATCCGATCCATTATTGCACCCCTACTGTTATGGCTTATTGGATCTTCTGAAGTAAGGTTTCCTTGATTTTTGGAAGCGTGACTACCCATGACGTCTCCAAATATGTCTTGAATGATTGTGTCCATATCAGAATCCGCCAGGTTCATGTTGCCTAACCATTCGCCGTCATGGATTTCAAAGTCTTCTTCGGAATCCATTTTTGGAGTCAGGTTCTGAAACAAAATGTCGCAGAAGAAGATATATATAGTTTGGAGTCCGGAAATGTCAATCTTTCGCTGGATATTTGCAGATATTCTATTTTACAAGGTGCTTTGATTACCATCGGGATTCAAAATCAATATGGCATTTTAATTCATCCATATAACAAATATAACTGTGATTGTGGGTACTACAATACCGACCTGATAAAATATCATTTGCATTAGTAAAACTTAAGACGGTTTTGCAAGGCCTAATACAGTGGCATATTTTAAGTATATATTTTCGTCGAGAGTTTCAACAATATTGAAGAAATTTAGCGTTTTGTTTAAAAATCAATAATTTAGAATGCAAAGCGAAGTTTTAATTCTATGGTGCAATAATTATCCTATAGGTAAACACCTCAACAATGATGACAATCATTTTTGATTAAACTTTACAAATTATTCTAGTTTTTTGGCTCCAAAACTAAACTCAAAGTGGATGCTCGTAAGTGTACTCGAAAAGCTGCTTCTCCTGTTGAATCGGTTTTGCTGAAAAAACGCAGAAACCTAGAGTCAGCTTTCTTAAGTCTACACAACAGCATACTAGTTGACCGAAACAATGCTCCTAACAAGCTGATGTTAAGGGCATAACTATAGTTTCCGAGAATTTATTTTTTTATAATGACTTAAAATTTTGCTAATTTTTGCCAGTAAACTTGAAGGACCATTCAAGCATAAATTGTAAACTGGGTTACTGGTTGGTGCTACGCTTTATATGGACCAATCATCCCAATGCCGGGAAAAAATTAAAAGGTTAACATTTTTTAAAATTAGGGATGTTCATGTGGAAACCTACACAAATTCTCCTGCTAAAGACAATTTCTTTTTCATAATTATAAGCTCAACTGCTTTTAAATTGATCTTTATAGGACAAAAGTATTCTAGTACGCCACTTATTTTTGAAACACAACTTCAATCTTTAACTAACCCTGGTAAATTAACAGCATTGTTTCCAAAATTGTTAAAAATTCAACTTACAAATTCAGCTACTGATTTAATTTTTCAATCCTAGCTTGCTTAGATCTAGGTATACCCGGGTACTTTTTATGATGATACGAATTCAGTTAAAAAAATTATTTTAATAATGTGCTCCAATTTATTCCCTTATAATCTATAACATCATGTTTTTTAGAAAATTGAATACGACTAAAATTAATGACTATACTTGAGCTTCCAGCCATCAATCTTGCAATCGCGGTCATTTTAGTACTTCTGAACTCTGCACAGTTGTTCTTCATCCATGCTTTTAGACAAGCATTTTCTAATGGTATCTCCTATGGAATTGTCAGTTGGTGGAATGCTAGAACACGTTTATAAGGAATCTCATTTCATGACACGGAAACGAGCATGCAGTGGAAGACTGTTGAATGGAGTGGCACGATAATGTCATGGAAAGAACCATTGTAATTCAGTTTTATGCAATAGAGGACGCAAGCAGATAATAAAAAAGTACCTTGTATGAATCACGTATTTTCTGAAGGGTACAGGTACTTTTGGAGCTGTACCTGTTCCTGTCAGGTAAAATCCGTTTCATGTTTTCTTTGTACCTGTACTTTTACTCGTAAATGTGCCCAATATTTAGGTAAAATTGGCTTGTAACCAGAATTTACCCATTCTGTTTGGGTACAAAAAATTTAACCAGTATTTACCTGTACCTGTACCCAAATACCCGGGTAGTACCTGTACCCATGAGGGGCACTAATTTATTCCATACCGCTTTGGTTTTTTGCGGATTCGGTCTAGAGAAGCACGTTCTAAATGAAAACAGTCACAGGCTTTCTCCATGCGATTCCAAAGCCCACTAAAGACGTTCTGAACTTTCTGCTTTTTAAAATTGTCAATGCACACATTCTAAGCTTGAACAGTGCCACTGACGGTAGAACGCTGTGTTAGTTTTTTGTTAGTTGCACATTTGCCCGCTAAATTCGCCAGTATGTAAAGCGTTTAAGAGACACAAGCAATTTTGCGGTGGAGTGGTGATACTAGGCCCTCAAACCGTCCATCTCTTGGAACAACGGGGCCGCTGAACCCTAACTTTTGAAAATTCTTCATTGTCTACAAAAAAACTTTCTAGCCATCATTCCACCGTATGTACTGTGTACTGCCTAAACCTTAAGGTTCTCCAGGGGTCGAATTTATGTGGGAAGACGGGAAGAATCTTCCCAGGGAAAAAAATTTCAGCAGGGAAATTTTCAAACGGGATTACAAGCGTGGATTGTCAAATCTGTTGATCTTTATTTTGGGCCAGGATTTTCGAAATTGTTGAGATGTTTTACATGAAAAAACTTTTGTCAGCAGAGATTTTTGGAATTGTTGAGGTGTTTTACTTAAAATGTTTTTATCAGCAGAGACTTTTGAAATTGTTAAGGTGTTTTACTGGAAAAAGAATTTTGTCACCAGGGATTTTCGAAAACCTTTTTTGTCAGCAGGGATTTTCAAAATCGGTGAAATTGTTTTCAGCAGGGATTTTTGAATTTGTTGGGGTGTATTACGAAAATTATTTCGTCAAAGGGAGTTTTAAACTTGCTTCGACCAATGACATCATAACCAGCGGGGAAAATCAAAAAAATCTTCCAGGGAGATTTACAAAAATCCGACCCCTGATGTTCTCTAACCTAGTATTATGAATAAAGTACCAAAGAAGACGCGCGCCATGATTCACTGAACTGATCGGAGCGAAAAGTTTCCACTGTTTTTCTGCCATGGTTGGGCATAGTTCACTCATGTAATTTCATTTTAGGTTACTAACTGATCTCACAAATGTCTGACTAATTTTGGAACTTGACAATTGTTGTCAAAATTGAGGGGGGTACAATTAATATGCTGTACCACCCTGGATAAAATCAGGGGGGTACACTGTACCACCTGTACCACAGGGTTGTTTAGTCTCTGGTCACTTGCCAAAGGGAGAAGTAATAATTTTGATTATTGATTACTATCTTTTCATTGCCATTTTTAAATTGAATGGTTTTTATGAATTACTAGCAATTCAATTTCAACCAAAAAAGAAATGTGTGTAGGTATTGACCGGATAATCCTTATTATTATTGACCTCGACATGTCCGTTAATTTAAAATTTCGGGGGATTGGCTTTACGATTCAAACCTTCGCGGCTCAATTCACTATATAGCTTTGTACTATATTATTTCACTATATAGCCAAGCAAGTCGGTGGTATGTACAGCAAGACGAGAAGCACAGTCGACTGAAACTATATATATTTCGCAGAGGAGAACTTTTTCAGCTCGCTCAGCTCCCTGTGCTTCTCGGATATATGCCAACTGCTTGCAGCTTTTATGTAACGTTCACATTGCGCTTCTGCAAGCTAAATTTTTTCGTCAGCAAGCTAGCTTGCTGAGCGAACGGTCTGCAAGTTGATTTACTTGCATTTATGGATTATTGCATGCTGCAAGTGCAAGCAATTTGTCTGTTGGCAACGTACGGTTAGCGACTTTTTCTATACGTCGTAAATTTAACGCGGTGCAGAATAGAAATCGACAGAAATTTAACATTGCGCGGCATAGGAGTTGGTTGAAGAAGTTAACAAGGAACTCAATGGGAAATGCAAGCATGTTCATCAGCTTGCAGAGGAAAGTAGAAGCGAGTTCTACTTCGCTTCTGCAAGTAAAATCGACCCTCTGCAAGAACTTGCAGCGCTGCAAGTAAATACTTGCAGAGGCTGATATACGGCTCACAATATTACGCAATTGTAGATTATCACTTAAAAGTGCTAATCATAATTGTTATAAACATTAGACATAAATCATCAAATTTGGATTAAGTCTGGTAGTGAGAAAAACTATACGTTCAGTTACAGCACTGACGAATTGGAGGAGAGGAGAATTTTAATGACTGAACTTTGTACACATAAGTGTGGGATTCTTATTAGGACTTATTGTAACACTTTTTATATTTAACGTTAGATAAATTCTCAGAATTTGTATTGGTGAAGTTATTTGCTCACTATTTTTTAATTACAAGCCTTAACATCCATACATTTGATTTTTATATCCCTTAAAAATATCATTAGGAAGTAAGGATTAATTTGTAGGAACTATGCACTTTAGTAACTATAGCTAGTGAAATGTGTTGCACTAATATGAATTCCTTTCATTTTTCCTATTTTAAATAATCAGTGCGTCCAGTGTCTGAGGCTTCAGTTACAATATTGCGGTACAACTGATCTATATACATATTATAAAAACAAAAAATCATATTTGATCAGCACGTTGTGCTGATCCACTAAGGGGTGAACCACCATACAGTGATGCAACAACAAGATTTAATAACAATGTTGGTATTAAATTGATCAAGCGATTAGTTAAATTCCACGTGTATAGCCAAATATTAAGTTTGGGAGAGAACTTTAGTGGGTTGTCCCATAATTTTTTGATGATGAATTGCCAACTACCTTTGTATGGGAAACGAATTGTTGGTCTTATAGTTATTAGTTCAAGTATAGTTAGTATTGAAGCGTTTGAGTGCTTAGCCAGTCTTTTTGGAACTCAGTTTTGCGGACAGACGAAACTAATTTTATACTGTACAACTCCGACTGGCGGCTAAGGGTGTGGAGAAAGACTGGTGAGGATAAGGACGCTGGTACTGCCACCCAACGTTGAAGAGAGGAGGTGGGGTGTTTTGGTTTGGGGCTGTGTGGGGGCTTCTGGCGCAGGTAACTTGGAATTTATTGACGAAATAATGAGTTCGGATTGTTGACAAGGAATATTGTAGTGGTCGGATCGATTCAATTTGATTCGGATTTTTCAATTTGATTCAATTTGAAGCTTGAATTGAATCGAAAAACCGATTTTCGATTCAATTTGCCCCAAAACAATTCAATTCGATTCAATTCACTCAGTGAATCGAATTGAATCGTAAATCGAACGATTCAGGCGGGAAAATGCAAAATTTTCCTTATGTTACTGGAGTGTCGTATACACATTATAAAGGGTATAGTAAAAGCTACGCTAAAATAACAAAAGTTGTGGTATACGTAGTATTTGGAATTTGAATATGCGGAAAAAAAGTACCCGTGCGCAGCCGAAACGGTTTTGATGAATTGTTTGAATTGCAATTCACATGATATGATTCGATTCAGTTCAGTACCCAAATCGAATCATTCGATTTGGTTTTGCTGCAAATCGAATCGAAATACTACTGAATCGAATTGAATCGAATCGAATCGAAAATTTCCAATTCTGAATTGAATTGGTCCGACCACTAGAATATTGGATCGGAATATCGAGCCTGGTGCGCGAAAACTTATCCTGGGTAGCCATTTTGTGTTTCAGGAGGATAATGATCCTAAACACACATCTAAGTCAACATCACTTTTCTCCCGGAAAAAAAATTTTTTGGTGATGAAATGGCCTTCACAAAGCTCAGACATGACCCCAATTGAACAATTTTGAGATTTTATTGCGACAGAGTTGAAAAATTTCAACATTTCTTGGAAACCCGCGTTGAAAAATCTGGTCACCGAAATACGGGGGAAGATCCCCCCGAAGTTACCCGGAAGCTAGTGGAGAGCATGCCTCGGAGGATGCAGCTGTCCTAGCAGTCAGGGGTGGGCTTACGTGGTACTAAAGTCCAGGAATTAAGTGGTAATTGAGGTAAAAAATTAGTTAAACGCAGCTGTCCAACTTCAAATGACACCAATTTTTTAACCCGGTTTTGTTTCAAATTTTTTACAGCGTATGAGGTGTACTGTGTACAATAATACGTACAAGTATCTAATCCCCATATGTTCGACATTAAAACCTGAATTTTTGACAAGATTCGCTTAACTGCGTAAAAAGTTATTAGTAGTTGTTCCAAATAACATTAAGCGTCCAGGTTCAATTGGTTGGCACTGTATGAGATTACTTTGCCCGGCGAAGCGGCTATTAATATTAAGCCTTCTCGACAGGCCTTGAAACGGGATCTACAGCCATTTACGGTTTTGCGTATACTCTCACAATTCGCAAGTAATTGCCTAATTTACTAGTATCTGCTAAAACGGTCATCAAAGTCGTTTTTGATATAACCGCCATCTTTATCATATTTTCAAATTTGGCGTGTCAGCAAACTGTCTGTAGATATAATTGTACCTTGGGATGGTATTTCCGGATACTGCAAAAACAATTCAATATGAGCGTTCACCCTTCGTTGTATTGTATTTTAAATCAAGACGCCAATTATTTTACATAATATTTTCTATGAACTTACAAGTACTTACAAGCTGCGCTCAAGTCAAGTAAATTTCAGACTAGATCATGAACTTGACTGTACCATGAAAGTCAAGTATTTTTTCACACGCTCTTGAACCATGGGGACTAATGTTTAGGTAAATTACTTGGAATTTTATGGTCAAGTGGTCAAGTACTTTTTACGTCACTTGAAAACAACAATGTGTAACCAAACGTACACTTTACTTGACCATGACTTCTCAGTTTTACCCAACTGCACAACTCAGTTATGTTTAATTTTACTCTGTCCCTTGTATTCGTTTCCATGTATCGTTTTCCCCAAGGTAATAGGTTTGATAGTTTATGATGATTTTTGAAGCTTGGGCTCATCTGTCGGCGCTCATGTAAGGGTTTATTTCTGCTATCAACAATCCATCGTTGCACCATAATGTTCAAGAGTATATTTATTGCTCATTTAAGACTGGAATGTGCTATTATGAAATGAAAATTAAAACATTTTTATTAATTATTAATAATTGTTAAAAAACTGTGAGCATGAATATTTTTAGTAATTAACTTTCAAGTATTACAACCGCCAAAGTATATCACTAACCCCATAGCATCATTTCAAGTTACTACTAGCCATAGGTAATTATTTCGTTTTATGATTTAAGTGCATTGATTTAACATGATTCTGTAAAGTGGAAGGCTTTTGAAATCTCTTCAAACATTGTCTGCATAAATATGATTTACACCTGTTGCTGTATCTAAATAAAGATCCCAGATCTTTGCACAGTACGTAGTGCTCCACAGTTTCCATACAAGTTTCTGAATATAGCTGATTTTTTGGTCTATCCGATAGAATTAGAAACAAATCGATTTTATGGTGAGTTGCATTCGCCAATGATCTCTCTGTCCGGGGTGTTCCCTTCAGATTTTCATCTTCACATATATTTTGTTCCTTGCGAATGTTGTTACTTGTGTATAGAGGGAAGCTATACTGGGAAATAATTTGATCCCTTGCTCCACACCTTGCTAACGATTTCTTGGAACGTGTACGTAAATTATCTTCAGGATTGCTTTTTGGAAATAAGTCTGGCCGTGTCAAGTCATTGATTCCCATATCTTTGAATCCAAACACACATATTTCTAAATTAGGGTTTTGGCACTCGAATCGGGGCAATTGGCTGATGGTCATAGACATGGTAATTCCATCCAATTTAATTTTTTTTATAATTTTACGGTATGTTTTCATTGAGCCAGGACAATATTTTGAATTTCGTATAGCTGCTGCAACTGAGAAGAGAAAACTGGAGTTCATGTCTTGTACACTTCTGAGCATTTCTTGCATCGATGTGAGTGTCTCTGATTTAAAGGCGTCAAGGCTGTTGTCAACATTGATGAAAATATCTTGTCGCTTTTGAAAAACGTAGGGAAGGGGCATGTATTCAGCTCGATACGAAATTGTATGTCGGATGAGAAGCATTTTCAGGTTAGTAACGTTAAATGAATACAATCCAATTTGCTTGTTAAAGCAACTTCGAGCACTGTCTCCCAATTCAGAACAGGACTGGTATAAAAATTCATTGATTTGGCTTTGACAGAAAATGTTGCGGAGTTCCGAATCAAGTACGAAGTCTGACTGGTTAGCCACTTTTGTATCATTCGGCCGGATTTTACAGTGCAGAAAAAACTTTATGGCTACGCGTGCAAAAATGTGAATACCTAGGAGAACTTCCTGATATATTTGTGAATGTAATGATTGGAAAGCGTTCTTCACGTTTTCTAACTGTTGATCTGCACGGACGAGTTGTCTTCGATCATCTGGAAAGTGACACATCACCGAGTAAGCGTCAAAAGCCAAACCCTGCTCCAATGAATTTTTGAAATTGTCCTCTACTCCATGGACAACATACTCGTGCATTTGTAGTACTTGAATCACACTGAATTGAAAAGAACAATATGCGCACAAAAAACGGTTTTTAAAATCTTCGCCGTAGCCGTTTATCATGTACGATTCAAGACTCGTTAAACCTTCCCCAACTTGCAGGTGACGGTTAGATTTGTGAAATGCTGAAGGAGTATCGATTTCAGCGTCAATATTTTGGTTCGACAGTATTTCCTCTAAAAAAGCGTCGCTTTGATTTTGAGAAGCATAATTACTTGTTTCATCTTGAAACATTTCTTGAATAATTTTGTCAATGTCAAGTTCAGTCAGGCTCCTCCTGCTTAAGCAATCACTATGGCGTGTATCAGGTGCCTCTCCACAGTCCATATTACTGGCATGCATTTAGTAATTTCTAAAAAGAAATTAGAGGAAGAAGAAATGTCACAACGTTTTTGTGATGTGTAACTTATTGGGTACAATCGAAAACATTTTCTAAACTGTCAGCTAAATCGCTGCAAACTCTCTGAGGCTCCACTCAAACCAAATAACGATCCTACTTCTATGGTATATACATAACTCATCATATCGGTTTCTTCTATTTGTAGTAATCTAAAAGTCTACCCAGATCTGTTACTCAATACTCTTCAACCCTATAAAGTTCCCCTTGTCAGATACATAATTGAGTGTTTTGTATTTGTGTTATCAAATAATTAGGGAACCGAAAAAATTATAATAATAGCAAAAACGAAATAATAACAACAACAATAATAATTCCTGTAAAAGAAAAGTAAGATAAAAGTAACACTGTAAATGTATACGCAACCTCAGACCAATAATAAGCGAATAAAATCTTCAAATAAATATTGCAATGGAATGAAGGACGGACGAAGTGGCGTACATACTAGGGTTGGTTATACCGGTATAACCCTATTATATTATCGTTGATATTGTCCAATTTGAAGGAACGATATTCTACGCTAATTCTCGTATATTTCACACGATCACACGTATCATCTGAACCGGAACGAATTAGTTTTCGAAGCGGTTCAGTTCAGTCAAAACTGATTCATTTCATTGCAGTTCAAAATTTTAAATTGAATCGAAAACCAGGGTTTTTGCAGATTTACTTACATAACACACATTCTAGAATCGTCAGCAGTATTTTCCAAGCGTACAACAGAAAGAAGGTAAATTAAGGAACTGGTAAACTTGTAAACGGTTATTTTTTTGTTGAGAGTTTGGGGCAGAATGAACTTTAATTATTCAGGAAATGATTCAGTTCAATTCAAAGTTATGAAATGAATCAATCGGTTCAGTTGTATTATGTTAATAAGGCATTCGGAAAAGTGAATAATCCAAACTGAATGATCATTTCGGCTTATTTTTATTCTTAGTGTAAAAAAAATAATAAAAAAATATAATAATAATTACATATACTTATTGAATGCTCTTTTCTTGCTTAATTTCATTACTATTTCAATTCATATCGTTTTTATTGGTCCTCCGTATAGTCATCGGGATTATATTTGTGAACGATGAGGACATTAACGATATTTCAAAAGTTATCGATATGACCAACCTTAGTACATGCGTATCCGCGTTTCATATTTCAAGGGCTCGGTAGATTTGGCATTATAGAAGCTGTTAATAATGTTTCAAAAATTACTTCACTGGTTTGAAAACAAACAAATCATAGAAACGTTAAAATATTAAAGATGGGGAAAATATAAGAAAAATGATCAAAATGACTCTAAAACTGCTGAATTTTAAAACATTACATATTTATTTATTAAACTCCCCTTTTGCCTCGTAATGGACGGTTTATGGTAATAATAATTATTATAATTGCTTGAGCTGACTATATCTGAGGAGAGAATGAGTCCTTGCCAGCAATAATTACTTAAGATTTGGATGTTTACCTCAATTTGACTCTAAAGACTAAAGAATTTTTCGAACTCTATGAGACTTTCATACTCATTGTCAACATTGTAGAATAGCTAAACACCTCTAAATTAAAGGCTTAAATTCTTGAAATCTTATTAGCATTCCAAGTTCCTAATCGTAGGCTTAAGTTCGACTACGAGCGTCTCCAGTATATCTTATTAAATCAAATTCGAAACATGTAACTAATTAAAATTGACGTCCTGCACCTTTTACTTCAACCAAGTTTAGGAGCTAAGTAATCTGTATATAGTCATAACAATTAAAATATTTGATAAAACTGTTATTCACTTACTACGATAACAAAGACTTTGTTGTGTTAGATTATAGTCTCTTGACTGTTTAAGTGTAACCTTATCGAGTAGGAATGCAGGAGTGAACAGGGGGCGATAATTTTATATGACATTTTATGGAACATTGTTAAAAAATGTAACCAAAGCAAGTTCAGGAGCAACCTGAGTAACTACTGCCCTTTGTTGTAATTGCGTATATATTATGGGAAATTCACAACAACAAACTCAATTTGTTCTTTATTAAAGTAGTGTGGACTTCATGTATCCGATAAGAAGTTAGTCGAAGAATTAGTCTTGTCAACTAATCCTTGGATGTTTCTTCATGTTCTTGCAACATATCGGGTTTTACATAACTCTGTTTTATCGATCGCTACCGGTACCGAGCTCTTACTAGTGGTAGGGTCAGTTCCGTTAAGTACAGGAATTTTTGAATCGATTCACCGTAATAAGCACACTGGCGTCACTGGACGATTTCGCCCACTGGTTCCAGCAAAAACGGTTCAGTTCCTTGTATTTTCTTTTACTAAACTAAACAGAACTTGGAATTAGAACTGTTTGGTTCTTGGGGGTCAATTTGCTGGTACAGATTCTCTTGAAACTTGTTAACCTGGGTGGTTTTAGTGTTTAGATCACAATACGGAATTTTGGTGCTCTCACATTTGGTTGCGCCGATATGGAAGGCCTAAAGGTCTGGCTACTTTACATGATAATGCATTTTCTGGTTAGGTTCGATATGCGGATATACAGCTGACATTTGACATTCCTTGTATCAAAACTATGTGCGGGAGTACCAACAATCTTCAGATTCGTGATCTACGCAATCAATTTACCCGCTTCATCAAGTTTTATGAAAATCGTCTAAAAAAAGTCTGAAAATCAAAAATCACTTAATTAAATTAGTAAAAGAAGGGGACTGAAAATTCACTTAATTTAATAGACAAAATAAGGGGGCTGAAAATTCACTTAATTAAATAGGCAAAATAAGGGGGCTAAAAATTCACTTAATTAAATAGGCAAAATAAGGGGGTTAAAAATTCATTTAATTAAATAGGTAAAATAAGGGAGCTGAAAATTCGCTTAAAAAAATAGGTACAAGACGTGAGACGGAAAATTCACCTTATTAAATTGGCAAAAGGACACATTGTTGGAGGGTACACACGAAGCAGTACTTCCAATTATTTCCTGAAAAAGCGGGACTACAGTTCTGAAAAACTGATTTAGTTCATTCATGTAGTGTGGACGCATCGTTATACATACTCTGTTCAGTCGTGGACATAAGTCTGAATTGAAATAATGACGAACTTGGCTGAAGGAGATCAAAAAGTTTCGGTCCGAGACTGAGCCCATCCCACCACTACTTCTGACAAGTTTAGATGGGTTTTTATATGTAGCAATAACCACTGCATATAAACATTAAAATCATTGTGAGGTCTCTTCTTCGACGATTCTATACCTTGTCAACTATTTTAGATTAGTTAATATTACAATAATTGGCAGAGTGCCTGTATCCATGACATTGTATTCCAAGGTTTAGCTGAAGCTAATTGGTGTGCTCGTGAGAGAATATTGTTGGAGATAAATTTTGTAGTAGGAATACCTTAAAAAGTGTTTCCTGTCCTGTCATTTACTTTTTGACAGCTATGTACTTAAAATTTCAGTTTATCTGCTCTAATCAAGTCCTAGAAATAGTAACATCAGTGCCAGTTTATTCTATATTTCTTTTATTTTCCTAAAGACATATTCCGATTGTAATGCCTTCCATTGCTGTTAATAATATCACATAGACAAAAACTAATTCAAAACGAAAATATCACTGGATTTATCTTGACAATTCTGACCGATTACGCGCAGGAAATTGTGTATAAATCTAGAATGATGTCTGATTGTGAGAGGTGGACGTGCGAAGGATATTTTATCGGCCTTAAATATTTCACACGTACATTTTACATTATTTGTTGTGTATTCCTGTACAAAAATATCCCATATTTTTTCATTGACATTGTTTCCTGTGCCTCACCTTAATGTATACAGAATGTTCCAGGCGAATTTGATCGGAGTAATGCCAATCAATACAGTAGTGTGTATGTCTTTCCTCATATACATATCTTTTTATGCTATGTACACGTCCAGAATTTCTATATTTTATGTAACGAAAGTAAGTAACTTGTAGCAGCAGGAGTTTAAAAAAGTAAATGATGCGAACCATTCGTTAAGTATTAGTAATGTTGGTTGTGTCAAACTATGTTATCTCTAACTTAGCATGATGAAAAATTTCAAAATCGTATCACCAAAATGCATCACTGCTTATTCGGAAGAGAATCCAGTATTGGAAAATACTCAATAATTATAATAATTATTGGACCTGTTGGAATTATAGCACTCTCATTATAACGGGTGGCTGTATAACCTCTCTCTCTCTCTCAATATTATACAGATTTTTGTGTCCTGGCAAAACTTCCCCTATAAAGGACGCAGAAGTAAGGCAAAACTGCAAATTTGTTTTGCAGACTCGTGAATACCTTGTACATGAATATGAAGAATTTTCGAAGATTATGGCTATTGTCAAAGTTGTGTGGGAAAGCGTTAGGCACAAATATAAAAAGCGTGCAAATGCATTCTTAGGCAACAAATGCAACGTATCTACTCCAAAATTACATTCCTCTGCATTGAATATTTGGGCAAAATCTATAGACTCATTGTAAGCAGTGGATTAATGCCAGTTGGCTAAGAATAAAAAAAAACAAACTTACCAAGGAGGATCTGTACAGATTCTGAAAATCCTTCTTTACAATTATCGCTGCAATTGCAACCACAACAGCATAGTTTTAGGGGATTTAAAGATTTTGTTTTATTTATTACTAGAATAAAAACTGTAGTATAGTTTAATTCCCAATATTACGCTAATTGTAAGCTTAAAGTTGAAATTTGTTTCTATGATTGAATCCACTTCCCTTCGCCACTATAATGTAGTAGTTCATGTTCGATTTATGATAGTATCACTAACAACACAATGTACGATACATTCATTGAAAATTGTTCCGGACAAATTATTGAGTATAGTATGTTGATAAGTTCATTCCTCTGGGTGTTTTACTTATACGTACATATACGTAACAATTGCACATTTGATTATAGCAATATTATAGGTTTAAACCAGTAGCATTACATGACTGGTTTTATTTCTTACTTCGATTTCCGATTATTCGAGCCCTAATACATCTTACTTTCTGACATCCACAACTACTAGCAGGATTTCCACAATGACGTCCCGAAATGAAGGAGAGTTTCCAAATTATTTTGTAAATTCGCTGTTTGGAGCCCAGATAATGGTCCCGAGAATTCTTTTGGGCTCCTAATTTTTTAAAAAGTGATTTGCAGTCGTTATCTGACCTTCAAATGCCAAATCGTAGAGCTCTGATCTCATTTCGTGACTCCATTGTTGGAAAACCTGCCAGCAGCTGTGCATACCTTCTTACATTTGTTTACATACATATACAGATAGACAAGCATATGATTTTGGTTTGAATGTAATTATACGAATGAGTCTCTTGGACGTTAAAGTATGCACCTGGCATTAATATGTACAGTACTTATAAATGTTTCTCCCACAAATATTGCTGTAAAAAAATTCAATCAGCAGCTTCTTGTCTTAGCGAAATAATATCCTCGTAAAAGCGTTATACCACTGAAATACCTCCGTTGCAAAAATCTTCCACTTATGACTTCAAAGAACTGTATTCCTTGTAATTAGTTTGTATTACATCATAGTTTCAGTCATTTATTAAATGATTATTCCTAAGCTGTACAATCTAAGAAATCTGAATAAAACAGTCACTGACTCATATTTTTTTCTAATAATTATAAGAGCATAGCACTGCATACATATAAGAGTGCTAGTGTGTTGAGCTGTAATGCTCTAATGACTCTACTAGGAAAAATACCTTAAAATACATAAAAATCTTCCCTTACATGAAACCAGAAAAAACACTTGTTTGAGATTTATTACTGAGGATTTATTACTGAGACACAACATTTTTTAATTAGAGATGAAATAGAAGATGGAATTGCATCATTATTTTCGGGAAATATTGACTTTCCCAACAAATTGATCTACTTTCTTTCTATGTACAAGAATTAGCAGAGTGGCGCAGTGGAAGCGTGCTGGGCCCATAACCCAGAGGTCCGTGGATCGAAACCACGCTCTGCTAATTAATTTTTGAAAATGTCGAATGGAAAATATAGTATGTACTAGTGTTTGAAATAAACTTGTAATGTGCTCGTATACATTTCGGACATTGGAGTCTCCGTATTACAGCACCTCATACTGACTCGTTTTGCGCTAATATAATGAAATTGTTCACATAAAATGAGTTAGCTTGTAAATATATTATATTTCAGGCAATGTTATTCTGGGAGTAATATATATTTAAAATGGAGCTTACTAAATAAAGCTACAACTTGAAGGTATATTTTTGCAACTTGAATGTTAGTTTGAATTTTAAACGTGAAGAAACTGTGACACTGCAAACAAAAGTAATACATCTCCCCGGACCTGGAAAACTGAAATTAGTTAGTTATTAATATGTTTTTGTCATGTTTTTTCCTGTCTTTGTTTTCGATTTTTTAAATAATTACTGTTATTGATTAAATGATGATCAAAATTAATTCGTTTAAACATGAAAACAGTATTCAGGCAATTTTATAAATTTTTGTTACAAATATCAGAACATACAAATATTATTTAATGTCAAAGATAAACCATTCAAAATCCGTTGATTCCGAGGAACAAAAAGGAATTCGGTACTTCGTCCTTCATACTGCTTCGTCTGTCAGAAAGTACAAATACTAAGGCTTAGAAAAAAGTCGTTCCACACTGACTTGAGTAGCCGGAAGGCAAATAATTATTCCAGCTATATACTTCAATGAAGCCGATCATTACTTACCCATCATTCGAATAGAACAAACTTTACCCTTTTTTTTTTTTTTTTCACGTGGAACTTTCTCACATAAAGTCAAACCATCCAACAATGCTACTCTACTGGAAGCAGATTCTTTGTTTTTGTGTTTATTTATCAGAAATTTTACACTAAATCAGATGTTTTTCCTGAACACTCATTAAGTTCTATGAAACTAATAATAAGCAATTTATGTATCCTAGAAAAATTATTGCCGTATCGGTATGTACATACACGTACATCTATAAAATACATTAACAATTAGCCACTCATTCAAACAGCACGAGTTCAAGTTGAGTTCATTCAACAGCTGGAAGGTGGAATATTGATCGTCTTTGCAGTTGAGAGAAACCCAAAAATAACCCTATTTTCAAGTTTCTGCTTTGGTTTTGAATGAAACACATTTATTGTTTCTTTTCATTCATCATAAATATTTGCTTTTGGATTTGGTCTCAACAACCGTTTTGTCATTTTCCCTTTAACATCATTTTTCGGTAACGTTATTTGATAACGTTTTCCAGGTCTGCTTCGTAGTCAATTCATTTTCCACTTCACACGGAGTAATACGTCCTAATACTGAATTATTAGAGCTCTGAATTAAAACTGAATTAGATACTGGTTAATTTTGTGTGCACACGCCATGGTACGCAATCTACTGTTTCCACACAACTTGTACCAGGTATTTATTTCTATGCTGGTGCTTCCCAGTGAAAACTCAACACAAATACAATATACCAGATAAAATCCCATGTTAAATCCCTATATACCAGATACGGTAGAATAACTCATTCTGGAATATGTTTTTATAACAAGCTCCCTGAAATTATTTCTGGTTTTTCGGTGCATGTCAAAAAATAATCGCTGACGTGCATTCATCAATACGAATAACAACGTTGTCAAGTAATTGACTGCTATGACGCTGCGACAGTATGACGGTAATGTGAAACGCTCCTCAAAGGATCTCGTGAGTCTTCGTGCGATTGTAAAACACGAAGTTAGAGAAATATTAATTCCTTTTGTTCTTTTCCAGTGCAATTTTAACTCTTTTTTTTGAATTAATTGTCCGTGAAAATTAGACTACCTCAATATATGTGTGATTTTTTTTACATTCTACATAAATGATCCGTGTTGAAGCATTGTTTAAATGCATAGAGCACAGGACCGAGTATAAATTCTTCTCTAAGCCCTATAATTCATTCATAATGAGACTGCACTGTACCTGTGTAATCATGTTAATCCTGAAGGGCGCATTAAAATCCTAAACTGTAATCTAAAAACATTCATTGTGAGTAGGAACTGTTGCATAGGCGTGAAGTTGGTTTTCACAATAATAACATAAATACAAGAATTCGTGCCAAAGTTACGGCAACTTTATCTATTTTGATATTTCAAATGCTTCATATGGCCAGAAAATTCCTATGCCTATTATCCAATTTAATTTTAAAAATTCAGTTCAATGGCATATGTTTATTCTTACCCGTATTACCCTCAAGCGGGAGTCGATGGGGTAAGTACATGCTTTTGGTCCGAGAAAAATTATTACAATGTAAGATACATACTTGCTAACTTATTAACGAAATAATCAATCTTGCCGATATTTGCGCAGGCACAATATTTTCCTCAAACGGATTTTTCATATTACTACGGAACTGACCCGAACACACAAAACATTGGGAGTTTATTTCCTGGGACTCAATTCAGCGTACCTGGTTCGGATTTTTACAGTCAGCAAGATCCTCAGCTCTTTAATTTTGGAAATGCAGATCAAAATAATCAACCTTCGGGATCCAGTGGTGTGTCAAACAAATTTATCAGTACCTTTGCATATCTGCTCTCGTCAATGCTTTACAATAAAAAGGACACACTGGGTGTAAGTATGGATTTCATTTTATAATAATTATTTTGAGAATTGTTTTTTAATTCTTGAAAATTCTTTCGTTGGTCTAGCTCAACAGTTTTTTTTGTGGCTACAGTTAAAATGCAAAGCAAAGTTGGGATATTTCAATAATTTCATGTTAACTTACTATTTAAACAGCCCATGCTGAGAATTTTCAAAATTATGTATTACAACAACAGAAAAATATTGACAGGTTTACTACCACATGAATGCTAATTACATTAAAGCAAAACAATGTGTTCACCATAAAAGAGCATTTGAATATTTTGATAAAATTAGAAAATGATAGTAGTTTTACAAAATTGCAGTCAGAAGCTAGCCCGCAATACCAGACCAAAAATGACTTCACTACTTTCTTCAAAGCCAACCCAAATGAACAGCAATTATTAGAATTCTTACGGACTCAAGGTTTAAATCCGTCGAATAATTTTCAAACAACTGGCCCTGGAACTACGGAATCATCAAAAATACCCGTCAGTTCTGGGGATACTTGGAAAAATATTTTTACTAATCTATTTTCGTCAATGCAGAAGAATCCGAAAACCACTCAAAGCGTAAGTTTGGGAAATCCAGGACAAAATTGAGTTTTTATAATTTGCTGATATAATTTTACAATTCAGTATTTGGGTTACCTTAAAATTTTCTGAAATTACAGCCACCGACTCCTCAGCAAAATCATGCTTCTGCTTCATTTTTCTCGACTGGCCAGATTCCATCCAAAACACAACCTATCATGGGGGAAGGCAGTCAGACTTTACCTCAGGAAAATCTTAGACCAATAAATAATCCTAAAAATTCTTCCTTTTCTCAAGATTTTGGAAACTTATTTAGTTCAATTTCAAAGACACTTACATCGATTTTACATCCTACAGACGTAAGCCTTTTGTTTCTAGCATTCTCTATTTCATGATGCTCATATTTGTAGATGCGTTTGCAAGTCCTTGCGATTTTATTCTTTTAAATAAATTGTAGTACCCGGAAATTTAACCATGAGCCTAAGTTAAGCTGTAAAGTAGCAATATATGAACTATAACAATTAACTG
The DNA here is from genome assembly GCA_947179485.1 of Allacma fusca. Taxonomy (NCBI): domain Eukaryota; kingdom Metazoa; phylum Arthropoda; class Collembola; order Symphypleona; family Sminthuridae; genus Allacma; species Allacma fusca. The sequence continues at coordinate 54,501,643 of OX359245.1, forward strand.
TAAAATACTTTGTTCTAAAAATATTCTTAGATTGGAGTATTTTTCAAAATTCCCATCGTGCGACTGCAACTTTTACTGGAGCATTGTTTGAAATGTGGTTTAATGAAGAACGATTTATGTTTTACACAGAGTTAATTTCTGAACAACTTTCGGTTGACCATATTGTTAATTTTGTAACAAATTCTTACTTTGGCGCAGATTAATTTACAAAATGCGTTGCAAACAATTAGAAAATTTTTACTTTTGACAAACTTCCCTATTTTCGCTCTGCTTCCCGGCCCGCCACATGTAAACTTTAGGGATTAACGGGAAATAATTTTTTAAAATCTGAAATAGTTTCTTTACTCAACAGATCAATTGAATATTTTTTACCATCCTTTGTTATATGGGGTAGGGCTGGAGGGCAGGGGTGAAAACGTCTACAATTTTCAAGGGCTCATCGATTTTAAAAAGCTTGTTATAACATTACCCTAAATTACTTTTTATGATTTGTACAATCAGGTGCCTCAAAATGTGAAACAAGTTCCACCAAAATCAGATTCTTACACAAGCACTGAAGCAAGAACTGAAGCAAGCACTGAAGCAAGCACTGAAGCAAGCACAAATAGAGCAGTGGCTAAAATAAAACCAAAAGCTGATGATGGCGCTAATTCGAAGTTACCTCAAACCAAGGACGATAAACAAACCAATACTGAAAAGCTTTCAGACACCACAAGTTCAACCACTGAATCCTCGCATTCAGGTGGCGGCTTGAAAAATTTGTTCGGTTCTTGGAAAGATTTTATCACTAACCCATTTTCTTTCGTTCCACACAGCGTAAGTATTGAACGATACTTAAAACATTTGAATGAAGTTCAACCTATTTTTAAAATATGCAATCATACTGTGCCGACATCTAGGGACATTTTATACAATAAACTGTTTTTTACCCTTTTATTAGGGAGGCTCTTATATTGAGAATTTACTGTATTATAACCTGAGTAGACAAAACAATTTCCATTAAAATCCAATCATTGAATATTTACTTTTACAGTTGATACCTCACACAACGGAGGAAGGTAACAAGGTCGTCCCAGAAGTTACCACCCCAATCCCACAAGAATCAAGCACAACTTCGACAAATAAGCCAGCGATTGGACCAGGCATGGGACGAGCGGCGAAAGCTGTGACATCAAAACCTGAAAACAAAATTGAAAAAAATGAAGATCGGGTTGCTGAAAGCATTGACAGAATTGACAAAGCTTCCGGAAAAAATAAGACCGTCACAAGGAAACCCACTGCAGCAAGAACCCGTTTAATTATCAAACGTCCACAGAACATTGGAAGGGTCCCGCTAAAGCTGATTTTCAATCTTACTGAACCTCCAACTCTCCCTCCTCCTGCGACCATAACCATCCCTACAAATTTTGAATATTATCCCAAGATAAATCTTGGAATTCATTCCCGGCAACCTGAGGTTTATGATTCTAATCCAGATCCGGGTTTTTCTTACGATTTTCCGGATAGTGGGGTTCCCGCCAATAGTCACGATTATGGAGCACCTCTCCAAACGAAACCGTCGAGGCATCAAGGAACAACCCAAATGCGGCATCAAGGAGCCAAACGTCGATGTGACAGTCGATACGAGCGATGCGACGGCAAACGATTAGTGCGCGTTGAACGGGTCAAAACACAAGCATCATATGCAGGAGGTCCTCAGAAAAGGTACAAAAAAATTTTGCATAGTAGTCTGCAAAGGCCGGAAAACTACGATTACCCTGGATATATGTCACGGAGTTTGAAATCACTGAGTGGCTCCGATGATACTCTTGAAGAGGAAGATACCACTGAGAAACCTGCGAGCGATGTGTCCTTGGTAACTCCAGGGCTGAGTAATGTTTCTACTGTTGTTCCTTAGAGTAGAAGGAACCCTGACGAATTGTTCAGGAGTTGTATTTTCTAAATTATAAGGAAACGATTCCAACCATCTGTAATTTAGAATTTAGTGTAGTTATATTTGGATAATCTCTGCTTGCCACTGAGAGGTTTCTTTCATAAGCATTGGCTGGAACACACTGCTAAATTTTTGACACACTTGATATTATTGTTTTGAACAGTTAATAAAATACAAAGTACTTGATTTCTTTACACGTGAAAATATTTTGAGTAATTTGTAATTATCGATGTGAAAACCATATTTAACAAAGTAATTTTTTTTTAATGTAGGAAGGTTCATTGAAAGTTCCGATGATAAATTGCAGATAATAATTCATAATTTACAGATATGTACAATGGGCGTGCGTATATTACTTGGGGAAAAATAATTTTTGCAGGATATTGGTGAAATCAATATTTAAATCATTCACCTTACCAGTGAAATCCAAATACACGACTCTAAAAGTCAGGCCAAGCCAAGAACGAAGAGGATGATACAATCAAGTTTTTCAGGCAGGATTTATAATATGGAGTCTCATTTCTCATTCGAACAGCCATGTCAGCTCATAATCTGTATCAGTGCTCGGACTGGGTACAGAAACCGTGTACCCGTACCCATACCCGTACCCGAATATCGGGTACTACAAAATGATGTACCTATACCCGTACCCATACCCGAGTACCCAGGTAAATTATTTCAGTACCCGTACCCGTACCGGAAAATACAATGTAGTACCTGTACCCACAATTTACCCGTACCCGTAATGTACCCAAAACCTGTACCCGTAACCGAGTATCTATTGTGTGTACCCGGGTATTACTCGGGTACTGGAAGTTTGACCGATTTAAAATCCCCGACGACATTAGTCTGCGCAGCTGAAAAATTTTAAGTTGTCAATTTTTTGACCTCCATTAAAAGTGTCCGGGATTTTGGAAATTTTCCCTAGGCGTTAAAGACATCCTATTTGAATTTTTTGAAAAAATTATATAAGGCATTTTGTGATATTTTTAATAAACACTGACGAAATTCAAATCCTACTAACCCAAAATATTAACTTGCTGAATGAAATCAAATGTGTTCTTGCTAATTGGAATTGGGACGGATTCTTTAATACTAAACTCTCCATAACTTGCTTTTCAACTTGGAGAACAAGAAACAATTTTTTTCCGGCTAATCGAACTCTGTGTATAGAAAATGTTATACGGAAAAATTGAGTTGATCATAATTTTTCCAATTCAAATATTGCGGTTTCAGGAAATAAATGTGGGAGGCAATATTGAATATTCATTTTATATTACAGCTTTATAAAACAAACATTCGTAAACTGTCTCACATTTATGAAGCCCGAGACTGAGATTTTCGAAAAATGCAGGCAAAATAGGACTAAAATGCAATCCCATGGAAGTTTTGAACGCCAAGTTAAGATGTCTGTCAAGTTCTTTTAACATCAAAATTATCAAGATTAATCAAAGGGACTGAAATATAAATATTGCGTGCAAGGAATGATATTTTTCATTCTAAAATGTTATAAATATTCACCTCAATAAATACTCAAAGTGTCATAAATACCCAGAATTGAAAATGCTCAAATTGCCTGCATAAAATGCCTTGGCGTTTTCAAATGGACAACCCTGGGTACTTGTAACGTTAAGAAATGGATCTGCTAATAAATCTATATTTATTCCGATCTTATCTCGTAATACATCTTCAAATAATTGTAATGTTACGCTCACAATGAAGCTAATTAAATTTTATCCCAAGAACCTCCTTCTTGAAATTCTTCGTTGATGAGCTTCACTATTTAAGTCGATAAACAGATGATTTCACTGACTCTTATTTCTTTATTAGATTCCTTGGATGAATTATTAGAAGCGTTAGATTGCAACTACCACGTAATCATAAATGAGACGAAGCCACGTGGCTCTGCCACCAACACAAGTATCTGTATACTACGAAATAAGCAACTCCACGGTTGGTAGGTCTTATTGTTAGCCATAGTAATCCATTCCATCAACAATCCTTGAAGTACCCAAAAATACTCGGGTACAGCACCCACGGGTACAGGAATTTTACATAGTGATACCCGTACCCATTGGGTACTACCCGATTGCCACTGAGAGAGTACCCATACCCGTACCCGTACCTGTACCCACTTTATTGCCTAAAATCAAGAGTACCCGGGTAGTACCCGCGTACTTGCAAGTACGCAACTTCTGTACCCGGGTAGTACCCATACCTGTACCCGTACCCATTTACCCGAGTATTACCCGTACCCAGTCCGAGCACTGATCTGTATGGACGAGGAAGTTTCTGGTAGAGGTATTACTTTATTTGCAGTTTTACTGTTCTTCACTTTTAAAATTCAAATCAACACTCGAGTTGCAAAAATGCCCTCAAGTTGTATAGTTTTATGCCTGATTATGAGTTTCAAGTTCAGACAACAAAGTGTAGGATCAAAATCAAGACTTTTTTTCCAACCGAGGTTCGAGTTAAGTTAGACTTCGTCTTGCAATTCATACTGGAGATAAACGTTTGCAGTCTATAATAAAAAAGACAAGGTTTAGTGCTCCTCCATTTCACGTTGTCTCACAATATTTTATGTGAAATGTAATTGTACCTTTGAATTGTAATCATGGAATCCTGTCCAGCTTTTACAAACTCCGTCGGATCTTGTGATATGTACATACATACATGTGAGTTTTAATATAGCTTTTGGTATAAAGGAAAAAAGTTTTTTACATGGACACGGATATTTGCAGCAAGTTTTCTGCACACATAGTGATAAGTCAGTAATGTTCCCATGTATTATTGTCCCAATGCTATTATTCCAGATCCATGGTATGTTGATTCCTACTTTTACTTCGAAATAAAAATTAAGCATTTTTTGCAGAAAATAGCACGTAAAAATTCATTCGTGACTCATTCTGTACAAGTTTGTTTGAAGTGCAACCTTTCGCGTGCTCTAAACAAACGGAAGCAGCAGCAGAAATTATATAATACGTGCTTATTTTCTGGATGTAGAAAGAAAAAATAAAATAATTCAATTAGATAAGCATGGCTATATCATGCAAAGGTATTTCACAAATTGTACTATGACTTTTGACATTAAAACGCAATTTATCTAAACAGTTGAATTAACCCGCATTCGACAACATAGGGACATTAATCTATTATTGCAAATTTTATAAAAAGCAGCATTTTGCACACTGCTATTTCATTTCGAAAAATTTGTAGAACCCCAACGTGGATTCGAAGTTAATTAAAAGTTAAATATAAAAATTAACACGTCATACAACTCTTATCAATATCTAATGTTGCGACATAAACCAAACCCACAGCAATGAAAATACTCCCCTCCCCCAAAGCATTTGCCTTGCAATAAGGAACATGAAGATGTCCCCCCAGTCATAATATACCGTATTTACAAGCTAAATCCTCTTTAGTAACAACAACTTCATTATTGTTGCACAAAAGAAAGCCAGTATGAGGTACAGTCTTACGGAAACTCAACAAACTAAAATTTATACAATCACAATGCAAGCCTAATTCAAACATTAGTGCATATTATTGTCCATCCGACTTTTTCAAAATTTTATTAGCAGAGCGTGGTTTCGATCCACGGACCTCTGGGTTATGGGCCCAGCACGCTTCCACTGCGCCACTCTGCTAATTTTTGTACATTGGAAGAAAGTAGACGAATCTGTTGGGAAAGTCAATAATTTCCCAAAAATAATGATGCAATTCCAATTATAATTTTATCATTAGCTAAAGGACTTTTTCTTGTTTCAAGTAATTCAAAACCTATTTGTTCCTAACAGAGTCAATGAAGAAATTTAACACAACCAACTGGAACTCTTACATGTACACAGGTCTATGCTCTTTTATTTAGTAAAAACACGAGTCGGTGGTAATTTTATCAAGTTTTATTGCCCTAATTTATTGAGGATTCAATTTTATTATACTTCTGGTCGCGAATGGAAATGTCATCTCACATGTCAACATCTGGTAAAACATAAATAGCATTCCACTAAAATGCAGTACTGATTCGCATAAACCTTCAGGGACACCCTAAGTTATTGTAGAGTAAAGCATTTTGTGAATATTATCACATATGATAATCTTGCATGTACTTCAATCGTAATTTGATTAATTAGAAGTCCAAGAAGAAAGCCATTCTTAAATAAATTCGATTTAATAATTATTGAATACTTAACTGGTAAAATTGTTTTCAATTAAAGAACCTAAAGTGGAGACAAGTATTTTACAAAATCCCTAACCATGCATGGCAGACGGTGGTAAACCGTTTTCGGAGCCTGTATAAAAGGTATAAAACTGACGACGTAAACATTAAGAATAAATTTATCGGGAATATCAGCACGCACTGAAAATATAAAACAAAATAATTCAACGAATATAATTAATATTGAAGTACAGGGAAATCAAAAATCCTTATTCCCGGGTACGCCTTTGATAAATTATGAAATCTTAGCTAATGTTGAGGAAGTATAACCGTTAGGAAGTAAAATACATTTCTTTTTGTAGGAAACCGGATTCATAAAATCCATATATTCCTTTCAAGAAATGAATAATGCTTTTAATCCAATCAAATATTAACAAGCATTCCTCTTCCACCTTGAATACGTCCAATTAGCACACTCCAGCACAATTTGAAGCGTTTTATTTTTTGGTATCTGCTTGTCAGCACAACTATAATTCAGAGCTTGCTAGTCGTAAGCGGAAGTGAAATACATTCTGGTGTTGATGCAGCAGTAACCTTTGCATCACAATGAAAATTTCTGGAAAAATTTCCCTTTTGATGTATTTTACCACAATTTTACGCCGTATACCTTGCAAAGAACATTCGGTAGTCTTCAGGGACCTGACATTCTGGCAAGGGGCATTTCAGGACTGTTTGAAGGTCCTTTACACCCCTAAAATAAAACTAGAGAATCTTCATGAAAACATAAACCCAATCGTGCATTACACAGTACCATTTCGGGAATCTCGAGACCGAAATTTGTTCAGACTAGTTGAATACATCCAAGCTTATTCAAAACCCTCCAATTGCCAGTCTGTATTATTATTCTTTAACGGAGAAGTTCTGAAATCCTCCAAATCATTTTCCTACTACTCTTCTCGTAGTTTCGGCTTCCTCACAACCTTTAAAGTCCAGCCGTACATAACGTTGGGCTTGATTATCAAAGCTCCAACGGCAACAGAATTTCAGAAGAACAGCAAGTTGCTTAAAACCTTTTACACCATGTTTACCTTCCGCAGCAACTTGAACTGGTTTTCTGGCGTGTACCTTCTAAATCAAAGCTACAAACATAAAAGTCCAAGGAGTCAAACTAAGCACATTTACATCCACACTTGGCTAAAACTCTGCCACAAATGTTTTCACAAGGCTTGGAAATTTGACAATCTAAAAATTGATCGTTACCGAAATAACATTACCCAATTCAGAGATAAACTCCAAATGTTCTGTGAATACCAAAGCCGGCACAAACTCCACTTCCCAGGACTTGATGTAACTGGCTTTAATTCGAAGATGGCAAGCGTATTCACTCCATTACTTCAAATGGGAAAACATGTTTTCACATTCAAAACCGCGTTAACCCACTACGAATTCGTTATCATGTCAATAGCAAAAGACAGATTCTCAAATTCGAGTTTCTTTAGTCCATTCTACAGCTATGAGACTCATCAACATGCGCAAGATAACCTTGACTTAAGTTCAATAGTTTCTTTTCAATCCCATCAAAGTTCACAAGCGTTTTTGCCGTTAAGAAGCGATAGCATTATGTTCATCTCCTGTGATGGCGTGGAAGAATTCCTATCATACAAGATATATCGTGACCCATTTCAGGTTAACACTTGGCTTTGTATTTCCGGGATTGCAATACTTACGATGCAATTCCTAAAATTTCATGCGAAATACAACCGTGATATTGTATATACAATGCTGGTATTGCCAGTACGAGCACTTCTGGAGCAATTGGGTGATGTTCCAAAGACGAAGAAACTGAAACTGGTCATGACCCCATGGTTACTAGCGTCCATTGTTTTGAGCAATGCTTACAAAGGAATCCTCACTTCTGACCTCGCAGCCCTCAAACCTACGAATGGTTTTGAATATTTTGATAACCTCACGGATTTTTATTTGATTCTAGAGCCGCTCCCAGTATTTACAAAATTCTCATGGGAGCTCGAATCGAGCCGAGATTTAAAGGATAACATTATTTCACGTATTTGGCCTACCCAGTATGAATTATTTGAAATATTTAAACCCTCGGCGGGAAAAGCAGCTCTCGAGGCCAAGCAGCGAGACAGATTTCAAGTTAGTCTAACCACGCCGAGTTACGGATATTTGTCTATGTCCAAAATTGGAAGTTTTATCTTAAAATTTGTGATCCGTCAGATCCCTTCCAAGCTGGAGAATCAATACGAAATATCTTCACGGGGCTTGGAATTACTTAAAAAGGTTGTGGGGCTTTCGAAACACATGTGTTTTCATTACAACCCTTCGGAGGATCATGTTCTATCGTGTGACCGTGTTGCTTTCTTAGATTTCGAGAGCAATATTATGAATCTGCAGATTTCAAAGGAGAAAAGGAAGGCTTTATTGAAACACCCTATGATTTTGGGAAGGGAGAAAATTATTTCGGGGGCACTCGGATGGAGCTTTGACGACTCATCGTCGTACTCGTTATTGGGCTTTCTGAGACAGCTTCACGAAGTTGGGATTTTCCTTTGGGTTGAAAGAAGAATCAGGTCCACACAAGAAACAGGGCTAGAGTTGAAATATTGGTTTAGCATCCCTAGAGGTGTTGAGAGACTTAAAATCTCATCTAATTTCGCTCAAACCTTATTCAGAATATTTGCTCTTTTGTCCTCCTTTTGTTCTGTATCTTTTATTTGTGAAATGATTAAGGGTTGTTCGAGTAAATGCTGTTTTTAATTTTGGTTACAAAGATTCTTACAGGACCTTAACAGCAGGTAATTAGATGCTTAATTTTCAAAACTACGATAGTAATTAATTTGTTAACATTTTATTGTCGAATCTTGGACTGCATATGTATTCAAGTATATAATGCATCAAGCTTTCCGCACACCGAGTAAAAGGTCAATGTTATCTTGTATGATTACCCAGTTAATAATTCAGATCCAATGATGTATAGACTTCAAATTTTGCTCCAAAATAAAAATTAAGCACTTCCTGTAGGAAATAGCATATTAAAATGCATTAATGACACATTTCTTCAGACATTGTTTCAAGTGAAACCTTTCACATGGTCTAAATAAACGTAAGCAACCACAGAATGTATCACAGAACTCATCAATATAGATACTAACTGAGTAAAGTTTTATAAAAACTCATTTGGAGACAAAAAGGTTTCGTTTCAAGAGAAAACAGAATCCCAGCTGCAATAACCAGGATTACAGACGTCATATGCGTATCTGATTTGATTAAAACAAATTATTTGGCTAAACATTTATTAAATATGCATGTTAGAATCCAAGTTTCAAACCCAAATTTTTATCGTGATCGGGGGTTACAAGATTATTCGTTTGAAATCAAGTTTGCAAGTTATGGAATTCTGGCCTCAAATTTTTACACTTACAGAAAACGTTTTGGAAAATAAGAAGCCGGGATTTAACAGGACTGGACATTGTGTGCACTTCAGGATTAACATAGTCCAAAAAACTTCCTTACTGTCCCTTGCAATAAGGAACACATAAGGACGTCCTACGGACAGTAAATATTTACCAGTTAAATCATTTTATGTAAACAATTTTATTATGTTAGCACAAAAGGAAAGTCAGTGTAAGTTGCTGTCATAGAGAGACTTAATTGTCTATTACTATCACAATACAAGTCTATTTCAAATAATAGTACATGCTATATTGTTCATCCTACATTTTCAAAAATGTATTAGCAGAGCGTGGTTCCGATCCACGGACCTCTGGGTTATGGGCCCAGCACGCTTCCACTGCACCACTCTGCTAATTCTTGTACATAGCAAGAAAGTAGATGAATCTGTTGAGAAAGGAAAGTACTTTCCAAAAATAATGATGCAAGTCCAACTGATATTTTGAAGTATTTTGATATATGGAAGTAATTATATGAAAGTATCACTTTCTAAAGTGTCTGCTAATGATGATACGGACGAAGTCAGTATGGACGAACAGACAAACGAGTATATTTGGCTTCTCGGTACAGATTTTCGTTTTTCTGAATTGACTTTCTGACTGAACTTTCTGACTTGACTTTGAAAGATCAAGAGACTCATTAATTACATTAAGACCAAAAAAACACATGTAAGCAGGTATGCTGTATGCACAACTGCTGGCAGGTTTCCCTACAATAACGTCCCGAAATGAGAGGAGAGGGCTACAACTTGCTTGGTGCTTGAAGGACAGATAACGACTGGAAATCATTTTATAAAAAATAAGAAGAGCAAAAGATTTTTCTGGAACATTATCTAGGCTCCAAACAGCGAAATTACAAAATTATTTTGAAGCTCTCCCTTTATTTCGGGAAGTAATTGAGGAAAATCTGCAAGAGGTTGCAGATCAAAACATCATGTCAGTCAGCTCATAATAATACCATGTAAATTCCTGGTTTTCTCGTACGTATATAAAACATACGTATGTAAAAACATACGTTAAACATAAGTGTAACTTCTTTATTTGCTCATTGTCAGAACCAGTTTTTCTGTAATTAATACCAAGTTTGTTTCTGCTGGAATCAAAATACATTTGGTGGAACCTGCGTGATTCCTTATTGTTCTCACCAGTTCCAGAAAAATTAATACCAATTATGCTGTCAGTGGGGTTAAAATATACTTGGTTTGCCTAACGTAAATCCTTATTGTCAGTACCAGCTCTTATTCAATTAATACCAACTATAGTATCGGTGTTCCGAATGGGATCAGTAAAAAGAAAAGCTTTGATAATTTTCAGAGCAATACATTTTTGTGGAACTTTTTGTTGTAAACAGTAGTAATAAGGTGGGTATTTAATTAACCATCAATACTTCGGTCGACTATTTTTATATTTTATGTTATTAACCGATGCCTTTCAACTTGAAACAAATATCGTTATATCGCCCATCGATATCGTTATCGTCATTTTTAGGATGAACGATAACGATATTAACGATATTTAAAAAATGACCGATATGCCAATGCCTACTAGCCATGCAATGTCACTGGTTTAAATTTATAATATTAATATCATAAAATATGCTATAAAATACACATAACTAACAATAAGTGTAAGCAAAATGCAACACTCCCAGAGGGGTAACTGGACCTGAATACTATGCTCGTTAATTTGTCTGTACAACTTTAAATGAATGTATTATAAATATATTAGGTTGTAGGTGACATGGACCTAAATCGACCATAAACAACACTATACTATGATGCCGGAGGAAAGTGTATTCAGTTATAGCAAAAAATTTCAACTTGGGATTCAAACTTACAATTAGCTCAATGTTACGAATTTAAGCCATGATTTTAATTCTAGTAATAAATACAAATGAAATCTTAAATTTATAAAGTTATATCAATTACGCTTTGAGCGGTTTCCGGATGCTCAATCATCGACGAAAATAGATTAGGAATAATATTTGTATAAGTTTCATTGGAATCTATGGGTGTATTTGATGATTTTACAGTTCCGGGGCTAGTTGTTTGAGCTTTGTTCGAAAGATTTAAACCTTGATATCCTAAGAATTTATTATTATTGACTTTAATAAACGTGTCAAAGACGTCAACTTAAATGTTGGTTTTCACTCTGGACACTGATTAGTTCATAGTTAGGACAAAGACAAATCAATAATAATTATTATTACAATAATAAGAATAATTCTAATAATTGCTGTTCATTTGGGCTAGTTTAGAAGAAAGTAGTAAAGTCATTTTTAATGTGGTCCTGCGGGCGAGCTTCTTACTGCAATTTTATAAAGCTGCGATCCTTTTCTAATTTTTATCAAATATTCAGATTTTCTTACAGTGTACACATCGGTGTGCTTTGATGTTATTAGCATTGATGTAATTATTGCAAATGTGTCAACATTTTTCAATTTTGCAAATTTTCAACGCAAGCTGTTTAAACATATTAATATGAAATTATTGAAATATTCCAACTTTGCTTTACATTTTAACTGTAACCCAAATTAGACAAAAATTCTCAAAACAATGTTAAAATGAAAATCATACCTACGAGTTTGTCCTTTTTATTGAAAAGCAAATACGAAAGTAGGCATACAAAGGCACTGGCAAATGTTTTCGTCTTTTCACTAGATCCCGAAGGTTTATTATTTTTATGTGTATTTCCTAAATTGAAGAGATGAGGATTTTGCTGACCAAAAAAATCCGAAGGTACGTTAAATTGCGTTCCAGAAATAGAACTCCCAATGTTTTGTGTGTTCGGGTCTGTTCTGTAGTAATATCATAAATCCGGCTGAGGAAAATATTGTACCTGCGCAAATATCGGCCAGATTGATTATTTCGTTCATAGGTGAGCATGAATCTTATACTGTAATATTTTTTATAGGACGAAAAGGATATACTCATCCCATCGAGTCCCGCTGGGGGGTAATAGGGCAAGAGAAAACATATGACATTTGACTGAATATTTAAAACTCAATTGGACAATAAGTTTCTGGCAAGCAGTATTTCAAGACTGTTTGAAAATCTTTTACAGCCCAAAAGTGATGGCAGACAGCCTTCATGAAAGCAATCATTCAGTAATGTACTACACAGTCCCATACATGAAATATCCAAACCCAAAGATTTTCAACCTAATTGAATACATCCTATCCGTTTCAAAGCCATCTAACAGATAATAATTCACAATTTACAATAGGATATTCAATGGAATTCAAGACTACGGGTTATAGATTTCGCGCCTCTGATTGTTACAACTAGTGCCCCTCATGAGTACAGAAACCTTGTACCTGGACCTGTTCCTGGACCCATATAACGGGTACTCTAAAATTGTGTACCCTTAAACGAACCTGTACCATATTAAAAGGTCAAAATTATATTCCAAACAGGTCCAAAAATGTACATAAATACCTGTATCCAAATACAGGATCCATGAGTATAGATACATAGCTGTACCTGAACCTGTACCCAGGTCTTTCTTTTAAGCAGGGGTCGGATTTTTGTAAATCTCCCTTGACAATCTTTTCTGAATTTCCCTGCTGAATATTATCTCCTTGCTGGGAGGTCCTCGCAACGATTTAAAAAATCCCTGCTGAAAAAAAGGTCAACGATTTTCAAAATCCCTGTTGGCAGAAAATAATTCCCTACAAGATGTGAAATCCCTGCCAAATTAGGCCAATCAATCTAAAAATCGCTTTTTGAATAACAATATCCCCTTAAACACGCCAACAAATTTGAAAATCCCTGCCAAATTAGGCCAATCGATCTAAAAATCCCTGTTTGAATAACAATATCCCCTTAAACACGCCAACAAATTTGAAAATCCCTGCCAAAAAAAGTTCAACGATTTTAAAAATCCCTGTTCGTAAAAATAAATCCCTTCCCTTTGAGATTTTTCCTGCCAGAAATATTTTCTCCCTGGGAAGAATCTTCCCGTCTTCCTACAAAAATCCGACCCCTGCTTTTAAGATTCTCAGAATTTGTTGTAACTAATATTTCAATTTCTAAGAAAATCAATCGCTGCAATCAAACTTGACGACTTGCATGGTAATCACGAATATAGTAAATTAAGTAAATCTATTTTAAATTATGCTGCAAAAATAGTAGCGACAATGTTTAATTAGTGGGTATGTTAATTTACGTACTGTTTTGGTTTTAATAAACAATTGTTCAAAATACGAAAAGTATTGCTAGTTTTAAAAAATCGGGAATCGCCTTCGAGCAAGACTGGATAGGTGGGGTCGCAACTGAAGTCTTGATTTAAGTCAAACGCGTAGCATCCAACGATCAAGGAATCTCATGAGTACACATGTCAAATAACTGCGTCATTATAATTGTGAACGCATAACGATGTAATAATTACGACCAATCGTGACATGCATTGAAACAATAGTAAGAGAAAGAAAGAAATAATTTATTTCACTGATACTACAAGGTATTTGCCTTAGGACACAGTACATAATGATTTCAAACATTTTTGTTACAGAGAAATATTTGTTACAAACTTGGATGTAAATATATTAATTGTACAAGTGATGAAATGCTATCCTATAAGATCCACGAATTGTGGTAATAACAACATCATTTAACAATCTGCGTAGATAAATTAAATCGTTGTCTATATTGTTCAAAATGTTCAAAAATAGTTCCACGAGCTCCAATTAATGGCCCAATAACTTCAATGTTTTTAAAATTGTATTTCTGCTTAAAGAAAGGAACACAAGGTTGAGAAATCTGCTTCTTTTCATGATCCACTTCAGCTGGTTGATTTTTACCTTTTCCCATCACAAGTTGAAGAATAGGTTGCTTTTCCCATTTTACGTTTACATAAAAGTACTCAAATATTTCAGGTATTTGGAGATCAGGTTTAGGTATTTTAAACACTCGTACCTATACCTGATCGAATCGACTCAAATAGATATTCTCCCGTACCCGTCCCCATACCCGTACCCAACTTTGCGGGTGCAAATTGTATGTACTCAGAAAATACCCAAAATTTTTGGGTACAATATTTATGCACCCATTTTGTACATGGACCTGTACCTGTACCCAAACACCCGGGTAATACCTGTAATATACACCCGGGTAATACCTACCATGAGAGGCACTAGTTGAAACAATTATTACAGATTACGTTTTGAGAAATAAAAAGTTCGGATCTAACAGCATTGAACATTGGGTGTACTTCCGGGTTAATACAGTCCGAAATGCTTCCACACTGTCCTTTGCAAATAAGAAACGTTGGGAGATACTTCCGACGGTATATATTTACAAGTTAAATTCTTTTTTGTAAACAACTTCATGATGTTAGTACAAAAAGAGTCAGTATGAGGTGCTGTCATCAGGGGTCGGATTTTTGTGGGAAGACGGGGAGATTCTTCCCAGGGAAAAAATATTTCCGGCAGGGAAACTCTCAAAGGGGAGCGATTTATTTTACGAACACGGATTTTTTTAAACATTTGTTGGTGTGTTTCAGGGGAATTTGTAATTTAAACAGGTATTTTTAGATTGATTGGCCTAATTTGACAGGGATTCCTCGTCTTGTAGGTTTTTTTTTTGCCAACAGGGATTTTTCAAATTGTTGATCTTGTTTTTAGCAGGGATTTTTTAAATCGTTGCGAGGACCTCCCAGCAAGGAGATTATATTCAGCAGGGAAATTCAGAAATGATTGTCAAGGGAGATTCACAAAAATCCGATCCCTGCTGTCAAATGGACTCAACAGTCTAATTGTAAGACTTATACGGGCACATTACACGGTTATTTCAAACCCAGCACAGTACTGTATTGTTCATCCGACATTTGCAAAATTTTATTAGCAGAGCGTGGTTTCGATCCACGGACCTCTGGGTTATGGGCCCAGCACGCTTCCACTGCGCCACTCTGCTAATACCTATACTTTGGAAGAAAGTAGACGAATCTGTTGGGAAAGTCAACACTTCCCAAAATAATGATGCAATTTCAACTGCTATTTCATCACTAGGGACTCTCTGGTTGGGAATGAAGATGTCATAACGCACGTCAACATCTGATCCCGATCATGATGGCTACAATAATCTTCAGAATTCAATTGCCGGACGTTATTCTGGCGTGCAGTGTTCATTGAGACATATATTTGTAACTTCTCCCCTTGGTGACTTTGCACTTTAATAATAGTCACGGAAAAAAAAATCATTTGTATATTATAGTACATAGATTTCTTCTCAAGATATCCTTACCTATAACCAAATATCCTCGCTCAGCAAATGCATAATATAAATCTCCAGCAAATATATCACAGAAAAAGTTCCCAAAGCAGCAGTTGAAACACTAAAAGTAACTGAAAAAAAAATATTTTATTTTAATTAAGTTTTAGTCGGACATTTTTAACAGAATTAAAAAGGTTGAGTTTCAGGATAAAATGGATATCGGGGTTTATAATACAAATTTCTGATGCAAGCATTGAACAAAAATGTGTACATTAAGTTATAAGCGTGTAAATAGCATTCTACTAAACTACATTGCTGATTCGCATAAGCTTGGAGGGGCGTCCTGAGTTATTGTAGAGTGAAGAGCTTTCTGGTCATTATCATATCCAGTGCTCGGACTGGGTACAGAAACCGTGTACCCGTACCCGTGCCCACTTATTGGGTATTACAAAATGCTGTACCTATACCCGTGCGCATACCCGAGTACCCGGGTAAATCTTTTTAGTACCCATACCCATGCGTGAAACTAAAATGTAGTACCTGTACCCACAATTTTTTGTGGGTTTGCTGACTGAAAATGCTCCATGATATTTACCTGTACTTTTGAAAATACCAAGCATTTCCAATTTGTAAAGATTTTGATCACCATTAAAACATGTCCGAGATTTTCGGTATTTTCCCTAGGAATAAGGGTACAATATTTCAAGTTGTTTAAAAAATCATTTAAAGTCATTCATGGCTTATATTTAGTAAACGACAAAGAAATTCAAATGTAAATAATAGCTAGATGAATGCAATGAAATACATGTTCGTGAATTGGTTACAGATCAATTATTGTATCGTGTAAGGATAACCAGTTGGGATGAATTATTTAATACCAAACTCTCCATAATCAAAAACTTTGCTTTAAGACTTCGACAGCATCTAAAAAAATTGCTCCTGATTAAATATTTTTCTCAATTTCAACTTCTTCAAAGAACAACAAGTTCAATTACAAAACAATATATTTGAACAGTGTTTAGAAAATACTATATGCATAATTTTAGTTGATCATCCTTTTTCCAGGTCAAATATTGTGGTTTCAGGGCGTAAACATTAGAAGCATGATTGAATATTTATTTTGCATTGGTTTACAAAAAACAATTTCACATATTTATGGCGCCTGAGGTAACAATTTTTGACCAAGTTAGACTGAATTAGACTCAACTGCAGCCTCATGAGAGCTTTGTAAGCCAAGCACAGGTGCCTCCGCTATTAACGTCAAAATTATCAACAATACTCAAATTGATTGAAATCCAAATATTACCTACAAGGAATGATAATGTTCAAAATTTCATGGGTTTCTAAAATTTCTTAAATATTTACTTCAATAAATGATCAAAATGATCAAAGTGGCATTAATGCCCTTAGCATTTTCAAATGGCCAATCCTGGATACTTGTAACAATAAGAAATGGATCTGGTTCGAAGCTAACAAATGTATCACAACTTATCTCATAATACGTCCTAAAATAATTTTAATGTTACTCTTTCAATGAAGCTAACTAAAATTAAACTGATGGACCTGTCCCTTGAAATTCTTCTTTACGTTTTATTTCTTTATTAGATTCCCAGGAGGAATCATTAGAAGAGTTAAAATGCAACAACCACCAGTAATCAGAAATCCAACGAAGCCACGTGGGTCTTTTACTGATACTACCAAAGCAGGTTTACGCCAAACTCCACGTCTTAGCCGTAGTAATCCATCCCAGTAGGAATCCTTGACGTACCCAAAAATACTCGGGTACAGCATGCATGGGTACAGATATTTTACATTGTGATACCCGTATCTACTGGGTACTACCCAATTGCCACTGAGTGAGTACCCATACCCGTCACCCGTACCTGTACCCACTTACCAGAGTCTAAAATCCAGAGTACCCGGGTAGTACCCGCGTATTTATGAGTACGCAACTTCTGCACCTGGGTAGTACCCATACCTGTACCCGTACCCATTTACCCGAGTATTACCTGTACCCAGTGCGAGCACTGATCACATCTGATAAGCTTGTAATACTTCAATCATAATTTGTTTAATTAGAAATCCAAGAAGAAAGTCATTGTTAAAGAATTTTGATTTAATAATTGAATACACAACTGGTAATTGTTTTTCAACTAAACAAATTAAAGAGGGGACAAACATATTAAAAAGTCCCTAACCATGCCGGCAGGAGGCGGTAAACGCTGTTTTTTTCAAACGTTTTTCGGAACCGGAACCCTATATCTGTATAAAAGAAATAAAACTAACGACTTAAACATTCAGTATAAACTTATCGGGAATATCAGCACGAGCTGAAATTATAAAACAAAATAATTCAACGAAAATATGTATTTAAAGTACAAGGAAATTATAACTTCTTATTCCAAGGTTCGCCTTTGATAAATTATGAAATCATAGCTAATGTTGAGGAAGTATAACCATCAGGAAGTAAAATGCATTTCTTCTTGTAGGAAATTGGTTTCATAAAGCTCATAAATTTCTCTAATGGAATGAAACTGCTTTTAATCCAATCAAATATTAACAAGCACTCCTCTTCCACGTTGAATAATTCCAACAACATTTGGTTTTAATTGAGTACAATTTGAAGCGTTCTAGGGTTCGGCATGCAATTGTCAGCACTACGAAACATCTAGAGCTAGCTAACTGTAATTGCTAGTGAAATAGATTCTGCTGTTGATACAGCAGTAACCTTCGGATGACGATGAAAATTTCAGGAAAAATTTCCCTTTGGATACATTTTACCACAATTTTACGCCT
Organism: Allacma fusca; assembly: GCA_947179485.1. Classification (NCBI taxonomy): domain Eukaryota; kingdom Metazoa; phylum Arthropoda; class Collembola; order Symphypleona; family Sminthuridae; genus Allacma; species Allacma fusca. The sequence goes on from OX359245.1 coordinate 54,520,216, forward strand.
TATATCTTGTAAAGACCATTCGGTAGTCTTCAGAGACCTGAAATTCTGGCAAGGGGTATTTCGGGACTGTTTAAAACTCCTTTACACCCCGAAAATAAAACTAGAGAATCTTCATGAAAACATAAACCCGGCTACCATTCCGGGAATCTTGAGAACGCAATTTTTTCAGACTACTTGAATACATTCAAGCTTATTCAAAACCGTCCAATTGACAGTCTGTATTTTTATTCTTTAACGGAGAAGTGCTGAAGTCCTCCAAATCATTTTCTAACTATTCTTCTCGCAGTTTCGGCTTCCTTACAACCTATAAAGTCCAGCCGTACATAACGTTGGGATTGATTATCAAAGCTCCAACAATAACAGAATTTTAGAAGAACAACAAGTTGTTCACAAAATTTTACACCATGTTTACCCTCCACAGCAACTTGAACTGGTTTTCTGCCGTTTACTTTCTAAATCAAAGTTACAAACATAAAAATCCAAGGATTAAAACTAACCACATTTACATTCACACTTTCTAAAACTGTGCCGCAAATGCTTTCTGCAGGCTTGGAAATTTCACGATCTAAAAATTGATCGTAACCGAAATAACATTACTCAATTCAGAGAAAAATTGCAAATGTTCTGTAATTACCAAAGCCGGCACAAACTCCACTTCCCGGGATACGAAGTAACCGGCTTTCATTCGAAGATGGCAAGCGTATTCACTCCATTAATTGGCATGCGCAAACATGTAATTACATATTTACATTCAACACCGCCCTGACCCACTATGAATTTGTTATCATGTCAATAGCAAAAAATAGATTCTCAAATTCGAGTTTCTTTAATCCATTCTACAGCAATGAGAGTCATCAGAACGCGCAAGGTAACCTTGACATAAAATCAGTAGTTTCGTTTCACTCCCATGAAAGTACACAAACGTTTTTGCCGTTAAGAAGCGATAGCATTATGTTCATCTCCTGTGATGGGGTGGAAGAATTCCTAACCTATAAGATATACTTTGATCCATTTCAGGTTAACACTTGGCTTTGTATTTTCGGAGCTGCAATCCTTACAGTGCTTTTCCTGAAATTTCACGTGAAACACAACCAAGTATACGGAATTCTCTTATTTCATTTAAGAACACTTCTGGAGCAATTGGATGTGGAATTGGGTAATGTTCCAAAAACGAAGGAATTAAAACTGGTCATGGCCCCATGGTTATTGGCCTCCATTGTTTTGTGCAATGCTTACAAAGGGATCCTCACTTCTGACCTCACAGCACTCAAACCTGCCAAAGGTTTTGAATATTTCGATAACCTCACGGATTTTGACTTACTTATAGAGCCCTACCCAGTATTTATTAATTTCACATGGGCCCTCGAATCTAACCCACGTTTAAACGATAACATTATTTCTCGTATTTGGCCTACTCAGTATGAATTATTTGAAATATTTAAACCCTCGTCGAAAAAACAGCCCTCGAGGCCAAGCAGCGAGACAGATTTCAAGTTAGTCTAACCACACCAAGTTATAGATATTTGTATATCTCCAAATTTGGAAGTTTTATCTTCCAATTTGTGCTCCGTCACATCCCTTCCCAGTATGAGATTCAATACGAAATATCTTCACGGGGTTAGAAATTCCTTAAAAAGGTCCAAACACATGTGTTTTCCTTACAACCCATTAGTGAAAACATTTGAGGATCATATTCTGTCGTGTGATCGTGTATAGCTTTCGTCGATTTTGAGAGCAATATTATGAATCTGCAGATTTCAAAGGTGAAAAGGAAGGCTTTGTTGAAACACCCTTTGATTTTGGGAAGGGAGAAGATTATTTCGGGGACACTCGGATGGGGATTTGGAGACTCTTCGTCATACTCCTTATTGAGCTTTCTTAGGCAGCTTCATGAAGTTGGGATTTTCCTTTGGGTTGAAAGAAGAATCAGGTCTATACAAGAAACAGGGCTGGAGTTGAAATATTGGATTAGCACGCCAAGAGGTGTTGAGAGACTTAAAATCTCATCTAATTTCGCTCAAACCTTATTCAGGATGTTCGCTTTTATGTCCTCCTTTTGTTCTGTTTCTTTTGTCTGTGAAATGGCCACAGGGCTATTCAGGTAGTTCTTTGTTAACCAAATTCTAACAGGGCTTTAAAAGAAGGTAATTGAGTATTTAATTTACAAAACAGCGACATTATGTAATTTACGATTACATTTTATTGTCGAATATTGTAATATGTACATTTATTTATATATTTTGCACCAAGCTATCTGCGCACAAAGTGAAATGTTCCCATACATGATTTCGCTGTTATATTATTTAAGCTCATGATGTATTGATTTCAAATTTTAATCCAAAATAAAAGTTATCCATTTCTTGTAGGAAATAGTATTTGAATATTCATTCATTACACATTCTGTAGACATTTAGTGAAATAAAACCTTTAACGTGTCCTAAAGCAGAAGCCGAATGTGTCACATAATTCATCTAATTGTATTCGTTTGAATTTAAGATTGCAGTTTTTAAAATTTAATTTTTACAACAAGAATAAATTACAGATGATATTTTGGGAAATAAGAAGCCGCAATTTCATAGGACCAAAAATTTTGTGCACTTCAGGAATATTATAGTCAGAAATGTTTCCACATTGTCCCTTGCAAGAAGGAACATAGTGAGATACATACTCCCGAAAGTATACATTTACACGCTAAATCATTTTATGTAAACAATTTCATTAGGTTAGCACAAAAAGACTCGGTATGAGGTGTTGTCATGCAGAGACTCAACCGTCTAAAATTTATACACGAACATTACAAGCTGTAATAGTATTGCTTATAAGCTAATAATTTAGTAGTACATACGATATTGTTCACCCGACATTTTAAAAATTTTTGTTAGCAGAGGGTGGTTCCGATCCACGGACCTCTGGGTTATGGGCCCAGCACGCTTCCACTGCGCCACTCTGCTAGCTCTTAAATACTCGAAGAAAGTAGAGGCATCTGCTGACAATGAGAACGTCAATGATTTCCCCAAAATAATGATGCAATTTCAAATGCTATTTCAACCCGAATTAAAAAAATGTTGTAGCCTTAGTAAGAAATCAAATGCTAGGATAAAAAATATGGCAATTCTATTCAGGTTTATGTCATGGCTCATTAGAATGGACAATTTAAAAATAACCATTTAAGAAATATCTGAAACTATGACAAAATACAGGCAGATTACAAGGCACTGCAGGAAGAATATTTTATATATATTACAAGTTAAAATCTTTTTGATTTGTTAATCAGATTTTTACAGGAACTTAACAGGAGATAATTGAACGTTAAATTACGATATTAATTGCTTGATTACATTTGATTGTGGAATATTGTTATACATGTATTTGTACATATACATACATACATACATGCAACAAGATGACCCCTGCACACTGAGTGAAAAATCAGTAATGTTCTCATGTATGATTCTACTGTTGTTATTGACGATCATATGTTAAGCATTTCCTGTAGGAAATAGCATACAAAAATTCATTCGCGACACATTCTGTAGACATTTTTTGAAGTAAGCTCTCTCGCGTGTTCTAAACAGACGAAAGCAGCAGTGGACTGTCACAAAACTCATGTGGGTACCAACTGAGCAAATTTCCTGAAAAACATCTTTAGGGACAAAAACTTTTCATTTCAAGAGAACAGGCAGGTATGGCAGAATATGTTATGTGCATATGTATTGTTATACACGTTTTCTCACCTTGTTAGTAATACACAGAGATGCGCCCGTTACGTTACTTTTACCAAACAATAACGGAATAACGCCGTTTTTAACGTAACGGCCTATATTTGGAGCAGGCAATAACGTAACGGTAACGGAACTAGGGTTTGCTAAACATTTATCGGAATAACTATAGCGTTTCAGCGTGTGTAAACAGAAAACGATATTGTAACGCAACGCAACGCTATCAAATAAATATATCGTCTGCTAAACTTCCTAACCGGCTAAAATAAAATATAGAATGCAGACCGGTATTTAGCGCTGTCGCTCAAAACTCAAACCAGCCATAATTGCCCCATTTCCCTCAACTTGACCACACCTTCCGCTCCCCTTACAATAATCCACCGTACTACCCATCTACTAATAATGATCACATTATTTCCCCTCCACTTCCCTTTCAATTACATTGCCCTCCACTTCCCCTCCATGTTATCAGGTGACCCAGGGTCAAATCAGGACAGTCCTGATTAAATCAGGACAGTCCTGATTAAATCAGGACTTCTAGGCACACTGCTGTGGAGATACAAAGCAGTCTCGCTATGAGGGAATTATCGTTCCTAGGAAGCATTTATACTCCGTCCTGCGACCTACGCATTTACACAATCCTTCGACCGAGAGCATGTGTAAAGCGAAATAAATTTCCCGTCCCTTGTGAAACTGTGAATACCTCATATAACGAGATTTCACTCTACTTCATTTACCAATAGTATAAATATATGTGTGCATTGGCATTCTAATAGCAATTTTGTGCACTCGCGGACTGTATTCACAATTTTATTAATATAATTTAAGCCAGTACACAAGGTTATGCAAGCCTGTTTATTTGTATAATCACATACAGGCATGAGCAACTGCTGGCAGGATTGAGCCCCATTAACGTCCCGAGATGAAGGGAGGTGGTACGCCCCAGGCTATTTCTTAAATACGGGTTTTAGAGGCTCGGAATTGATGCAAACTTGTTCACTGGCATACAAGGAGCTTAAATTAATTTTTATTAAACCGAAGGGTAACATGATACCAGGCCTGGTTTTGGCCACTTAGAAATGCATTACTAGAGTTGTTGTATGCCGATTTGCACAAAATAAAATGCGTTCGTGCTTAAAATCAAATCTCGAATCTAATTTTGGTGACTACTGTTTCACTCCGGCATCCAAAGCGGGCAGCATGATGCCCGGAATGACCAAACGTTTAAAATTTGTACCAAATGAATGCAGTTTTTTATTTTGAGGCACGGTTTCCATATAAATCTGTTATTGTTGTTGTGTCGCGATGTCTATCCGTGATACCCGGACCTTGACAAAAACAACCAATATCTTCAATAAATTAAAAAGAGAGAATTCTCACGATACTAGATGGATCTACCTGTAATTCTGATGAACGATCCACACCGGGTAACATTAAAAACTTCCCTGATTGTATCCGTATTTGCATAACAATTTTTCTTTAAACACGCCAACGAATTTAAAAATCCCTGTGCGCAAAAAAGAAACCTTTCCCTTTAAGGTTTTCCCTGACTTAAATGTTTTGCTGGGAAGAATCTTCCCGTATTCCCCCAAAAATCCGATCCCTGACATTTTGTAAAACAAATTGTTACAACAACAAAACAACATTATTAATTACAAAATGGCTTCGTTATTCATGGGTGTATTTAATTCAATTAAGTAATTAGTAATAATTCGGTTTTCTTGTCACGGCATATCAAACCGTGTGCACGCAAAATTATCCAGCAACTAATTCCGTGTGAGCTCAGTATTAGGACGTATTACTCCGTGTGAAGTGGAAAATAAATTGATTACGGAGACCTGAGTACAACTGAACAATGAAACTTTTAACAAATTTACGATTTTGTATACTATTTTGTACGATTACACCCTCAGTATTTAGCAAAAAACATTCGGTAAATTTCAAAGATTTAAGTTTCTGGCAAGCGGTATTTCAAGACTGTTTGAAAATCTTTTACAGTCCAAAAGTGACAATAGAGAACCTTCATGAAAGCATCCACCCACTAGTGTACTACACAGTCCCATACATGAAATCTCCAAACCCAAAGATTACCAGCCTCATTGAATACATCCAATCCGTGTCAAAGCCATCCAACTGTCAGTCCGTTTTTTTATTCTTCAACGGGGAAGCACTGAAATCCTGGAAAGCCTATTCCTATTACGCATCACGAAGCGAAGGATTTCTCACCAGCTATCAAGTCCAGCCTTATGTAATATTAGGGGTAATAATCAAAGCTCCTTCGAAATTTGAATACCATAGGAATGCCCAGTTCTTCACAGAATTTTATGCTGCCTTCTACCAGCACCATAATTTAAACTGGTTTTTGTCAATATATCTTCTAAATCCAAATTATAAGAAAATAATCCCTACGATAAGTAAGACCAAAAACATCCAAATTCACGCCTGGCTCAAATTCTGCCACGAATGTTTTCACATGAGATGGAAAGCTCACGATATAGTGATCCAGACAAATGATCCTATATACTCCCGGGAAAACATTCAAACCATCTGCAATTACCATAGCCATAATAAAATCTATCAACCGGAGCTTGCAAACATTAACATGGGAAAGCAGAACTTATTCCTTCACCTGCTTCAAATGGGGAAACGCGTATTTACTGCCAAAACGGATTTGGTAAATTATGAATTTATTATCATGTCAATAGCAAATGAAAGATTCTCAAATTCAAGTTTCTTCAGCCCCTATTTTGACAGTCTCCAAGGTGAAGACAGTAGAATTATTAATTCTCATGTTTTGTTCAACTCCCGTGAGAGCACCCAGGCATTTTTGCCTTTGAGAAGTGACAGCGTCATGTTCATTTCCTGCGACGGTGTGGAAACGTCCCTGACCTACAAAATCTACAGCGACCCATTTCAGGATAATACTTGGGTCAGCATTTTTGCATTTGCAATCCTCACGGGGATTTTCCTGGAATTTCACGTAAAGCAATCCCTCGTTAAAATCTACCCCATGCTGATGCTACCTTTAAGAGCACTTTTGGAGCAAGTGGACGTGGATGAGAGTGAGGTTCCAAGGACAAGAAAACTCAAAATGGTCATGACCATGTGGTTGCTGGCCTCCGTAGTTTTGAGTAATGCATACAAAGGGATCCTCACTTCTGACCTCACAGCCCTCAAACCTGCAAATGGTTTCCAAGCTTTTGACAACCTTACGGATTTTGACTTGATTATATCCCCCTACAAAAACTTTTATGAAAGAAATATAGAAGCGACCAGGTCAGAATTTGATAGCTACATTATTTCTGACTTTCCGGTCCCTCCTCAAACAGACTTGAGAAGGTTGTTGAGGCCCTCGTCGGAAGAATTAATTCTTGAGGCCAAAAAGAGGGATAGATACCAAGTGAGTGTAACATCGCTGAAGTATAGACTTTTGTTTTTTTCCAAAGTAGGGGGATTTTTCCTTAACTTTTTTTTCCGTCAAATCATAACTCAGGATGAGAATGACTGGCGGAGGTCTAGAAAGAATTTGAGAGTTCTGGAAAAGGCTGTGTGGATCTCCAAGCACTTGTGTTATCCTTTGAGACCTACTGTGCGAAATTTGATGGACCATGTCCTATCATGTGATCGGGTGGCTTTCTTGGATTTTGAGAGCAACATTATGAACTTGCAGATTTCAAAGGGGAAAGGGGCAAGTTTGAGGAAAACCCCTTTAATTCTGGGGAGGGAGAAACTTTTTACGGGGGTCGTTGGATGGGCTTGTGAGGACTCGACTTCTTATTCCCTATTGAGGTTTTTGGGGAAGATTAATGAAGCAGGGATATTTCTTTGGTTGGAGAGGAGGATGAATTCTGTACATGAGACTAAATTGGAGTTGAAGTATTGGATTAGTACTCCTCGAGGAGTTGAGGAGCTTAAAATATCCTCGAATTTCACTCAAACTCTATTCAGTATATTTACTTTCTTGTGTGCGATTTGTGTTGGTTCCTTTGTTTTGGAAAAAATCATGGAAGTATTTTACTGGAACTAGATAATTGAGACCATTGGAATAGAAATTTGACGCTAAGGTAGTGTAAACCTCGAATAATCAATATTTAATTCTGGAGTTGCAAGATACCTCTGAAATACAAGATTTCTAAAATGTTAACAAGGTTTCTAAAAATAATTAAAATGGGATGTTATAAGTATAAGGAAGACAAACCTAATTATAAATTAGCGAACTCGTAATAAATAAACAATTTCCTCATTCATAATACAGTGAATTTCCTATATAGTGGTTTCCAAGGGAGTGGCAAATTCCTGCCACTATATAGAGATGCCACTATATGGTATTAATGGCTAACTATATACTATTAATTTTTATAACTAATAACTGGCTAAATATATTTATAAAATAATTTATTTGTACAGAATGCGTAAAACTATGAGGTATGCAAAGGTCAGTAAGTTTAAAATATTCAGTAAATATAAATACCCTCACACTGGTAATATTGTAAGTAGTAGCAAACTTTTCAACTGCAAGGTCACCATTCCAGACCGATTGGTCGGAGCTACTTGTGAAGAAATCCACATTTTTATGGCATGTACACTTTCCAAAACATCATCAAAATAATACAGCGTCCTTCCAGAAACCGAATTTCGGCTTCAGATTATGGAAAACGTTTAAATTACGTTAAAAATAAATAACGAATTGAAACTTATTAGAAGTGGGCCAAGGTAAAAATACCAATGCTTTGTTGTGTAACTGTTCGTTTTACCTTTTAAGTCAATGACTAACTTCAGCTAATCATACTAGAGCTTCAGTATACCACAATAATAATTTCATGGTATGCAGTAACATTTAGAATTAAAATTGGACCAATCGACACAAACATTATTTATCTCCCGCACGTTTTATAACACTGTGTTATACCATTAACTAGCTAATTTTATGCCAACTGCCATTATAATTTTGCATGGCCGAGCCACCGTAACATATAATGGTGCCATTATAGAGGGAATACCATTATAGCGGGTGCCACTATATAGTATACCTTTGACATTGCAAACCTCTAGGGAGGGTTTTTTGATGCCACTAAAGAGGAAATGCCATCTAAGAGGAAACCACTATATGGGAAATTCACTGTATATTGAGACGAAGTTAAAGTTGCGGAAGCGTAACATTCAGGAAGTAAAGGTGGTGACGTTGTTACATCTTGTTGCACACATAGGCAATTGAATTCGTAACTATCAAATATTTTGACTTTGAGAATAGTGCAGTATGTTTTAAATAATTATCTTAAATTAATAATCAGTATTCCTCTGGTACATTCAAACCGTCCAGGGAGTGTTAGTATTTAACCCGTACTCCTTAAAACCGTTACTGGTTCTATGTCTACATTATGCTCATTTAGAAAATCTAGAGCTAACTAAATATATACACGTAAAAAATACATTCTATTCTTGATGACACGATAACATCGCCATCACAACGAAAGTGTCCGGACAAATTCAAATTTTGATACTTTTCTTCCTAATTTTAAGCCCTACGTCATGTAAAAACCATTCGGTAGAATTCAAGGACCTGAGATTCTGGCAAGGGGTATTTCAGGACTGTTTAAAAATCCTTTACACCCCTACAATGAGAATAGAGAATCTTCATGAAAACATACACCCAATTGTGCACTACACAATTATTTTCATAAATTCTCGAGACCGACAATTTGTCAGACTAATTGAACATATCCAAGCCTATTCAAAACCATCCAATTGTCAGTCAATCCTTTTTTTCTTTAACGAGGAAATTCTAAAGTCCTCAAACGATTTTTCAGAATACTCCTCACGTTTCCTCATAACCTATAAAGTCCAGCCGTACATAACGTTGGGAGTAATTATAAAATCACCAACAACAACGGAATATCCGAAGAACAATAAATTGTTTACAAAATTTTACACCATGTTTAAACGCCGAAGCAATTTAAACGTGTTTTCTGCCATCTACCTTTTAAATGAAAATTATAAAAATAAAAATCCAAAGAGTAAAACTAAATACGTTTACATCCACACGTGGCTAAAACTCTGCCACAAATGTTTTCACAAGGCTTGGAAATTTCACGATCTAAAAATTGATCGCTACCGAAACAGGACTAGGACTTAACAGGAAACAGGTCTGGAGTTGAAATATTGGATTACCACTCCAAGAGGTGTTGAGAGACTTAAAATCTCATCTAATTTTGCTCAAACCTTATTCAGAGTATTTGCTATTTTGTGCTCCTTTTGTTCTATTTGCTTTGTTTATGAAATAAGCACAAGGTTGTTGAGGTTTTGCTTTGTTACCCTTAATTAATCAGATTCTTAATCAGATTAACAGGAAGTAATTTGGCGTTTATTTTACAAAACTACGATATTAATTAACTTGATTGATTAATTAACTCCATGTTTGAAAACGTAATGCTTTGGTTTTTTCATGAATAAACTTTTTTGTTTATTTATTTACTAACATTATTTAGTACTTGAGACATATTTAAAGCTACCAGTTGTCTACTATTTTAATAGACTAGCTATATAATTTGGTACAATTAACTATTATATTTCCGATTTTTCCAAATTTATTTCATGTAGCATCTCAAAAGCTCACAGCAGTCAAGGAAATTGAAAGTGGAGCAACGTTTTCAGAAAAGATCAAATTCAGTAAACCACTTGGCACTACAGTACAAATGTAGCAACAGATTTACAGAGTAATTCTTTCGTATTTGTGTTTACATTGCAAACTAATGTTAAATGATAGCATAACGTGTTTTATTAAAATGAATGGTGCTACGATGACTGCCTGATTGCAATAATTTAAATTTTCATTAATTTATTATTTATTTATTTTTTAACTTAATGTATTTCAAGTGTAAGAAAATTCAAGTTGCACACGGCCTTGTCCCCCGAGCAAAAAAAGTATATTTCCTCATGCATGTTTTTTCTTATATTTTTCTACAATAATATTTTTCACATCAAGTGTAACTGTATTTAATCTGCACGGCTTAAAGCTTTTCCTGGTTCGTTACTTGATTAGTAACTCGGAAATACCAGAAATAATAATAATATAGGAAAAATATACGAATACCGTAAGATCACAATGAGAACGTTAGCGAAAACTCAATTTTAGTACCCAACATCAAATAATTCATACCCTACTAGACATGTTCATACCGTTCTTGTTTAAAATACCGTAATTACCGTTACCGTAAAGTGGAAAAACTCCGGTAATTATTTTAAGGTACGGTATCGTAAATTAATCCGATTATGGTAAAAACACGAATATAAGTCGATTTTTATGGTATTTGTGTAAAGATATGAAGTAAAAATCCAACATCAGTTATTCAACAATCAGTTTAGCGTCTTTGATGTCAATTGTGAGAGTATTAAATGTGCAGAAATTCCTTATAAAATCAGCTAGTTTGAAAAAAAAATCAAATTTTCTTTTTTACATTCTTATGAAAAATATGAAATCATAAAATATAGAAAACGATACTGAATTCTTCGATCTATCTTCTAGTAATTTTTCCTAAACTAAATCTTTACCGAATTCGGTCGTACTTATATTAATTTAGGAAGTGACTTCCCATCTCTTTCTCATAACAGGTGAAGTGCCATCATGCCGTCAGACCGACTCAAAAAATGACTCCAAACACTTGAATTACTAGACGCACGACTTGGTTTAGATTATAAATAATCAGTTCGATTAAGTTTTTTTTCCATATTGACACTACACACAATCTTTATTGTCGAACGAATTCCTTTCATTTTTGAGTTTAACTCTTTTTAATGAAAATTCGAGTATGTAACACCACAATTTTATGAGCCTTCCGCTGGATTGACGATATCGTATGGAGTTAAGATATCGCTTCAAAAAACCGAGAATTATCGTACCTAAACCGTACCTAAATTTTTTACGGTAATTACGGTATTACCGTACTACGATACCGTAGTTGACATGTCTATACCCTACTACATGTAGGCCTATTTGCAGGCTATTTGTAGGGGGTAAAGAATTTTTTGAAGAGTATTGCAGGCTAGTGCCCCTCATGGGTACAGGTTTCATCCGGTTATTTGGGTACAGGTTCAGGTACAGGTACGTATCAGGTACATATTTCTTGTACCATCAAATTTGGGTACAGGTTCAGGTTCAGTCGTTAAATGCCTGAAAATTCAGGTTCAGGTTCAGGTATGGGTACAGGTTCAAAAACCAATCTTTTGGGTATAAACCCACCAGGTACGGGTACACACTGGGTAAATACCTGAACCTGAATGTAAAATACCTGAACTTTCAGGTACTGCACAGTCAATGATAATTTCCAAGTAACGCCTATAAAGGTGTTGTTGAGCTTTAAAAACTCCTCCGAATTTTTTATCTTGAAACCTTCAAACATTTTACATTAAAATTTATACGTATAAGCTCAGTCAGGAAAACTAATTCCACCGTATAGGAACACGTGGCTAGTTACCCAGCATTAGCTGGAATGACCAGAGATTTTTTAGCAGTTCCTGGAACTGCTAAAGAACAGAGATCTAAGATTGAGCGAACCTTCACCTATGGCCCAGATCTTGTCATGCATAAACGCTTATATAAGAGTGGAGCTACGGTAGGAAATGTTTTTGTCTCAAAGCTTGGCTGAAGTTAAAATCTGAGGAGTTTGAATCTAAAAAAATGTTTTCCATTGCGAAACCAATTGCAGAGTGCACAAGAAAATTCTTAATCGTTTATTTTCTCGCCATTATTGAACGTTTAGAAATTATTACACTGCATTTGTATTGTTGGATTGAACTTATTCATATCGTTGATTTTGCTATCTATTATCCTTTTCAACCTTTATGTAATCATTTATAGCTAATTACTGATAATTCCAGTACTTACAATTAGTCATGCTTTCGAAGAATAAATAATAAAAATAAATCTTATCTGATAAATAAATTTATTAAGTCAAAATGTCTTGGTCGCAGATTTTAATTTTTTATTTCGTGTAATATATTTGGTAATCCTTTAAATTATTACAATGGAAAATACCCGGGTAGGTTCAGGTACTTTTAAAATATACCCGGGTACAGGTACTTTTTTGGGTACTTTTTGGGTACAGGTACTTTTTTGGGTACTTTTTGGGTACAGGTACTTTTTTGGGTACTTTTTGGGTACAGGTACTTTTTTGGGTACTTTTTGGGTACAGGTACTTTTCAGGTACAGGTACTCCTGATTTACTTTGAGTACAGGTACAGGTTCAGGAAAATTGAACCCAGGTATTCAGGTACAGGTACGGGTATAGGTTCAAAAAATCCATGCACTCATGATTCAGGTACAGGTCCAGGTACAACATTTTTGTACCCATGCGGGGCACTATTGCAGGCAAAACATGATGCCGGATGTTGCCCTATTAACTGCGATGTGTTTGATCTGCTGGGGCGACGGGCGACACTAGACCTATATCAGACCAAAATCACAAAAACTGTATGGGTTGTTGAGCAAATATGTATATATGTACATATCTGTCAGTGTATAAATGTCAGAACGAATCACAATAAAGTTGTCAAAACCCTGTCCAGAGCTAATCCCGCCTCGACAATCCCGCCAGTGATAACTCCGCCGAAGCAACCCCCAGGATTTAATCCCGATCTCAAAAGTATGTAATCCCGCCAACCATAACCCCGCTGACAATATTCCCGACCCAGGTTTTATTGCATTGACTTCAGTAAACAATAATTGTTTGCTAATATTTAATATTATCCATGTACTTGACAACAAGCTGTGTGCTGTTGACTGGTTGTTTTGATTTGTACCTATATTGTGAATTGTGACATGTATATGTAGCTACACTCTGTTCATTATTCAGAATTATATATCAAAATAAAAATTTTCTGAAATTAACGTTAAAATGACATTTAATTAGCAACGACAGGAACTCTTTTTTTTATCTTTGCTTATTATTTGTTTATTACTTCGGATCTTGAGTGCTCAACTGTTGAATCTTCACTGTTGTTATAGCAACTTCATTTTATATTCATTAAATTCTGCGTTTCATTGTATGGCGGGATTATCTCATTAGTGTCGGGATTATCATGAGCGGGATTATATACATCGGTCAAACTGACAGCGGGATACTGTTCGCGGGAATAATACCAGCGGGATTATCGCGGCGGGATTAGCTCTGAACTCCGTCAAAACATATTGGGATGAATCTTAAGATCACTCCTGCAAATTTTTGTGTTAATCATGAGATCAAATTCAAAACGTTGTGGAAGATATGCAATAGATATTTCAAATATCGTAAGGGTCACATGCCTAAAAAGTATAATTAATTCTAAATGAATTGTGACGCCAAAAAGCTTGATAACTGTGGCAGGTTAAAGAGTTTGGTATTTATTCAACAATCTCTTAGTTTGTAGGAAATGCAAAAGCGAACACGCACGGTTATTGATTTTTTCAACAGCATGAATTTTTTAACAATACAGTAGTAAGTTGTAAATAATATATTAAAAAGTTGCGAAACTGCAAAAAAAAAGAAATTCCATAAAATACATCCAACATTATTTAAGTTGTGATACTTTAAAAAAATATTACCACTGAATAAATTATATAATATTATAGTTATCTTCTTTCGTTACATAACACTGTACACATTTTTTCAAGAAATAATTTATTTTGCTGTTAATTTAATAAATTTAATTATTAACTTTATTTTTTTATGAAGATGGGTTTACTATTTTTACCAACTTTTTACTTTCCTATAAATGTATTATCAAGTATTAAATTTTTAAAAAAGTTTAATATATTATTTTAAAAGAAATTAAATTTTAAAATTTGATTAATGCCGGGTTCTTTTTCTCAGTGTACGTACACGGAGGATGTACCACAAACAAGACGCAAACCATTGCAGACAATAATGGAACGGAACGGTAGTTGATATAATCACACACAATGCATTTGATCTAAAAATATATATCCGTACCTTGTGTTTCAAATTTAACCAAGAAAAATATATGTAGCAAAATTATAAAAGCTTGCTTTCTGCGTTAGCACGCAACTCTCCAACTGCTCCAAGTTTGAAGGGTAAACTCGACTAGAAGCTTAGATTAATTATTCAGAAATTTTTACATCTCAATATAAATCAACTTACAAGTTGCAGTCAAAAACATATTGGAATATTCCAAAGAAAACTCATGCTACTACAACTGACATTGACTGTGAGCGAACTCAACAAGGAGCGAAGAATTTTCTGCAGAAATTAAAATATTCCTGGACACGTACTAAAAGTTACTAAAGTGCAAATAATGTAATTTTAAGAAATACATGACCATCATACTATAGGTTCGGAAATTAGGAAGTAAAGTGATGGCACGAATATGTGGACTCTGTGCAAGCTTTTTCAAACTCACTGGACTTCTGGTCGGACTATTGGTGAGATCATTGTCAAATTCAAATAGCCAAATACACAGTGCACTCCCACTCTGAGACTTCATGACGTCTTTAAAGGCTCAAGTATTTTGACACCCTTTCTACATAATTTCTTCTCCCCATTGTAAGTAATTATCCCAAATGTTGTTCGTCCAATAGTTGGGAGAGCTCGTTAAGTCAGAGTGCAATGTATATGTAATTATATTGTTGTATTAAAAAAACTGTCTATACCACAATATCCGGTCAAAACAAAATCAAGTAAATTACTGAAGGATTTTTGTTACAGTAGATCATTATTTTATATTCAAGCATATACAAATAATTATATTTCCAATGCTGAATGTATTATTGCTTCTGCAGCTTTATGAGTTACTTTTCTTCATTGGATTCCTGTCCTTAAGCATTGGCGTGACGGCAGGAATAAAACTCGTGGTGAAACTCGCGTTAAATGTGGAGTTGAACATTGTAGTGGAGACTTTTACAACCTGGTACGTTCTGGCTTGTACAGTGCAATTGTACTTGGGCATTTACCGAAAATGTCTTTTGCCAAGGGTGCGGGAACAAATCAAGGACAATCGTAATATTTTGCAGGGAGTAAGTCAATACCCAATTATTTATTTCCAATAGTGGTATAAAAACTTGTGCCCTATTCGCTGTCCCAATAGAGGACCACTTCATAAAAAACGTATTACGTCATACGAATTATTAAACAACAATTATTTTGCGGATTTCCAATATTTCCCATATACAAAATACTCTTTTAAGTGGTTTCGCGAACTGTCGGCGGTGTAAAATATTTTTTTGTAGTAATTATTCGTTCGTACAAAACTTTGAGAGTTATAGTTCCTGATTTTTTTTAAATAGATTCCAAGAATAATTTACTTCGTCCTCTTCAGCGTAGCAGTATATGGGATTTGCTATGAGTACGAATCCATCCACAACTACCGCCCTCTGATTATTCGTCCGACGATTTACTCTCCAAACGTTACGGCAGGTCCAGGTATCCATTTGCGACATCGGAAGGTCATGCATTTGCCCGTGTACACTGACGAGGACTTTGCTCCCAGAGCCCCTTTCGAGGACGTTCACACGGCGTTGTTTCTTATGATGATGTCATACATTATTTACTCCTCTGGCCAAATCCTGGGTCTTTTCTTACTACGAGTTATGAACGGAGTTCCATTGTTACCAGCGATTCCACAAATGTACGCAGTTGTGTCCATGACGGTTAGTTTTCCTGTCGGAACATCTGCATTCATCTCAGCGTTAATTTTTAATCATGTACCATATAAATATGTGGAGTAATTATAATTGGAGCGATTGATCACGAACGATATCTTTTCGGAATTACCAGATCGTGCAAACTCTGATGACCGTGTTTTACTCCTTCCCAATTCTGATGACCTTGGTTGCCTGCCATATATTTCGAGTTGATGGGGCTTCCGCCTACTTGTTCACACTTTGCTTGGCTCTTACGATAGCAATGGCAGCAGCTCAGCTGGAGTCTTCTAGTCCTTTCCCTACAATGTCTAGAGTTGGCCCGTTCTTTTATTTTGAGGTAAAAAAGACAGTTGTCAAAAAGAATTTATTTGGTTACGAGATTCTTCAAAATATTAAATATACTTACAAATAGATGCACGAACCAAGAGAAATGTGACTGTTCAAATATTGCTCCTTATAAATTATGAGAGCAATTAATTGCAGTTCACTCTAAACACTCTCTCTTTTTTATGAGTAGTTTCTTTAATGGGGTAAAAATATTTGAACGCATTCTCTATTACATACTTCAATATTAATTTTTCGCATATGAAAACATTTAAATATTGTTGTCTTGCTCGTTTTAGATAAGCTATAAACAGTGCACTGTGTACGTCTAGTAGTATGTGCATAAGCACATCAGTCCATTTGTATAGAGAGAGTTGTGAGTATCTACCTCAAACTGTAGTAAACTCAATTTACCTAATTTCAGAGTCAACACCGAGCTAGAATAAATCTGATATTTGTGTTCCTTCCGGCCATCTCATACTTTTTTTTCAAGAGAGAGAAGAGCTATCCACTGAATGCCGGTGACATCAACTTTGTTCATTTCACATTTTGGGTCATGGTCACTCTCCTTCATACTGTAAAATCCATGTACTTAGCAACATCTAAAGTTATACGTCCAGTCCCAATGGTCCCAGCTCGAGAGGCTGAAAGACGCGCTGAGCCTCCAGAATATGAAATGATGCTTCCGCCTGCAAACCCACACCCATCTCCTCGGGTCAACCCTTATCCAACAATTAAAGTCCAGCATCTGACGGAGGATAATCTTGCAGCTGTTAACCAAGCCAACGCTAACAATGAAGATTTCAATGAAGGTTTTGAACGCGCAACTCCTAAGAACACTGAATTAGATTTGAAAATCTCTGCGAAACCGAAGCGTGTCATCCCAATTAGCACAGAACTAATAGATGATCCTGAATATCCTGCCCTGATTGACAAAGTTTTGGACAAGCCTGATAGTGCAGCTTCATCAACTTCTGGTTTGGAACTGCCTAAGGTTCATACGGAAGGAAACGCCTCTCAATGCCAAATTGATACGAACAAAAACGCAATGCTAAAGGAAGTGCTGGATTGCTTTGCTGAAGCTGCCCCTGAAGAAGGCAAGAGCAATCCAGAAGAAAATATTTCAGATAAGGAAACCATATCTGCCGAAAACAGTTCAGAACCTAACGATAAAACTGGATCCATCCAAAATTCAAAGAATGAGTCACAATCTGAGTCACTGTAGAATAATGCAATAAAATCTTTAAAGTTGATTAGTTCCTTTTTTTAATTTAATAGTGCAATGCTAACCACTGCCCTTTAAAGCATTTCGTTAAAATTTGACTAAAACATAACAGTTTATTATTTGTACTTCTCCCAGGAATCCCAATATTCTTTAGTTTGCATTTCTGATAACCTGGACACGGTACGATCAAAGGCGAACATTTCTTCTTCGCCGGTGAAGATGCTCAATTTGGAATCTGTTGCCATTTTGATCCCAAGATCGTCCATTAA
The DNA here is from genome assembly GCA_947179485.1 of Allacma fusca. Classification (NCBI taxonomy): domain Eukaryota; kingdom Metazoa; phylum Arthropoda; class Collembola; order Symphypleona; family Sminthuridae; genus Allacma; species Allacma fusca. Next base: position 54,538,384 of record OX359245.1, read on the forward strand.
TTTCCTGTGCTCGTCAGGGGTTGAGTCTGAGTCAACAGGATCGTTTGTGAATATTTCTCGGTGTGCGAATTCGGACGAAATTACTACTCGTACCTGGAACACGAAATTATAACATTACAGATAGGGGTTGCTCAATATTGGGATAATATGAGATTATCCGTTGGTGGTAGCTATTTTATAATATTTGAATATATATATTGATTATTGGAAATTTACCCGATTGTCATAAAATGTATCAATCAAAGTAATGAAGCGTCTGGCTTGGGATTTTAACTTCGAGTTCAATTGTGGGATATCCCTTATTAGCACCGTATGGAAAAACTGGGACATCTGCAAATAGTCTGATGCACCCAAAGGCTGCAACGAAAAATTAGACAAACCCAATAATTCTGTAAAAAGAATATATAAGCACATGTCAATGTTTGGGGGAGATTGTACAAAACACTCACTCTGTTGCAAAGTTCATCAAAAGTACAGTCCGCAACCTGCCCGCAAGTTTTTTCAAAGGTTACATTTCTCCCTCGTATAGTCAGCACTTTGGAGTGTACCACATCATTCTCTTTTGAACACAAAAACTTGAAGACGCGATTCATTTCCTGATCTGCATCGCACTGCGATTTGCTAAACACATAGATTCATGACCATAAGAACTTTAGAATGGGATGATACTCTCTTATAGCGAAAAATGACGCATGGGTACATAAGTAGATACATGACTGAAAGTAACCCCAGGCAGTACTTGCGCCATCAATTAAATTACAAGTAAAATTTAAACGTGTTTTAAATAATAAATGTAATCCCACAAGTCAAAATCAGCGTCAATAAAAAGCAACGAATTAATCTACAGCGAAAGTGTAGCACTTAAAATCACTGGCAAATACAATTACCAAACAATAAAAAAAATAATTACATGAAATAAACGGTCTCTTTGCCTCCCGGCAAGCTCCTCTGTCTGTAGTCAATTCCTGAATCCAGCGTGATCACATCACAATGATCCTTCAATATTTTAATAAAAGGAACAAAGTTCGTTCGCTGTAGTCCATTCTTATAAAGGTCATCCGGCGGTCTGTTGCTCGTAGCTACGACTACGACGCCATGAGCAAACAGCTCCGTAAACAACCGTTTTAGTATCATTGCATCTCCGATGTCGGTTACCTAAAAACAAAGTAAACACACATATATAAATGCAATGATAATTACTTATCCCATCAAATTAAGATAAGTAGGTACAGGTTACATTTGGCATCCGAAACTTGTAACTAATTATTCTTGAATCCAATTTGAATACAATTTACTACTGGGGTCCGATTTCTGTAATTTTCCCAGGAAATCCGTCGTCCCTGATTACGGATCTTTGAAACACACCCGATTTGTGCAAGCAAAGGACAGGAATCTCAAAAAATCCGTCATTTTTTCAAGCTAATCACAAACCTGATTTTTCCAAGCAAAAAAACAGTTTTTTCCTAGGATCCAATGATTCCGGAATCCTACAGAAATCGGACCACACTTAATTTGTACTCTCTATATTTCTTATTTTGAATACATATTTTGAATACAATACAGTGCACTCAACCTATAAGATGCTATTCTTTAATTATGTCAACTAAAAATGGGAAGAGAGGGGGTCACCGAAAAATGATAATGCTGAACAGTGGGGGGTTGTCAAATAGCGACGAAAAATCGCAATCTTTTGGAAAACCAGCTATTAAAATTAAAAATTGCTCAAGTTTATATTCCTCGGTAGTCAGGCAGAGCTGCAACTGGTTGCTGAAATAACAATATACTGAATCGTTTTCACGTCCAGATATATCAAACTTTAAAGCATTTTCTAAATGCAACGTCAATTTATACGGGAGGGGGGAGATTCGTATCGTGGAGTTTTTCGGAGATGATTTTCGAATAGAGGAGATGGAGGGGATTCGAAATTTCGAAAATCGAGATAAAGTTATTGAAGATCCACTTATACGATTAAAATCTCGTTATCAGTGATTTAAAAGGGACCGGAGATTTTTGTCTCTTTCAAAAAATATCATTTTGTCTACCTGTGATAACAGGAAATACAACCCGATCAATCATAACGAGATTCTGCTGCCATTGCACTTGTTCTGTAATTCTATAAACATTTGTACACGTCATTAATTCCCACAATGTTAATTTTTCTCTTGACCACAGCATATATATGTGATGGAGTTAATTCATTGAGATCCTGTGCCTGTAACCTAAATTCTCGCTCGCATACGATTTATTGGCCTACAGGAATTCTACAGCAGGCATGACTTCACTCTGATGGAATTTTTCAGTTACTTATATATTACGGTCCGAGATACAGCAGTTTTTCGATATTTTTAGGGAAACCATGATTTCTCATACACGGAAAGTCGGAATTTCCTTCTGGTTAGTGATTCTGAAGAGGAAACAATATTCCTTAGTAGTTGTGGTCGCCTTAAAAAATCTTGAAAATTGGCTCCAAAACTGTAAAACGTCTTGAAGTAACATTATTTCATTATGAAAGTGCTACATATAAGGAGTTCAGAGTGAACAAAGTTTCCCTTCTTGAGAAATCGTATTTTCCCCGAAAAACCGCAAAACACCCGTATCTCCGACCCTCACACATGTAACTGAAAAAATCAAGCACAGTGAACTCATACCTGCTGTAGGCTTCTTATAAACACACAAATCAAAAACTAGGTCGACAGTCACACTTTGTCTTACAGGGTCTCAATGAATTAACTCAGGTTAAGAGTCACATTTTTTATTCTATATGAGGGGTAAAGTGCACTGTATTTGTATTTTTCCTATTTTACAAAAATGTAAATAAACAATAAAATACAGTGCAATCACACTCTAAAATATCCCTTTAAAGAAGCACCGTCTCAAAATGTCTTACGAATTCTCTTTAAATCCAGTATTGTGTCTGGTTAACATTAAAATGTGATTACAAGAGCCAACTTTTACTTATTTAAGGGTTGCTCCTACATCCCGAGTGCACTGCATCCTCTCATCAAATAAACAAACCTGGAACTCATCAAAGCAAAGGAGCCAAGTATTCTCAGCGATTTCTTCTGCCACGGGCGGGATCGGGTCATAAACCTTCGGCTTCGTCCCACTCTTCCAATCCCGAACAGTGGCCTGCTTGACCTGATGAATCCTCGTATGAACATCTGACATGAACGAATGGAAATGAACCCTTTGCTTCTTTTTGACCGTGGACACATCATGAAATAAATTCATCAACATGGTCTTCCCACCTTTGAAAAATCCAAACACAAAATTAAAACTCATTCATTCCTAAAATAAATTATTATCACAATTGAAATTTACTTCCACAAATACTCAACTTCATTACTATGTTTATTATTATTTTTTAAATGTTTTTGATTATTTTTTAATTATTTACCTCCAACCGCCCCATAAATATACAAGCCCTTCGGAGCCTCAGAGCCTTTCTCAATTTGGGAACTCCCCTTAAAAATCCCTCCAAAGAATTTTTGAACCCTAGATTTTTGCTCAGGGGCATAATTAATTAAATTTGAATTAATTTCTTCAAACTTCTCCATAACCTTCCTCTGATGAGGGTCTTCATTGAGTTCCCCATTCCGGACTTTGGTATTAAATACTGCCAATGGGGAAGGTGGGGCTGAGGAACAGAAATATTTTTCGGGGATTTTAAAGTTTCGCGCGGATTTTAAATTAATTATAATTAAATTAGAAAAATAGCGCATTTTTAAGGGCGCAAATTCTGGGGAAGGTCAACTTCCCCCTTTTTCCCTTAAAATTAATAAACACTTGAGATTTCTCTGAGAAAAATTTGAAAGGAACCGCTCCACTTCTGGCGTCCAAGGATTTCAAGGGTAATAAAAAACTACTGTGACTTATGGCAATGTCACTTTCAAATTAATGTTTTTTAATTATTCAGAAAGCCATTGGCTTTCCATACGATCCAATGTATATTTTTACTGTTCTCAAAAAAATTAGTAAATTATTAATTTTATTACAACTTAAGGATGCCACTCTTGAGTTTTATGTGTGAACGTTCGTTGAGCGCAATTTTGACTCTTTGTATAATGGAATTAACAGCAAAAGAAACGCGGCAAAATTTAAGAGTTTTTTAAATTTTAAGAGATTTTAAATTTAAGATTATTTTTGTTTTGATGGAGGAAAGGTTATTACAAAAACGTAGATTTTCCCCTCAGACTTTCAAATTTTGTTGTTGTTTAATCCACATTTTAATTTAATCCGGTCGTTTGGAATTTAAAAGGCGGCCAGAAGATATAGGTCAGTTCAGCAGAAGAGCCTGTTTATAATATTCTGTCTTATGGACATATTATCTAGAAATGGATGATAGATTGTACAAATATTACCCTTGAGAAAAAAAATTACTTTTTACATAACCAGGCTCCTAAATTGTACATAGAAACATACAAAAAGCATTTGACTATTTTGTTAATGATCTTCTAAAGGCGACTCTTTATGGGTGAAGTTGTCAGCATGTCTTTGCTAAAGCAAGGTGTTTCAATCTGCTTGTTTCAATCAAGGTTAGAGAAATTTAAAAGGCAAAAAATCAGACTGCTCTTCATGAGGAGGAAATTATGCAAAAAGGAATGCCAACAACACCCGAGGTTCCCAAGCGGTCACCCATCCAAGTACTAACCGGGCCAAACGTTGCTTAACTTCAGTGATCGGACGAGAACTGGTGCTTTCAACGTGGTATGGCCGTTGGCAAGAGATGAGAGACACCTCATCTCACTTCTTCACCATCTTTTATCATTATCATTTACTACTGATTGTAAGGATTCTAGCCTATAGCATTCAAGCTTTTGCCAGCTCATAATTACTTACGTGCCTTTCGCATTTCTCCCCAAAAGCTACTGTGTTCATTATTTCTAGGTCTATTATAATAATAACTTACAATCATATTCAAGGTCTATTGGAAGCTCATGACGTTGTAGCTAATTATAGGCAATGGGTCCGACACAACGAAATTTTTCATGTGTAGGGGTCAAAATATATGAAAATTACATGGCGTTGCCCCATACTGGATGTATTGACATAATTCCACGCAAGGTACTCCGGAATGAGGGGGGACAGTGGGGACATTTCCCCCCGCCCAAAAATAGTCCGCGATGGACAGGTTTTGTAATTATTGCCCACCCCATCCTTATTTTTCAGGAAACAATAAAAAAAGATAATATCACGAGCTTCCTTATTATATAAACGTATTATTTTTAAAAAAATGTCAACAAGTTGTAAATATATTTATTTAGAACAAGTATAATACTGCAATTAATTCTTAAACACAGTGAATAGCATTTTATAAAGAAATGCGAAAGCTACATGATTATGGGCTGGCAAAAGTTTTGCAAGGATCATGCAGCTACTGAATTGTATCCACACTTTCGCACGCTCTAAAGTCTAAACGCGCTGAATATACTATAGGCTAAAATCCTTACAATCAGTAGTAAATGATAATGATAAAAGATGTTGTAGAAGTAAGATGAGGTGTCTCTCATCTCTTGGCAACGGCCATACCACGTTGAAAGCACCAGTTCTCGTCCGATCACTGAAGATAAGCAACGTTGGGCCCGGTTAGTACTTGGATGGGTGACCGCTTGGGAACCCCGGGTGTTGTTGGCATTCCTTTTTGCATTCTTTCCTCCTCCTGAAGAGCATACTGATCTTTTGCCTTTTAAATTTCTCTTTCCCGTGAAGGAAGCAAGTTAGCCCCACAATTGACGAAACCATGTTGTACCAATATAATTAGAAACCCGACACGTCCTATCCATAAGATTTTTGCCACGCCCAATGGCAGTCAATTTATTATTTTATTTTATCAAACTACTGTATTCACCAACATCACAATAATAATTACTTCAATGGACGCGCTTGGCTCCAGCTGGTTACGATTTGTCTTTGATAAATTATGATTTGTCCATTTGTAATGCACGTGTTTGTGGATTTTGCATTATGCTCTATCAGACTGGTACTAATTGAGATAGGTATTGTAATCATAATTTTCGTAATTTACGCAACTCAGAGTGAGCAAATATTTACTCAGCGATATTGAATGCCTACCTCGTTTTATTGTAGCATAAATTACTTATAGTAAGAGCATCATTTGAAATAATACTTATAAGGGAAAGCACCGACCCTGTCAATTCAAGTATTTTATGAGAAAGAACTATTGATGTTTTCTTACATTCCCAATGCCCACGTGAAGGCAGTTCTTTCAAATCTTGGAAAAGGCAATCGACTGTAATAACATTAAAACTGGGAAAAGTTGCCAACATTAATATTCATTATTATGTGTATTATGTTTATTTCCCAGTTTTATGTAGTATACGCAACTTTTAAAGATTTGACCCATATTATTAAAAATTACCTTGAATCTTGAAAGAAGCATTTAATTCTGAAACTATAGGAAAGTATTTGCTACAATTTTTGTCGTTTCGGAGGATAAATCGTTTTTAGCGCTTCTAGGCCATTAGGAATTACTTTTTGGAGACAAACTCTTTCTACTGTGTGTCAAGGACGCTCGGTCTTTATAATTAGGTGTAACGAAATTACCCGTTTATCCTATCAGATATCTCTCCGTTGCTATTCCTGGAGACTTGCTCAGGTTATAATATACCGTAAAATAATTATCTACCCGTAGTTCTTTATCACTCATTTTCATCCACGCGTTTTGGATATACATCAAAATCACTTCTGTTATGAAGTTATTTATTTGATGCGTTTTTACGCTTTATATTCTAACGACCATTAATGACTGCGGACAGTGACTTTCACCACGGTTTGGCCTCATTACTATATACAGTAGCTAGATTAGTTCTACTTTGAAGTTCACCCTTAACTCATACATTAATGCTACTCATTCCTTCGAAGAATTCCAAAAAATTTGAGTCCAGATTTCAGAACCTTTGGTTTTGAAAGGGGTTCTTGATTTCATTCTTTATTTTCAAAGCAGTATGCTTAGTCAAGAAAGTTTAAAAATTTTACGCCGATCTGTCACTTTTGGGAAATGGTGCCGGAGCACTCTTTTAGAATGGGACCGAGAGTCCTCTCGTGTGAAAGTAAAAAGTTCCCCTCTCAGCCAATCCCACTTCTGGCTCAACGTTACCCTCCACATAGCCTACGAGGGATTCCTTCTTTATAGACTTGCGGAAGCGATTTTTTTCCCTCCGCCCGGAACCAAGCTGGCGGACACGATCAATCTCTGTTATAATATTGGGTGCTATGCACTTCCGATCGCTCTACAGTGGTCCTATTTCTCCTACCGTGTGGAACTCCCTGCTTTTATCAATGGCTACATCTCATTTTACGAGGAATTTAAAGGTTAATATTTTTTACAAAATCATATAATTATAATTACCATACATTGGTAGGAATGAAATGTGGTTAATCCCGGGATTTGCGTCTTCTTAGAAACTTTCATAATCCCGGCGCATCAAGAAGATGCAGATGGATGCGAGCGTCTTCTAAATTCCTACTGCCAGACTGCTGTCGTCGTCACTTGTCAGACTTTTCTCATTTTTTTAACAGATCCCAAGAGGAATTACTTTCTCACCTCATTATTCACGGATGAGAAGGGTTACGTCCCAATTCATATCAAACTTGTACTTTTATGCGTGCAAATGCAACTCTGGCTGAGTACTTGGGCAATCATTTTGTTATTTGGGTTCATTTTGTATGTTTATTCATTCGCAGGGATTACCGTGCTCCGAGAGATGCGGTAATGATTATTCAGAAATACGAATTTTTATTTTTAAAATAATATATCGAATGTTTCTGATATTTGTGCATATTATAGTGACATTTTGAATAATTGGGGATAATAATAATTATTATTACAGTTATTCCCACCAGAGAGCCACTAAAGATTCTAAATGTAAGACCAAGGATGTTCTACGGACACCTGAAGCCTTCACGACAATGTTCTTTCGCTTCCTAGTTCTCCAAAATATGTTCAATTTCATTTTCCAGTACTCATACTTCCCTATACAAAAACTGTTGATGTCGGGTGTGGCTGTGTGTGCCATGTACGGGGCGATTAAGGTCCATGAACCAGGAGCTGTCCTCCTAGCCATGATTGTCGGCATGACACTCACACATCTGGGAATTATTTTTAGGAAGTTGGGTGAATTCTATGAAGTGTCCTCAGCCGTATTGGAATCCTGGAAAGGTCAAGGGAAATTGACGAGCAAGGTCCTCAATGCGAGTAGACCAATTAGAGTTAATTTGGCGGACTACTACTACGTCCAGAAAAGTACTATTTTAGTGCTTTACGGGGTGATTGTGAATGCCGCTATTACGCTCCTTCTGGGCTCTTAAAAGGAATTTGTACATTTAAGTGGGTCACTGTTTAGAATGTATTACGCAATTATTTTAAATGTATTGGGATGTAATAATTAGCCGTGGTTATTGTTACAGGCGATAATGCTGAGATAGCCTCACATGAATTATGCAATGGATTCTAAATAATTATTAATTACTCAAGGCGTAATAATTTCAAGTGCGTATTTGTGTTTTATGTATAATTATTTATAAGGGGAGAAAGTGAACATTTTTGGGGAAAGTAAAAGCATAGGCCGATTTTCTCAATAGTGACTCTCCTTATAACGACACTGTACACACGCTGCAATGACACTATACATCCCTTATATTACGGATGGATCTTACAATTAGTTTCGCATAATTATATCCTTTTAATGGCACGAGTTATAATAGCAGTTACCTTATAAACCTCGTTTTCTTTCCTGTCTATATAAACAGTACACTCTCTATATAATGATTTCAGAGGGATAAGTAAAATACGGAAGCCAATGTACAAAAACCTTCGGACACTAACTACTGAGGTTGGAGCAGTTATAATGGGACACTTGAATTTGTTAAATATTTATAATTAAAACTTCGAATGAATTGTTTTTGTATTTTTAATTTGAGAGCCTTGCTTCTTGTTCTTCAGTAGGAGTCGTATTTTCCAATTATTGTAGACGCGATCGATCAGGGCACAGTCAGCTTTGTTTCACTCTTGTTGGAAACATTTTCTGAGTCCCTTTTATGCCTGTGCTCAACGCGTTAACATTTTTATTTTGAGATATTCAAACCCAAAAAAGTCCACAGAACTGGTGTCAGGAGCCTTCACGGGGATATCCTTGTTATCTGTGATTTTTATCCTTATAGTATTTCTGACGGTCTCCTCGTAATCCCGGTGTTTCTTGAACGTGTTTGATGTAGCTTCGTCATTGTGGAGTTTGACCTTTAATGTCTCACTTGGGTAGAGCAGAAGGGATGTATTTCTCACAGTATGGTCTCAAAACATTCTTAATATAGTTAGAGTTTATTTTGACATTTTGAGAAGCTCGGACCAGCAGTAACGTGACATGACCGTAGACGCCTGCGACACCCATGAAGGCGCTACAAAAGTTGTCCTTGCTACATAATATATTTTCAGGGAGTTCTTTTTCTATAGGGGAGGGTCGTTTCTTGAGTGACGGTCTTCCGACATATTTCGCTGCGCGATATTCACGTTCAGTTTTAGTTACCCTAGACTACGAAATTTGTGACTCCTAGTATTGCACGACAGCTAATTTCCACATGAAAATTTGCTAGAACCTATTGTCAAAGTTAAAGTTAATTTTCTTCGACAACTTTGAGGGTTTGACACGAACAATGTCATTAGAAAATGACACCGACTAAAAGTTGACCATTGAAATTCTGCCATTGAAATTATGCTAATCAGAGAGTGAATTTGAGTGTCCCATTATAACTGTTCCACCCTCAGTATTTATGTATAATTACATTTTATCAATGGTCAAGCATATGTATAAACAACAAAAAGAAATTATTAAAAATAGCAAATATAACATCAACATTAAAACAACAACCAGTAGGCAAAAGTGCAAAGTTCTGTTCTGTTCATGGAAAATAAAAATAATTAGTAATTAACTTTAGTCTGATCAAATTATCCATATTATTCTGTCGCATTTAAACTTCTCTACTGTGAGAATTCCATTCCAAAGGTAAGCATTTTAGGGGGGAATTTTAAATGTAAAGCTCCTCAGATGTATTGTAGTATTTTTTTGATTTGCTTATACAAGGTATAATTACTTAGGCGGATGAGAATAACTCCTGATTTCATAATTCCCTGTGTTGAGGAATGCCTTAGCCTTTTAATTCATCTGATTATGGGATTGGAATCACAGGGAAAACAATAAAGAACACTCACGAGCAGCCCTTTTTTCTCAGTACTTTTCTCATAGCATGTATGTATCACACTCCCCCAGTCATTCAAAACTGTATGGAATTCCTAGATACACGATGGAAGTTGTGAGAAAATGTATCAGAAATTCCATAAGCCATATAGGATCATTAGCAATCATTCAACACGTCCGAAATCAGACCTGGCATTCAAGTTCAAGTAAAACTTTACACGTTCATGTCAAGTGTACAAGTTAATTTAAACTTCAGACTAGAACCTCACGTTCGGGTCAACATGACATTTGAACTTGATTTTAAGACTCGAATCAAGTTCATGGTCACGCCTTTATGAACAGACTTCACATCAATACAATGATCAAGTTCAGAGCAAATAGCTACAAAACCCTGAACATTAACTTGACATTTTATAGTCAAGTGTCAAGTTCCTATTCATCCGCTAATTTAAATCTTAACGTTTTTGTGTGAAATTACGAAACCGGTATGTCCGGAGTTTCAACGTGCAACGTGCTCAATTATTAGAAGCAAAATCTGTCTTGTTTTTCCTTCGTTGTTTAAGTTTTGCTTAATCTTAACTTGCTTTTTAATCTTTGCTTTCAATAATCTTATTTTCAAAAACAAAAGGAAAATAAGCACATTTGAAGAATCTTAACAGTGCGAAGATGTTGATCCTAGAAGTCAAATCCCGCCAAATAGCCGAAATAATGACCGAAGGATCATAACACTTCACATATTGTGATTCTGCAAAAACTACAGCTGCAAATACTGCTCAATTTTAACAGTAATTATTATTTATCCCATATTTTGATATTTCATTGCAGAAAATAATTCAAAACAAATTTCAGGTAATTTTCTAGACTTTCCATTTATACGTATACATGCAATAGATACTATAACTTGAAATTATTATATTAACAATATATCATTATTTCATTAATTAATATTATTATTTATATGAACTTGATTACTCCGGTTCGTATCTTCCTATAAAAAATCAAGTTCATGTTTGGGTCTTAAAATTGATGAAATAATCAAGTTCATGTTAAGTTCAAGTGCGAATCATTAGTTGAACCGAACTTGATGCCAGGTCTGGTCAGAAACTTGAACGCAATTATTATAAGTTAGGGTATCATAGTAAGTTTTTAGAAAAATCCTATAAGTTGGGTAGCACAAATCTTGCAATTGTGAGTAACATAGGCAGTTTTTAAAAAATCCTGTAAGTTGGGTGCCATATTTCCTGCAAGTTGGAGTACCGCAGGACATTTTCAGAAACATTCTATGGTTTGGGGGTACCATAAAACATTTTTAGAAATATCCCCAACTTCCTTTGACAAGGATTCTGCGCTCCCCAGTAGTGGTCGGACCAATTCAGTTTAAATTGCAATTTTACAATTCAATTCAATTCAGTTCATTTCAGGGATTTTTCAATTCAATTCGATCATTTACTGAACCAAATAATTCAATTTACCTGTTGAATCGAATTGAATTGTTTTCTTTGAATTCCTATTCAAAACAATTTCAGGCTGAATCAAAACCGATATTGTAAGGATAAGTTTAGCACCATCTTTGTGTCAATATAACCAGCATTAATATGTGTTAATATTTTTAGGGTGGCGTCAGCCCCCTTATAAGAAAGTGTTGTCCGTGGATGCTTGGGACTGTTTGTCCCGACGTTTTCCTCCAAACCAATTTTGTTCAAACATTTTGTGAACATTCTTTAAACCACTCTCTTGGAGGAGTTCTTTATTGGTTGAAATCGTAATGCGTGTTCCTACCAAGGTTCCTACGTATAAAAATCAAAAACGACAAACTGTTCCACCGATTTCAATGGATTTTTTTTACACTTACCAGTCAGTACTACTAGCTTAATTTTTTCAAAAATGATCAAAATTTTGCATTTTTTAAATGAGCTCAACATAAAACTATCACCGTATGCTGCGTATAATAAGATGGGGTAATCTTTAAGTAATGTTCGATTAAATAACTATTTTATATTTATTCTTGACAATATATTTCACGAAGACTTTTCCCTTAGGAATATTACAGGTAAGGACCAGTCTCTAAAATTAACACACTGAAATATTTCTAACCAGAGAGGCTAGTTCCTATCCCTTGCCCTATTCAATCCAGAATGTCCTCTCTACACACATCCATCCTCTCATCTCTCATCTATTTACATCTTCCAGAATTAAAGATATTCAAATGTGGATGTGGAGAGTTCTTCCTAAGGAAAACGTCTCTTAAGATTAACATACTATTTTAACATCCTTACACACCCCCTACGTACGGAAAATTTCGACCTCGAAATTTAAAACAATTAGATTCCATAAGGGATATGAAGGGAATTATAGATTTGAAATTAATACAAACATAAGTATTAAAACATGTAAACTATTGTTCTGGTCTCAATTTGAAACAAAATTGAGTACCAGGAAAAACAAACAAAAACAAAAAAAACAAAAATATTCTTACATTCTCTCAAAAAAAAAATATAATAAGGTAATTCATTTGAGCAAATACAATTTGTAATGTATTCTAAGGAAAATCAATAATGTCCGAAAATGATACGGACGGGACACTCCATATACTTATGTCCAGGTTTGTAGCAAGCCTTGCATTGATAGTTGTATCTTGAACAATTGAACATTGAATGTCCTGTTTGCCTGCATTGAGCGCAAAGTTTTGGCAGATGCGTAATAACATCCGGATCCATATCAAATATGAAAGGATAATCGTCTGGATACGGTATTGGAATGGTTTCCTTAAGGAATCTGTTTTTCATCTCCCAAATACAAGGTGGAAATAGAGCCAGAAGATCTTTTTGGAAGTTCCAAATGTGATGTGGGGTACCTGAAATATGTACTAAACGTTCTCTCATATTAAACTGCCACAAGTCCACAGAACATTCAGCTAAAAACTTTCCCAATTCCTTTTTGGTAGTTCCCTGAGGTCCCATGACAATGCCAATGCATTCCACCGGAACCCTTATAGTGGTAGAAACTTGATCCTCTTCTTGCATCACTGTCGGCTTCATATAATAAGTAGCGTCCGACGGGAATCTTATATACGGAGCGGTTTCCACTCTGTGTGAATCCATGTGATGACTAAGGAATTGTAAGGTTGGAGTAGGTAGGTTACACACATGACATCTGGCCTGATCATTCACACTGTGAATAGAGAGTGGCATCTCCGGTCTCCAAGGATGAAGTTTGAGATGTTGTGGAATTTCCGGGGAAACCTTGACGGTCATAGGCGGTGTGTTCGAAGAAGTGCGCGACGTACCTGGTTCTTCCTTTATTTCCGGAGGGAATTTCATGTTTTTGTATCGCTGGAGAGTATCTATAACTCGATCCAGTTCCAGGGCATCTTCTTCTTGTTTTGTAAACAAATACTCCATGGATTTTGTTGCTTGAACCGCTTCGAGTCTAGCATTGAAAAGGTCTACCGTGTATTTAACATCCATTCCGATACTAAGGAATATCAATAGAAAGACATGATTAACAAACATGATCCTCGTATTTACTTTTCCAATGGTACACATGTATAGTTACTTGAACATATGTATACATATGTAATCAGATATGTATTCATAAGAAGTTATTTTTATTTTCTTGGCACAATGTAATAAACGCACTCTGTAGAGTTTGAGTCAATTTATATTCAGGGTACTAAAACCGGGCACATCGTCGAATTCGACGGTTGTATTTGTAGTGTTAGTGTTACTTACGAAGAGATCATTTTCTCAAATATTTTTGAGTTTGTTGGAAATCCACGATATGCCAGATTACAGTCACCCAATGACATAAAAGTCTGTAATAAAAGAAAAATAATTTGGGTATTAATATATATATTCACATATATAGATCTGGCACTGTACATTCGATTTATCATACCAGAAGTTCACTGATAAGTTATTCCTAAGGAATAATGTTAATAATTTGTATGAAAATTAAATAAGGCAATCACTGTAATACACAAATGAAGTAAAGATCGGCGTGGGTCACTAAAAAAAAATTATGGCGAAGACCACGCTGAACTTTTGTATTTTAATCTTTATATGAGAAGGACGGAGGCTTTCTGGCAACAAGTCTTTTTGGACGAGATTGTACCTGGGAGGGGTCAAACCTCGTGGCTTGTTTAAATAATTCCTGAGATACTGAAGACGCTGAAAGACGTCGCTTGTTTCCTGAGGAAACATTATCAACTGGAAATGCCTCAAGTGAATCTACAAATACCTCCTCAGATAATTGGACGGGGGCAATTACTGGAGGATTTGTACGTCCTGGTATATCAAATGGGAAATTATCGGGAACACTTTGAGTTCGAATACTTTTGGGCTTTATAAGTTTCCGTATTTTGGAAGCCGGAGGATGTGAGTCCTCTATATTATTAGTTTTTCCCTGAGGGATTTTAACAACTTCCAAAGAAAAAATTTCAATGTTAGTTTTGGTCTTACCCTTAAAAGTCCGAAAATTCGTAGGATTAACTATCTTATTACGAATGGAGTCCTGAATTTGAGAAATATTTATGTGAGAACTTGAAGTCACTGTAGGAAAAACTTTATGAATGACCTTTTTACACTTAAGTTTTTGAACTCTTGGAGATTTATCTCTGACAAAAGGAATTTCCTTCTGTAACGCACTGATACGTGATGATTTCCGAAGCTTCACAGGAGTGTCTTGTCGTACTGGTATACAAGGAAGTACTGACGGAGATACTTGTGTGTGTGCACTTGGTCCGTGTATATTGATGAGAGAGTGAGTGAGTGAGTGAGAGACGGCCTCTGGGACACGCCCTGTTGCCAACTCATTACTCTCCTCCCGCACGTCTGTATGTTCAG
The DNA here is from genome assembly GCA_947179485.1 of Allacma fusca. Classification (NCBI taxonomy): domain Eukaryota; kingdom Metazoa; phylum Arthropoda; class Collembola; order Symphypleona; family Sminthuridae; genus Allacma; species Allacma fusca. The sequence goes on from OX359245.1 coordinate 54,553,439, forward strand.
AGATACACGCCGTGTGCGTCTGTGACGTGGCAACACGGTGTGGATCGACGACGGGTCGTTTCCTCTCTCTCCTTATACACTTAAAGAATTTATTCTCCCACTTAGGAAAATAAATGAGTGTCTGTACACTCTCAAACTTTTCCTTATAAGCACACAAGATAGCGATTTCTGCCTGTTCTTTTCGCTCAATATTTTCCTTGAAGAGTTTAATTATTTTAGGTATGATCATGTCGTTAAACACATTATAAAATTCACACAATGTATAATTCAACTGTTCCTGAGGAACCGATTGTGTATCACTGACATTATTGAGTTCAATCTTTACAGGATTTAAAGTGTCGTCTGTTGCTACTAATAGTGATAAGGAACTTATAATATCCTCATGATTTTGTTCCAGAATATCATTTTGAATGTCTATAGGAATAGTATTAGTAGTTATTGAGAGGGTTTCATTTCGCCCCTGTAATGTGTTTAGATGGGGAGAAAATAATAATTCATGTGATGAATGTGATTTTGCGGAGGGAGTCGTGACGCAACTATGGAAAGATTCATGAAGTGAATTAGAAATACTCAATCTACCTAGACTAGTTTGATGAAGATATTCATTGAGATAATTGTTCATGGGATTGTCCTCCTCAAAAACGTCAGAGTCACTAAGAACATTCTCAAAACGTGAAGAGTCTGGATTTTGTATCGCGGTTATATCACTGTCTACAGATTTAATAGACGGTGATTTGGTATTTGGAGAATCAGAGGATTTAGTACTTTGATTTCTATAGTCTGTGCCAAAAAATAATTCTCCTGGAATAAAAGTTTCAAGTTGTCGGATTTCAGTAGAAACGGGCTGAAAATTTCCGAACATGTCGGTTGTAGCATGGTTATTATTAGTCACTACATTCGTAAAGTTTGCCATCTGAAACGTAGGACTATATTCCAGATGCATATGTGAGTCATTATTGGGAATGTCATTGTCAATAATATTAGTTTCACTTTGAGTATCAACATTTAAATTGTCATTTTCCTGAGGGAAAGTATTTTCATTATTGACATAATATTCATTCATAATGTTAGAGTTCGGATTTAGATTCAAAGTTACATTTATTATTGGACTTATATTATTTATTTCTTCTTGCACTGGTTCAGCAGAACTTATTATTTCATGCGATGAGACCGTGTCAAGAGGATTAAGAACTCTTCTGGTTCTTTTTGTAGCGGGTAACAAATTAAATTCTGTAATTGTCCGCTTACTACGTGTATTACGGAACGGGCCTGAATTTATTCTCGGAACCGATTCCGGTTGATGAGTAGCACTTTGCGCATAAGAGTTACTCTGAAATTCCATCGTGGGAATTATATTTGGAGGAGTTAAATGCTCCTCTGGAATAATACTTAAGTTATTTTCCTGAGTATAATGTCTTTGATTTGAACGATTATTATAAGTATCTGAATTAGACACAATTCTTGAAGAAGAAGGTCTATGTCGGATGTTATTTAGATTGTACTGGCGAGAAGTACTAGGCTCACCAAGTGTACTCATGTTAGAAGAATAATAGGAAGTAGAATTCATACTTCTGGTGCGCATACTGTGTGAACGGTACCTTTCATTATCAGTATGGCTGTGATGTGTAGAGTTAGTGGGATGCGATGTTGGATTTGGAAGGAAAGAGTTGATCAGGCTATTTCCTCGTGTGCCATCAAAGTAACTACCACTACTACTATCGGAATTCAATGATTCACTATATGTAAAATTCCTGTTGGAATTATTATAAGTTCTGGGTTGGTAAAACGGAGTTTGAAACACTGAGCCTTGGCAATTCCACATACTGTCATTTTCACTAAAGTCAATTCCTGAGGGAAAAGTTAAAGGTTCATATGACTCGCACCAAGGTTCTGGACTTATATAAGGTTTCATATTTTCGACATGAACATGCCGATTTCTTTGTCCTTGAGCTGTAATTAGCGGCTTTACTTCAAAAGAAGAATTACCCAAGATTTTAACTATTTCATATGGAGATGACCATTTTGGCCCAAGTTTTGGTCCATCCTGTATTTTCAACACAATTAAATCACCAACTTTATAATTATGCGCGGTCTTATTAGCATTGTAAAGCTTATCACGATTATCTTGTTGAGTCTTGGTGAATTCAACAGCTTTATCCGTCGCCAGCGACAGATCTTGTTGAATTTCCTCTGGAGATTTAGTGTTGTCTGGACATAATACTGGAGTCAATAAGTCAAATTTCGTGATTGGATCACGACCATGGAATAAATAATATGGAGAGTAATTCGTGCCTTGATTAACGTGGAAGTTATGGCTACGCACAGCTAAGGGTAATAATATGTCCCATTTTGAAAAGTCTTTTTCTATATATTTCCTGAGGAAACCTTTTAGAGTACGATTTTGACGTTCAACTAACCCGTTAGATTGTGGGCTATTTGGCATAACCACTATGTGTTTGATTCCGTTTGATTTGAGATAGTCAGTAAAGTCTTTACCCGTAAAATGAGTACCACCGTCCGTGACAATTTCACGCGGACAATGATGCACTGACACTATTGCATTATTTAAGAGTCTAACTGAGTCATTAGCTGTAGCGGTTCTGCTGGGTAAAGCAAATACATAACGTGTGGTATAATCTATCATAACAAGTGCATACTTGTTACCTCGGCTTGTCGTATCAAGAGGGCCGATATAGTCCAAAGCTACTCTTGAAAGTGCTTGTGACGGCGGAGGCAAAGTCTTACGTTGCCCCACGGCAGTCGCATTACGTGGATTATGAATTTGACAGAGTTCACAAGACATTAGAAACTTTTGAACATCACGGAACATATTCTTCCAATAATACCGCATATGTAAAACTGAATAAGTCTTATAAATCGAAGCGTGACCTGTTGTAGGGTCTTCATGTACAAGTTTTAATATTGTCGCACGCATGGCTTTAGGAATAACTAATTTCCACGGATTAGGAGTATTACCTTTATTAAGTCTATAAAGTAATCCATGTATTAAAGCATAATTAGTTCCAAAAATATGTGGCGGGTCACTAATATGATCACCACTCTTATTTAAAGTCATAATAATGTTCCTGAGGAACTCATCTTCATATTGTTTAGTCTTGAATAAATGAATATTACCACCAACTGTAGCATTTATGATCATGTCTTCGGCACCTATTTCCTCTTCAGTCGAGTCGACTAAAGTTGTCCGAAGTCTGCGGATGACGGCTCGAGATAGGCAATCCACATGTGCCATTTTTGAACCTTTGACATGTTCAATGGTATGTGGCTGGGCTGCTAAAATCATGGCCCATCTTGCAATGCGGTTATGAGGATCCTTGATGCTCTGGAGGTACTGCAGGCTGTGATGGTCCGTTCGTATATGTATATGGCGGCCATACACATATTGCCTAAACTTCTCCAGGCCCCAAACAATTGCAAGAGCTTCTCTCTCTCGGGCGTCCCATTTCTTCTCGGCCTCTGTGAGGTTCCTAGAAGCATAATGGATGGGATGCAACTTTTTCCCATCTAAGGATTGGTGTAAAATAGCACCTATGGCATAAGAGCTTGCATCTGTATAAAGATATAAATCAGCCTCAGTATTGAAAAACTGCAATACTGGTGCAGTCATTAATGCCTGTTTCAACTGCCGAAAGGCAGTATCGCATTCTTCAGACCATTTAAATGGTACTCCCTTCTTGCGGAGATCATTTAAAGGCCTTGCGATTGATGCGTAGTCCTTGATAAAATGACGGTACCATTCCGTCTTGCGTAGGAATCTTCTGAGGGAAGCCAAGTCCGTGCAGGGTTCCATATTAATGATGGGTTCCAGTTTGAGGGGGATCGGTGCCTTGCCATCGGCACTGATCCGGAGTCCCAAAAACTCTATTTCCTGGAAGCCGAACTTGCACTTCTTCAGTTTGAACATAAGTCCAAACTGTTTTGCCCGCTGGAGAACCAATACAAAGCGCCTCAGAAGTTCTTCAAAGGTCCCCGCATACACCAGTACATCATCGATGTACACTAGTACTATGGTGTACCGGAGAACTCCAAGAATATCATCCATCATATTCTGGAATTCTCCTGGGGAATTGATGAATCCGAATGGAAGTCGGTTCATACAGAACTTTCCATCCGGTGTGGTGAAAGCCATCTTCAGCCTGGATTTGGCGTCCAACATCCGCTGAAGAAATCCCTGAATGGCATCTAGAGAGATGAACCACTTCGCCCCATGAAGTCGGTCGAATTGGTCCTGTGGGATGGGAAGAGGATACGTGTTCTTGACGACGTGCTTGTTGAATCGTCTCAAGTCAAGCACGTACCTCTTGGACCCATCAGCCTTCATCACAAGTAGGACTGGGTTGTTCCAAGGAGAATCGCAAGGGGACACAATGCCTTGCTTGATGTGGAGTTGGACCAACTCCCGTAACTCCTGCTGCTCGGTGAAAGAGAGCCTGTATTGTGGAGTGTACACCGGTTTGGAGTCCCCTGTGTCAATGGTCACATACTTGTAGTTGACACAGCCAAACTCGGTGTCGTCCTTGGCGAAACAACTCCTGTAGTTGTTGATGATGTTCAACAATTCGGTCTTCTGGTCCTCCCTTAACGTTGGACCGAAATTGCAATCCTTCGATTGCAATGGGTCAAGAGTCTTCGTAGGTGATTGCCGCGTCTCCGGACAATCACCCGCTCCGACCTCGACACCATTGAATTGGTCGAAGGTAGCAAACCGGCGGAGGGTTTGAAGCCTTTTTGGTCTTCTGGATGGATTCCAGACCAACGTGTAGGAATCTCCATCTTCCATTGGACAGACAATGTCCCCAAAAAGAAGATCCTTCCTCAGAGTCCGATTTGGGGAAATGAGGACATTCCCCGTGAAGCTGTCGGTTGACTTCACATCAACACGCGTCCATGATCTCGGTAGAAGCTCATATGGACGGGTGGTTCGGACCGTATTCATCCTTCGGATTTTGGGATGATGGGAAGTTGAAGAACTTGATGTAGAATTTGTAGAATTGTTGGAAGGTAAGTTGGAGTTTCCTGAGGAAATTGTTGAATTGTTGTCCTCATTGTTGAAATTGTTGTCAATATTGAGTTCTGGGTACATTGTAGCTGTAAGTGTACCATGATTAACAATGGCTCGATGCTTACGTAAGAAATCACCACCAAGTAAGAGTAAAGTATTAGACTTGGGGATAACTGCGAATTGATGCGAATGTAAAATGTCATTAATATAATAATGTATGGTAGCAGTCTTATTGTAAGTAATTGTAGAATTAGATACTGTTTGTGTTATGGATTTGTCATGATGTAGATGGAGTTTAATCCCTTGAGGATTATTTTGTTGAATATTGTAGACGCATGACGGAGAAATCGTAGAAATACCTGCTCCATCATCGCACAAAGCCTCAACTGTGAAGTTATTTCCAAAAATTTTCAAATGGAAACGGACGTCTGTGTCTGAGAATTGTTCACGTTGAGTAGTAATGAAGTCATTGTTCAGGACAGAGGAAGTGTCTGATAATACCACTGAATCAGGGGTAACTTGAGAAAGGACATCTTCTTGTACCTGAGTCTTCATGACTTTGACTTTATTCATTCCTTTGGAATGTGGTTGTAAAGTTGAATTAATTGTTGTAGATTGTGTAATTTGTGATTTGCCATTAGTAGAATTATTTACAGTTGTTAAACCATCAGTCAGATTTCCCCGCGGAATCTGACTAATTAGTTTAAAGTATCTTGATTGTTGATTTGTGGTTGATTTTGTCCTGAAGAACGTTGATTAGTAGAATTGGATACTAATTGTAAGAAATTATTCAATAAATTTCCATTGTTGGGTCCATGGTTGGGTTGCCCATTGTTGCGGTAGCTACTGTTATAGTAGGTACCATTGTTGATGTAATTGTTATAATTATCATTGCCTCGATAATTATGGCCACGGAAATTTCCTCTGGAATTTCCTCGAAATCCTGAATTATGAAATGTCCTTCCATAATTGGCATTGTTGCTATGATAATTGCCTCTTCCATTGTTGGGATTATTGGAATGTCCCCTATTGCCCCTATTGGATTGTTGTCCACGACCAGAATTGTTGCCAGTATTGTTGTTGTCTTGTTTGTAACGACTGTAACATTTTGACGCAATATGCCCCGGTTTGGAACATATTTGGCAACTCTGAGTCGATTGTTTGAAGTTTTTAACTTTAGTAGAAGTATTGTCATCTTTTGTGCTTTCAGCAGTTTTTGCCAAAAGATCTCCCTTAGGGAGTACGGGTGCAATAGTAGGAGTAATTGTAGCAGAGGTTGATGAAGGTTGTGAAATCAAAGTCTTTTCACCTTCAAGAATAGTTTCAAGTCGTGCCGAAAAAATCGAAAAATTAGCTTTATGTGGTTCTTGTATGAATCGGCTAATTGAGTACGGCAACTTGCGGATCATTCGGTTAACTTTAGTCTTTATAGTCATTTTACCATCAATTTGTGACAGTAAAGAATTCAATTCTGAGATGAATTTAGAGACAGGCTTAGTAGAGTCAAATTTGTAAAGTTCAAGTTTAGCCTCAGCTCTATCAGCTTTATGTTCATTTTTGAAATGTTCAATAAATTCATGAAAGAATTCATCCAAAATTGTGTAAGGTCTTTTTCGAGAATTACGCCATTCCCTTAGGGAAAATTCAACACTTTCAAACCATGAAACTACCTCGAGAGATTTTGAATGTTTAAAGAACTGATGTAATAATGGTATGAGGTAACTAGGCTCTAGACCTAATTCTTGAGCTTCCGCATTGAATGTATCAGCGTATAGTTCGGCATCAGATGAGATTTCGTAAATAATAATGCGATCTTTAAATACCTTAAATAGTCGCTTTTGTCGATCCAAGTGTGCCAGGGAAGTCTGTTGATCCTGGTCCTTGGGTTCATCCTCCTCGTCAGAAGATGAGGCATGAATGCGCCGATATGCTCGGGATGTGGAACATTTCCGACCAGTTTTGAAATTTTTGAAATCCTCCTCTAAAGTCTGGATTTTCTTTTTCCAAGCCTCCAATGTTTCCTGAGTCTCCTTAGGAATTATGGGTTGTTGATTGAGACAGGAATAGTCCATAGGAGATGTTCGTGAAAAACCCGGAAAAGCTGCTCCGGATCCGAGTCCTGTATTCTTATTGGATGGTTGTTCAGGAATAAATGTATCATGAATTGTGGCAAAGCTGTATGTACCACCAGCTAATTTATAATTGTTAATTTGTTCCTCAATTTCAAGTCTTTTCTTTTCCAATGTAACTTCACAAGATTGTGTCTGTTGCACATCCTGAGGGGAATTTTCAGTTTCATTATCTGAGTCACCCATGGTTCACAGCAATAGCCACTATAGGAAATTAATGTATTGTAAATGAAAGTTACTGGATCACTGCGAAATTGAGAATGTCTATCAGTGTGGTAAGTGCACTTTGATCAGCACAGGGGAAGATGAGTATTCTGGATGAGGGAATTTAAGAGTACTGACTACGCGTTTGCGCACTAGAGAAAACTCGTGAGATGTCCACGCCGAAGATGAGATTAGGGAAGATGCGGCATGGCAGATCCAAGATGGATGCTCGCACTATGTACACGATTGTCTTTGGATATAAATGTTAGATTTCCTATGGAAAAGTATCTGGAAATCACTAATTATTGTAAAAAGTTCACGCAACAATAAACACTCGGAGATCTTCAGAAGCACGCTCCACCAGTGAAAGGTAGGATGTTTGGGTGATAAATGTTTATGAATTTAAAATTAATATTAAACCCAATCCTAAATATCCTGAACCTTTATAAGGGATGTAGTTCAAAGACACGGAGAGCCCTTTCACAAACTCTCCTAAAAGCACTTAAATGAGGGGTACTGCCTAAGTGGCACGAGTGTATGCTGCGTATAATAAGATGGGGTAATCTTTAAGTAATGTTCGATTAAATAACTATTTTATATTTATTCTTGACAATATATTTCACGAAGACTTTTCCCTTAGGAATATTACAGGTAAGGATCAGTCTCTAAAATTAACACACTGAAATATTTCTAACCAGAGAGGCTAGTTCCTATCCCTTGCCCTATTCAATCCAGAATGTCCTCTCTACACACATCCATCCTCTCATCTCTCATCTATTTACATCTTCCAGAATTAAAGATATTCAAATGTGGATGTGGAGAGTTCTTCCTAAGGAAAACGTCTCTTAAGATTAACATACTATTTTAACATCCTTACAAGGGTAAGGAGGGATTACCTTAGCTGACGCGCCACCCTAGCCAGCTTTGTAGTATTTAAATACGCCCGGCGAACCAAATGGTTTACAATTCAGTTCAATTCATAGAGTGAACTGAATTGAATTGAATTATTTTTTACTGAACCGAATTGAAACCCAAATTTTAATCCAGTTCAGTATTCGAACTGGATTGAATTGTAAAATTTGAATTGAATTGAATTGTTCCGACCACTACAGTCCCCAGCGCTCGTACAAGACTTGCCTGCCTTTATATTGTTTCGATTTTAACTTACAATTAGTAATAGAAAGATGAGGAAAATATAACCAGTGTATGATTATAATTTATTTAGTTTTTTGAATTCCTACGTGAAATTATTTGGCTGCAATTTTATTTTAAAAAGTGTTACACGCTATTTCCTCATAGAACATCAGTGTAGGGTGTGGGTATGGCAATTTGAGGAGATCTATAGGTATGAAAATGTTAATGGTAGTTAGCTTAATTGTTTAAACTACGGGAAAGTATAAGATCCTGTAATAAAATCGTTTGAGATATCTGATACTTTAATCCTCTAGATTTTACATGTAGGATCCTCCTATCAGACCTTACAAATAGGATCAACCAGAACATTTCACCATCTCTGAATTTGACATAAAATCATACTAAATCTGTTAGGCGGTCCTTAGGGAATACCCGGAAAAATAATGGAAAAAATACGAATTCGCTGAATCGATTCCAACCACTATTGTGCATGCAATTATTCAGGACCAATATATGGAAAGTGGTCATAGCTGTATCTCAGAAATTCGTGGTTGGAATCGATTGAAATTTGGCATGGCGGTCTCTTAAGGCATTTCAGGGAGGTCCATTACTACGAAAGTGCCAAAATCCGAAAAAACCGAAAATACCCAGGAAATATAAAATTCGGATTTCTGACGACGCGGACCCCTATTAGAATCATATAAGGAAGCTGTATTCGAAAATTCAACAAAATCGGACCAACCGTTGCTGAGTTAAAGCTATGAGCACCATCGCACTACTATACGCCTCACCCAACCTGGGGTAACGAATTCAGATTTTTTCCACTATTTTTCCGGGCATCCCCTAAGTACCACCTAATAAATTTAGTATGATTTTATGTCAAATTCAGAGAAGGTGAAATGTTCTGGTTGATCCTATTTGTAAGGTCTCATTAAATTCACTTTAGGTAATTACGTTGAGCACAATTACCAGAGAAACTTGATATGTTTCTCACATATGTATGTACATTCTTACTTTTTTAACGAAAGTAATTACCTGCCCATACATACAGACTCAAATCGGAGACTCCAAAATTGTTAAATCATATGAAGATAGATATTATGGTGAATATCTGAACCTCGTACTTTGCTCATCCAGAATTCCGCAATACAAATTCCTACAAATACTCAATGCAGACGATTCAACATTGTCTGTTGATGTATCCAAACTGCTTCGATTATTGCATTACAAAAAAATACACACAATTTAAATACATATAGCAGTGCCATCTATCACATGCCCTGCTTAACACTTCGCTCGAGTACTTGTAAATAGAATAGATTGTACTCGAAAAGTTGTAAATAGTAAATACTAGTTTTTATGAGGGAAGGAGCGAAGCGATATATTGGAACCGTCTCAGTGGAGTGGTAGCTGAGTTTCTCTCCAATAGTAGTTTCACACTATGGGCCCTACACGCATGGGACCACTACCGTTGGATGCAATTTTACATGCAGATGCTCGGAACGGGTTTCATTTGTCAAAATAACGAAAACGATGAGGCATTTTTTATTTTTCATAGTTTCGATTTGTTTAAATTTTGGAAATAGTAATCGCCCATACGTTGGACACAGGTGGAACTCGACGCTCGAACACGATATTAATCATAAAATCACAATGTTTCTAAATTTCCGAAAAAAAATCAAAATTTTAAAAACCTTTCAGGGGAAGGCAAATCAACCTAACGCATTGCACAAATGCTCACGACATGCACAAATGTCTTGTACAAACGCTGAGGAGCGTAGAATTCTTGTCAAAGCAAGTAGGGGATTTTTCTAAAAATGTCCTATGGTACCCTCAAACTATAGGATTTTTCTGAAAATGTCACATGGCTCTCCAACTTGCAGGATATATGCCACCCAACTTACAGGATTTTTTTAAAGGTTTCGATAAAATCCAATATGACATCCGGGATTCCTGGTACATTTTCTCACAGAGCTTGCATCCTATCGGAGTCCCATACAGTTTTGAATGACTATTTAAACATGTTTTACGTATCTACGTATGTATGGGTGTTTTTCGTTTGTTTTTTATTTTAGAATTTTCTCATGTATTATAAATTATATCCGAACAACCCTGTACATAAGCAGATTCTGACAATAAATCAGAATGCATTTTCTCATGTAATTATATGAACTTGCTGTAAAACTTCTAGAAGACTTATACTAGAGCTTGGGGGCTTATACTTAAAAAATGCTTGAAATTGGAATTCCAAAGCTGCAGATAGCTCCGACAGTATCAGTTAATGTTTCAGTTCACTTGCTTCATCGCACGGAATATTTGTGACTGTTTTGTTCCTTCCGAAAAATGCCATTAAAGGGAATCCAGGTGATAGAGTTAGCCGGTCTTGCTCCGGTCCCATTTTGTGGGATGGTTTTGTCCGACTATGGAGCAACGGTCATTCGGGTGGATAAGGTATAGTTCACAAAAAATTGAAATAACAAAGAATTACGTTGTCAATATATTTTAGAAAATTGTTGAATTACAAGTTGGATATTTGGAAAAATCCAGGTGCGAAGCACTATGAATTTAGATCGCCTAGCGAGAGGCAAGCAATCTGTAGCTGTGGATTTGCAAGCAGAAGAAGGGCAGGAGATTGTTAGAAAGCTGGTGGCCAACGCGGACATCATTTTGGATCCTTTTCGTCCAGGTAGGAACGAGTTATTTTATTTTATTTTTAATCCGTCTCGTAATTAATATTCCAATGTGCACAAACACACACACACTTCTGAAAAAAACAAATACACAGGAGTGATGGAAAAATTAAACCTTGGCCCTAAAAGACTCCTCGAGGAAAACCCAAGGCTCATTTACTGTCGCATATCCGGTTATGGGCAAACCGGTCCTTATTCTAAACAAGCTGGACATGATATCCACTATGTAGCTTTATCAGGTTCGATATACACGATTTAACTGCAGGCAGAATTCGTTCCATATGAATCCCAAATTAAAATATTACGTTGAAAGGTCAAATTCCCAATTTGCCTATATTTCAAAATTTTACTGCTATTTAGGGATGCTGTCCAGGTTGGGTTCGAAGGACCAAAATCCGTTCCCTCCAATAAATCTCTTAGCGGATTTTGCTGGGGGTGGACTGAATGCTGCTTTTGGGATAATGCTTGCTCTGCATGAGAGACACACCTCTGGCAAAGGCCAGGTATAGGTTGAACTGCGCCATTACAAAACGTACACATTTGTTTACTATTACTGATGGTATTTTGATTGGTTTTTACAGGTTATTGATTGTAGCATGGCAGAAGGTACAGCTTACGTGAGCTCCTTCATTTTCAAAGGTCAGGGCTTGCCTTACTTGAATGGGACAAAAAGGGGTGAAAATATGTGAGTTTCAAACTTATATGTAGCTAAATGTATACCTGTACTCCCACATTTTTGCTCCAAGTTCTGTTGTTGCGAGTCTCAAATCACCGTGGGATTTTATACGTATGTAGGTATCTTATCAATAATTTATGATTATTCCCAGGTTGGACGGTTCAGCTCATTTCTACAACACTTACAAAACACGGGATGACAAGTACATAGCTGTGGGGCCAATTGAGCCCAAGTTTTATAAGGAATTTATACGTGGGCTGAGTTTGGAGGGTGAGCCCGTGGCCACGGACCAGCTCAATTATTTTGAGGAGTATAAGAAGCAGATAGCGGACCGTTTTGCTACGAAAACCCGGGACGAATGGGTGACGATCTTTGACAAACTTGATGCTTGCGTCACCCCAGTGCTGGAATTTGACGAGGTGGCTCAACATCCTCAGCACAAGGAGCGTCAATTTTTTACTAAAAATCCCCACACGGGGCAATATGAACCCGAACCTTCTCCTCGACTTTCCAGGACTCCAGGGAAAGCCCATTTGGAATTCCCGGACCCGAAGGAAGGAGAGCATACTTTGGCTATTTTAGAGAGTGTTGGCTACTCAACGGAGGATATTCAGGATTTGACCAAACGGGGGATCGTAGCGTCCAAAAATGCAAATATTAATTGAAACTATATTTTCTATATTTTGGAAAGCAAAATTCTGGGATTGGTTTTACGCTGTTATTGCAAAGGCTATTAAAATATTATTGTAGATCAAAGGGTAAATAAACAGTCAATTGTAAATAAACTCGAGTGATAGCAGCTTAGTCAAAGTTTAGCGTTTATTTGACGCTTTAAAACTATAGGAATCACAATGTGTGCACTTTAACGATACTGGTACATACGGGTAGGAATCAATTTTTGTGGGGAGATTGCAACCTGGGGATTTATGGCGATTATCTTCCAATTCTCAATAAATTATTGTACAAGTGCAGTTGAGTGTGTATAGTGTGGATTGTAACTATAAACACGTCCTATACTGCAGTCACGCTAACCTTGATTATCTAAATGGAGAAAAGTCGAGAAACCTTAGAGCCCCTAATATTTCAACAGAGCCTCCGTGGCGCAATTGGCTAGCGCGCTCGGCTGTTAACCGAGAGGTTGGTGGTTCGAGCCCACCCGGGGGCGGAAATGTTTTGCAGATTTTAATTTACTTGGTGATAAGATTTAGACATTTTAGACGTATATCGTATTTGCATTCAATTTTTAAAACCAAAGAAATTTTGGGTTGGAAACTTCTTTGGATTTATTTTGTAAGAAATTTTATGGGCATTCCAGTGAGCTATACACAGGTCCCTGCATTGAGAATTGTGGACATGACCGGAAAAGACCCAAAGCAAAGTTGAACAAATCCAGCTTCAAGAGTAAATTTAGAAAGGGGAGGAAATGATTATGCTCATTATTATTTTTCTTCCTCGAACCCTTGGGAAATTAAAAGGTAAACACATACTGTGAGTTCGCTGCGTATTAAAGGATTGGAAGCTATTACAAGAAGAAAAATAACATTGGAGTAAATCTGGGCGTAGATAAAAAAATATTTTTTTCTTCAATGAAGACAATACTCTTACGCATAATTAGCTTGACTACATTGTTTCCTGTAAGGTAAGTACAGTTTAGCTCAAGAACAAGTTTCTATACTTTACTTGTTCATTTTAATTGGAAATTTCATTGGGAAAAGCTCCGGTTCAACTTCAGAGTTATAATTTTAGTAATTAATTTAACAGGGTTAGAACACGTTTGAATTCTTATTTTCGTTAGATAGAGACTGAATATGATACTTTTTATAAAATCAAGCAGGATTTTTCATTTAACTATATATGATTGAAAGTGGAATCATGTGAAATAAGTCCAGCCAAACCAGTAATTACTCAGTGACTTGCAATGAGTGAGTCACAAATTACTCAGTCCGTTGCAGATGCTACTCACCGTAACATTGAAAGTCAGTAATCGCATAATTTAAGCTCTTTGGAGCTTCTGTGTCTTTTCATTCTTATTTCTTGACACTTGAGACTTTTTATCTGCAACAAAAGTTCCCGCCTATCCTACATGTAGGCTATTTATAGGGTACCAGGATTTTATAGATGAGGCCTGTAGGCAAAATAGGGTGCAAGAATTTACACTTACGTACCGAGAGTGAAAATTCCGTGCCATTTCGCCTTGATATTCACTGTAACCTTACCGAAATTTATAGTAGTTGACATCTTCCACTGAAATTCATACGATTAAAAACCCTATGCAACCCGGAATCTAACGTTTATAATTGTGCGCAATCTCTAAAGCATAATTTATACATTTTCATAATTTTTAGTGGGCTTTAGCAAATTTTATAAACAAAATTGAAATGTTCAAGCTTGTGGGAGAATTTTTATGTTATGTTCAAACCCCTTTCGTGTAGTTGCTGTTCGTTCATTTAAACGTATTGAAATAGTATTTAATAATTTTTGTGTTGAATTCCCAATTTTTCAGACGCATTCAATTATTTTTGTTATAAATCAATGACACGTCATCAGTGACATTAGTAATTTCCCTCTACAGGATACACAAAATCATCAGCCTGGAAACCCCTTCCCCCTAGAAAATGAAACGTTATTTGGTATCATAGCTAAACGCATAAATGACTAAACGTATAACAGCTAAACGCATAGAGTTATACGCATAATCAGCTAAACGTATAAGGTATCTAGACGCATAATTATCTATACGTATAAGGTATCTAAACATATAATCACCTATACGAATAAGGTATCTAAACATATAATCACCTATACGAATAAGGTATCTAAACACATAAGGAGCAAAGTGTATAATAATTAAAGCTGCCAGATTCAAATAAGCAAAATAGTAGGCTTTTTAATTTTATGTCAACATTTATTCCGTTGTATAAAAACAATTTATCTACTCTACCGTTAGCATTTTCTTAAATCAATTTAACAGCCATTTTATGAAAATAACTACGGCATATTCCTTATGGGCAAGTACTTCTGCTGTATCTTAATATTAGTAACTATTACTTGTCCGAGGAATTGAATTTGTTTCAAAAAATTGTGTCACCAAATAGCATATCATAAAATGATACACAAATCCATTCTAGAATAACTTTTACAGCTGTCATTGCTTCCAGGAATTCCATGGACATTTTAGATTTCACATGCGTTCACAATTTATTGATAAAAGCGAGTACGCGCTCAGTGACAGCGTTGGTTTCTGAAAGGAAGCAGAACCCTGTTTGTGTCGACAAAAATATTTGTAGCGAGAAAATTTTATAAAAAATTAATGCTGAAAGAATGTTACCTGGAAGAGAAAGTAAGTACTCAACTAGACTCAACTGTCATATTCTCGCAAGCAGATTCTGCGATGCTAAAGTAATTACTTTTAGATGCTTTTTTGTAAGCCATCGTTGAAAGTACAATCTCCTCCTATTTTAATTTTATCAGGTCAAATAATAGCACATGGGGTACTTACATTTAAATAAAAGCAACTATTCAGTACTAAGGAATACAATAAAAATATTTAATGATAATTTCATTAAATATTCATTTTATGATTTCTACTACATACAGTAAAACCTGTATATAGTGGTTTTCCTAGGGACGCCAAAATTTGTCCACTATAGACAGGGACCACTATATATGTAAGTATATAGTGGTCAGGGGTCACTATATACATACATACACATACATACTTTAAAATACTTCAAAGCACTGATAAGAAACAATTTACTTACAATTAGATACAATGGACATAATAAATAAGCATTTGATTTAGTACAGATACATACAATACGAAACCTCTGAAAATAAAAACGTAGTCCAAATGCCTGTAATTGAGTTAAATTCAAGCAGCCGTGTTATTGGTTCGGGTTCGCGCGAGTTGTATTCCTTCGTTCTGACTGGGTGACCACTATATACAGGTACTTCAAGCTGCATTTTTAACTGCAGGGGTATGATTATTAGTCCACTATGAGCAGGTTTCCACTATATAGAAAACCACTATAGAGGGAGTTTCCTATGTTAAAGGATAGGAGGTGGGACTGGGATGTCATATGTGTCCACTATAAACAGGAATCCACTATATGAACGGCCACTATTAACAGGTTTTACTGTACTTCACAATAATGCACTATTACAGTAAGCTGCAAAATTGAAACAATGGACATAATTTGAGTTCAAATGATAGACCTACTTTCACATGGAAAGACGTTAATGATTCGACAATTTACAGGTACCAAGTTCTAAAATGTCGGAGAGGTGTCGCTTGATCGCGCTCACATTTCCCAGCACAGAATAATTTTACAATTATTTTAGACAAATGTAAAAAGTAGAGTTTAGAAGCTTTTTCAATCAAATAGACTTCTAGAAATAGAGATCTCGTGATTTTTTAGTAAACTGCCTTCCCAAATAGTAGCTAGTCTATTAAAAAAGTAGGCATCTCGCAGCTTTAAGTGTTAATAATAATGCACAAGTAAATATTTACATTCTTTTGAATTATGCTAGTGTTCTCTTTTAACGACGATGCTCTTGCATGGGAATGTATTAAAAAGAACGCGAAATATTGTTTTGATCCCTCAATTAAAACACTAGCATAATTCAAACTAATGTCAATATTTACTTGTGCATTATTATACATTTTGCTCCTTACTAAAGGTGTCCGCCTATCCTACATATAGGCCTGTTGGATTCTGATTTAGAATTAACTAAGTGTTTAGGATACGATAATATTGTATTGATTACAATTAAGTTAACGGCATTACCAAACATTTATTTTATTTTAGGAAATTGTAGATTAGTGAATAGAATGACTTCCTAATGCTACAACATTGCATTGTTAATATTGCAACTAACTATTTTGAGTTAGTCGCTCAGAGACCACCACAGAGTTCAGACGTAATCTTCGGTCATACTTCTTGTAATCTCATTTTCCTCAATTATTAAGATTGTTCTCGTATTAAAGTATATATTTCTGAATCATTCTGCTATCTCACCCTGGGTCATATTCTGGTATCTCACCCTGCCTGGGTGTAAGCATCTCACCTTGCCTGGTTCGTACGCATCTCACCCTGCTTGGTCCGTATCTCACCCTGCCTTGTCATACACATCTCACCCTGCTTTGGACGTATCTCACCCTGCAGTTGTCGTAAGCATCTCACCCCACCGCCTGAGTATTGCATTCGTGTTGCTAGAAGTGAAATCTCAACATTTCATTAGTCCTTCGAACCGGATATCGGTAACTGGTTTCCGGAAAACAAATTATCGTTGCTAAGGGTTTCCAGCTGGTAATATGGACGCGTTACTTTCAAGGCGGAAGTTATTGAAGACAAAGCTGACTCGGGTCAAGTCTAAGTTAGATAAGCATGTTCAATTGCCAATGAATTTACAAACAGCTAAAGTTTATGATGAGCATATTCAAGAACTATGGGTTGAGAATAATGCACTTTTTAACAAAATTATGTCAAATTGTCCGGAAGATGAAGATGATGATTATTCATCGCAATGTTGTGAATTGTCTGAGCGATTCATTGATGTTAAGGTGCAGATGCGGTTTATCTTGGAAGAGTTAAATCGATCTCCACAAGAATCAAGTAGACGGCACTCAAGAGGGTCATCTACTCCAAATGCACAGAATGTTCAATCGGAGCCTAACCTGAAGCTACCGAAGTTGAATATTCCAACTTTCAATGGAAGTATGTTAGATTGAACATCTTTTCATGACCTGTATACATCCAGTATACACAATCATCCCACCCTGAAGGGATCGCAGAAGTTACAGTATTTGAAGAGCGCACTGTCAGGAGATGCTGCAGCACTCTTGGAGTCCTTTCAAATTTCTGATGCCAATTATGCCGAAGCTTGGGACACTTTGCGGAAGCGTTACCAAAACTTGCGGGAGTTGGTTAAGTCACAGCTTTCCAGATTCCTGGAAATGCCAATGTTGAAGTCGGAGTCAGGGACTGAATTAAGGAGATTGGTGGACACATCATCCTCATTGGTCCGGGCTCTGAAAGCATTGAAAAGGCCGATTGCAGATGATAGTGATCTAGCAATGCATATCATCAGTACAAGATTGGATACGGAAACAATTAAGCTTTGGGAGACAAAGATTGGCCGGGATCGTATTCCAACCTTGACAGAGCTTCTTGAGTTTCTAGATGATCGGGCTTCTATTTTGAGTTTATCCGAATCAGGGAAGATCAATTCTAAGCCAGCATCACTGAATATGGGATTCAGCAACAAAAAGGCAGCCGTTCATGCAACAACGTCTGATAACACATGCAAGATGTGTAAGCAAGGAAATCACCCTATCTTCAGTTGCAAGGGGTTTATAGATCTGACAGTGACAGAGCGAAGAAATAAAGTCAAACAGTTCTCACTGCTATTCCAAAAGCACCTGTAAGAAGTGCGAGGGTAAGCATCATTCATTATTGCATATAGAACCACCTACAGCAACCGTGAAGAGTGAGGGTGAGACGGGGTCAGTACACGCAGCACATAAGATGAGCGGTACCAAACGAGCATTACTAGCAACGGTGTTAGTAAATGTTACCGATGCAGTGGGTCAAATTCAGACATACCGAGCCTTACTAGATCCTGGAGCAGATGTTAGTTGTGTTTCGGAGAAATGCGTGCAGCTCTTAGGAATTAGAAGACGGAATGTAGATGTGGAGTTCTCAGGAATTGGTGCGAGTTCAGTTGGCAGAACAAGAGGTGAAGTAAAGCTTTCCGTAAGTTCTCGATGCGATGCACATTTTCATATCGATGTAGATGCATATGTGTTTCATCGTGTCACCGGAGATTTGCCAAAGATTCCATGCAAGACAGATGAGATCTCACCCTACATGAAATTGCCACTGGCGGATCCGGAATTCTTTAAGACCGGCGCTATTGACATCCTGCTAGGGGCAGATGTATTTTTTGATTCACTTCGCTCAGGTCAGATGAGACTTGGGGAAAATCTACCAGTAGCTCATGAAACTACATGGGGATGGATTGTTGGTGGAATTTGTCCGTCACAGGGATTATCTTCCGCAACAGTGAATCATGTCCGATGCGATGAAGCAAAGTTGGACAACATGTTGGCTAAGTTCTGGGCGGTGGAGGAAGTCCTACCCCATAAGCAGACACTTACTGCCGAGGAAAAGCAATGCGAGGTTCAATTCATGGAAACCACTACCCGGGATGAGACGGGCAGATTTGTTGTGGATCTTCCATTCAAATTGAATCATCCAAGGCTTGGGGCGTCACGAGATATTGCAGTTAAACGATTAATGCAAATGGAACGGGTGATAGCACGCAAGCCTGAAGTACAACAGAAGTACATTGAGTTTATGAATGAATATAAGTCACTAGGTCATATGGAGCTGGTCTCACCTTTGGACCTTATGAAATCGGACTCGGAGGTATGTTACATTCCACACCATGCAATAGTTACCTCGAAGTTTAGAGTGGTTTTTGATGCATCATCGAAGACTTCAAGTGGGTTCTCTCTTAACGATGCATTAATGACGGGACCGAAGCTTCAAGACGATCTTTTTGTCATTTTGGTGAGATTCCGGATGTTTTTGGTAGCTTTTACTGCGGATATAGTGAAGATGTTCAGGCAGATTTGGATTACACCAAAACATCGCGATTTCCAGCGCATAGTATGGAGAGATTCACCGGACAGACCAATAGAGGATTTCCGTCTCACCACAGTTACATATGGTACGTCATCGGCGCCATATTTATCAAAGCGGTGTTTGAAATTACTTTTAGAGGGGAGTACCGGTAGTCACCCACAGGCTAGCATAGCAGTTGGACGCGACTATTACATGGATGATCTTATGACGGGTGAGATGGACATTGCGAAAGCTAAGATTCTTCAGAAGGAGTGTCTCACCCTCATGAATGGTGCTGGCATGGAGCTTCGGAAGTGGTCATCTTGCAGCGAAGAATTATTGGAGCAACTAGATCCACCGATGCGAGCGATGCAAACTCCATTTCGCATTGATGAAGATGACGTCATTAAGACACTAGGCCTATATTGGCTCCCGGGACCTGATATGTTTTGGTTCAAGGTAACGTTACCACCAAATCGAAGCGTTATAACAAAGCGCAGTATCTGTTCTGACATAGCCAGATTGTTTGACCCATTGGGACTGCTTGGACCGGTTACAATTGTTGGCAAAATAATGATGCAAAAGCTATGCGCGATAAAGCAGGACAGGGATGATCCGGTTCCGAATGATATCCGGACAGATTGGTTGAAGTATCGAGAATCATTACCTGATCTCGAAAGTATTAAATTACCACGTTGTATTAAATCAGTCGATGAGTCTTATGATTTAATTGGGTTTTCCGATGCATCAGAATCAGCCATTGCAGCCAGTGTGTATTTAAGGTCATTGGATCAAGATGGTAATTTCAGGGTGAGATTGATTGCTGCTAAAACCAAGGTGGCACCGTTGCAGCAAAAATCATTGCCACCTCTGGAGCTTAATGGGGCTGTCCTGTTAGCAAACTTGCTGAAGACAGTATCTGA
The DNA here is from genome assembly GCA_947179485.1 of Allacma fusca. Taxonomy (NCBI): domain Eukaryota; kingdom Metazoa; phylum Arthropoda; class Collembola; order Symphypleona; family Sminthuridae; genus Allacma; species Allacma fusca. Next base: position 54,573,846 of record OX359245.1, read on the forward strand.
TGCGTTCATCAAGCAACCTCGGGCTACTTATGCATTTACGGATTCGACCGTGGTATTGGCATGGTTGAAGGAGCATCCCAAACATTGGGATACATATGTGGCGAATCGTGTGTCAGCTATACAGGACATTTTAGCGTATGAATTCTGGCACCATGTACCGGGGACGCTTAACCCAGCAGACTGTGCTTCACGTGGAATTTTGCCATCTGAGCTTGTACATCTCACCCTGTGGTGGAATGGTCCAGGATACCTGAAGGATCCTCATTTTGAGTTTATCAAGTCAAGTATGATACCGGCAGACACATTATTGGAGAAGAGGAAAAAGTCAATGATGGTGAACCACGTCCATGCCGACATCACCATACTACATAAATTCTCATCTCTAACCAAATTACAACGGGTAACGTCATACTGTTTTCGATTTCTGGCTAATGCGAAACAGAAGAAGGAGACGAGGAATTTCGCTGTTCTGACGTCACAGGAAATTCAACATGCACTGCATCGATGGGTACTAATTGTGCAACGTAGCACGTTTGTGGAGGAAATGCAGCTCCTATCTGAGAAGAAACTCATATCGGTGAAGAGTAAGCTGAGAAGTCTTAACCCATTCTTAGATCAGGACGGACTTCTCAGGGTGGGAGGACGTTTGGAACATGCCAACATGGCAGAAGGCAGGAAGCATCCCATCATATTACCAAGGAGCCACGTATTGACAACTCTCATAATTAATCATGAGCATGTTAATAATTTACATGGAGGCTGTCAGTTGGTTTTAGCAAGCATGCAGAGGAGGTTTTGGGTAGTGAATGGACGTGATGCTGTGCGCAGAGAAATTCGCAAGTATGTAAGATGTTATAGATTTTGGGCCGAAACAGCAACGCAGATGATGGCGGATCTACCCTCAGTTCATGTTACTCAAACGAGAGCATTTCGGAAGGTGGGAGTAGACTTCGCAGGACCATTGACACTACGGAAAGGGAAGGGGATCGTAAGGCAAAAGGGTTACATTGCCATATTTATTTGTATGGTAACACGCGCAGTTCATTTGGAGGTTGTGACGAGTCTGTCAACCCAGGCATTCATAGCGGTACTCAAGCGTTTCACCTCACGCCGTGGGGTTCCAAGCGATATATATTCAGATTGTGGAAGGACATTCATAGGGGCGAACAAAGAATTGGGGAAATTCTGGAGATCCGGTGAAGCCATGGAAGGAATCGGAAAATTCATGACAACCAAACAAAGCTGTTGGCATTACAACCCACCAGGAAGTCCACACTTTGGAGGACGTTGGGAAGCCGCAATTCATTCGGTGAAATTCCATTTGCATCGCACCTTGGGCAATGTCATCTTTAATTACGAAGACATGTCCACAATGATGTCCCAGATTGAAGCTTGCCTCAATTCCAGACCTCTCACCCAGATTTCATCGGATCCAAATGATCTCACCGCTCTCACCCCAGGACATTTCCTGATTGGTGAGGCATTAACCGCGATACCAGAATCCGGTTATGACGAAGTTCCGATGAACCAACTCAACAAGTGGAAACGTATGCAGCGTCTCACCCAGCACTTTTGGAATCGGTGGAGCAGAGAGTTTCTTTCGAGGCTTCAGCAGAGACCAAAATGGTTAGGTCCGAAGAAGGACTTGGAAATTGGAGACCTGGTACTGGTAAAGGAGGAACGATTACCACCACTAAAATGGAAGCTAGCCCGCATCATGGCCAAACACCCAGGACCAGATGGGCTTAGTAGGGTGTACACCATTAAGACATCAGAGGGATTGTTCAAAAGGCCTCTGGTAAAATTGTGCCCTCTACCCATCGAATCGACCCAAGAGTAGTAGATTGAAATAATATTTCAATGGGGGCGGAATGTTGGATTCTGATTTAGAATTAACTAAGTGTTTAGGATACGATAATATTGTATTGATTACAATTAAGTTAACGGCATCACCAAACATTTATTTTATTTTAGGAAATTGTAGATTAGTGAATAGAATGACTTCCTAATGCTACAACATTGCATTTTTAATATTGCAACTAACTATTTTGAGTTAGTCGCTCAGAGACCACCACAGAGTTCAGACGTAATCTTCTGTCATACTTCTTGTAATCTCATTTTCCTCAATTATTAAGATTGTTCTCGTATTAAAGTATATATTTCTGAATCATTCTGCTATCTCACCCTGGGTCTCATTGTTACATTTCACCCTGGGTCATATTCTGGTATCTCACCCTGCCTGGGTGTAAGCATCTCACCTTGCCTGGGTCGTACGCATCTCACCCTGCTTGGTCCGTATCTCACCCTGCCTTGTCATACACATCTCACCCTGCTTTGGACGTATCTCACCCTGCAGTTGTCGTAAGCATCTCACCCCACCGCCTGAGTATTGCATTCGTGTTGCTAGAAGTGAAATCTCAACATTTCAAGGCCTATTTGTAGGCTATTTATAGGGTGCGAGGATTTTATTAAAGAGGCGTGTAGGCAAAATAGGGTGCAAGAATATACTTAAAACCTAGCCTAAAAATAGGTAGGCTCAGCCGTCGTAGAATTATAAGCATATATTAGGCTATGTCATCTTCATTTAATAGCATATGGAATGGACAAAATGAAAATTAAAGAATAGTCGGCGCCTGTTACTTGCAAATGGTTTTATGGAGTGGTTCATGTGTGAAAATTACGTGCTATCTCGCCTTGATATGCGCTGAAACGTCACCGAAATCAAAACTTCTAAATATTCGGTAAAGTGGGAACTTAAGGAAAGTGTGACATAACTTTTGACCAATGTTGTAAAATTTATGTACTATTTCCGGCGTAAACCAAATCAAGATTCATACTATTTTGCTCTTAGGGCTTTGGTCAAAGTGTCTAAAGTCTAAACTTAAACTATTTTATTTCAACCCCATTTACTTGAGACAGGATTTTTAATTTATTAGAGTAGAATGGTTTTAAATAGTCTGTCAGTTATGAAAAGCACTTAAGATTTAGGAAGGGTGCAGAATTCGTTGAGCTAATTTTTTAGTGAAATGCAGTCTAATATGTAGGCTTGCTGTACCCCATATAGGAAGGATGTAGGATAGGCTGATCTATTCGGCGGTTAAAATATAGGCATATATGTAGGCTCGGTTCAAATTTTATAAATAGGAAGGAAATAGGATAGGCTATAAGTCATTTGGACACCTTTGCTCCTTGCTTATTCATCCTATACGTATAAATGATTATACGTATAGGTGATTATGCGTTTAGATACCTTATACGTTTAGCTGATTATGCGTATTGGGCTTATACTTTTAGCTGTTATATGTTTAGCTTTTATGCGTTTAGAGGTGTAATTGGAACCAAAGCCCCTTCGTCCGGTCTGTTTGACAGAGAAACGACGGGACAATATGAGATTTTTAATTGGAACCCATCATGTTAAGTGCGTTTATTTATTAGCAGTAAAATCAACTTGTTTCGTTCTCCGCAGATAAATTCGAAAGCTTATAACTAATTATAACTGGCACTTGTGACTAATATCATTGAATCGTCTGAACCCTTTTTACCCTGACCCGGGCAGGGTAAACAATTTAGGGCTGGGATTAAAAAAATTATCGAAGGTCCTCATATTACAAGTGGGAAGATCCACAAGGAAATTTTGAGGTGGCCAGCAAGCATAGGATTGTACCCCTAGAAAAATTTAATAACAGCGTTTATTAAAGAAGCTGAACTCACCCTAAATGTAATTACACTGAAGACAGGTGGATGTTATCATAGAAACCAATATTTCAGTCACAAAAAGAGCGACTTATGTAGACTTAACTATTCGACCTTTAGATTTGAAAATCAGATCGGACGAAGTTGAAGTTGGATTGCAATAAATTTGTGTTAAATTAAACGGACTGTAAATAAATATTTTATAGTATATTTTGCTCTTTCAAGTCAAAGGGCAATTATTTAAAAGCTGAAAAACTAAAGAAGCTTAATTTTTTATTTAGTTAAATATCAATAAAAGATTAAATAGATGTATAAAAATTAATTAATAAATAGACATCATTCGGCCAATCGTGGGCCATTTTATTTCATTTGGGTCTTCATCAATACTGTAACACTTACAACAGAGTTGTATCTTGTATCTTTCAATTCTTGCTATAATGAAGTCATAGAAATGTTTGATTAATTCTGAATTATTATAGTTCAGGTTCCTAATAAGACAAATGATGTCACGACTGGGTTATATATTATTTCGAATCGTTACACAATTGCAGTTTTATTGTCATCAAAATCTACGTTATGTATTACGTCGTGTATGTTATAAAATGAGATTCTTTTGCAGCTAATTCTACTTTAACAAAGAATAAACAAATGTATTTTTAAAAATAAATAATAAATAATTTAAATTGTTTTTACACAAAGCGGTCTGCTCCCCTGTTAAATATTTCTATTTCCGAATTCGGATATGAAATGTCAAGTACTTTGCACTGTTTGCAAATAAAGCATCGCTGAAAAGTTACTGCATGAAATAATGTCATATTTCTTCAAAAACTTTGTCAAAGCTTTGTAATTCTCGTAAATCAAACTAGAATCCTCAATTAGGAAGTACTTTATACTGGGGAAGTTCAAGGATAGAAAAAAAATCAGTGTGTCTGAATTGCACCGCTTAAAATTCCTCACTGTAAACTTATCAGCAGCTTCAAAAGAAATACTTTTGGCTTTAAAACTTTCTAACAAGGATTTTGGTTAGCAAAATTTGTCCAAATCTATTGTTAGCTTTCGTAATGCCGGAAATTGACGCGAAATAAAATAAAACCATTGGAATGATATGGATCCAGAAATCGAAATGTTTTGAACATTGTCCCCAGTTAGTTCAAGGAAGGGGAAATCGTCGTATTTTTCATCGATTGCCGAAATACTTACGGAAGTGTGAAACGGTTTCAGCAGTTTGAAGTCTAGTGCAGACGTTAGGGGCCATTCAAGTAATTCATAACGCAAAAGTTGTCAAAATTTCACCCCCACCCACAAGATGTAACGTTAGGGTAACGCTGACTAAACTACCACCTACCCGACATAACGCGTTACGTTTTTTTAAATGGTGCTTTAGCAAATGAGACCATACAAATAGGATCAACGAGAACATTTCACCATCTCTGAATTTGACATTATTTCATACTACATCTATTAGGCGGTACTTAGTGGATGCCCGGGAAAATAGTGGAATCTGAATGGATATCTACTGGATATCTGAATTCGCTACCCCAGGTTGGGGGAGTCGCAAAGTTCGATGGTGGTCATAGCCGTAACTCAGCAACGGTTGGTCCGATTTTGTTGAAATTTGGTATACAGCTTTCTTATATGATTCTAATAAGGGTCCGTGCTCACAGAAATCCGAAAATCTGAATTTTAGAATTCCCGGCTATTTTTGGTTTTTTCGGATTTTGGTACTTTCGTAGTAATGGACCCTCCCTGAAATGCCTTAAGAGATCGCCATTTCAAATTTCAATCGATTCCAACCTCTATTGTGCATGCAATTATTCAGGACCAATATATGAACAGTGATCATAGCTGTATATCAGAAATTCGTGGTTGGAATCGATTGAAATTTGATTTTATTTTTCCGGGCATCCCCTAAGTACTACCTAATAGATTTAGTATGAATTTATGTCAAATTCAGAGATGGTGAAATGTTCTGCTTGATCCTATTTGTAACGTCCCAAATACATTAGGTTAATTACATGTATGTATGCCTGCTTAAAGACTACGTTTCATCAGGTAAAACTAGGTTTATTCAATTTGTGGCTTCAACCTCACATTTAACAAATGGACTTTTTAACCAGTCAGGAATACTTTCAATAACTTCAATGTCACTGTCTTAATCTCTGCCGTGTTAACGATTCGGCGTTTATACTTTCAATTGCATAGAAAAAATGAAGTCAGGCACAATTTATGAACTAAAGGTCCACAGCTTAAAGCTACAGCTTGATAATCACTTCCTTGATACCCTCCGGGGTACCCCCAAGGGATTCAAAACATGCTCCAAATGCAATAAATTGTGCCATTTAAAATGTTCAAATTAATAAACAAAATTTAATAAATGATGCACAATACTTGAAATTTTTAAGGCGAGTTTGGCTTTCCCCTGGACAAATGTTTTCAAGGATACGTGTGCGAAATCGTATATGTATGAAATTTACGTTACGTGTGTCTATAATAGGACCCCCAACTCGTCGTACACTTCGAAGCTTTAAAAACGAGTCATTTAATTTTCAGAAGTAAGAAGGATCATCAAAACATTGCGTTACATACCAAGGTGATGTACGACCCCCCGATGCACGTAACGAGGCATAACGTTAGTTTGTAAGGCCACCCACTACCCATGCGTTATGAATTACTTGAACGGCCCCTTACATTCAATTCTGTTCTGGTGTAGTTTCTGCCAGGTAACGTGGGTTTTACTGAAGAGGTCTGTGTCTGTAGGCGAAATATGCAAGAATATACACTTAAACCCTTGCTGTCAAAATCGGTAGGCTCAACCATCGTGAAATTACAGGCATGTAATTTTCAATTATTGGCATATGGAACGGGTAGAATGAAAACTAAAGAATAATATCTACCCAAGAGACCTGCAGATTGTGTTTCATGGTGGGTAAAAATATTCGGTAAAGTGAATAAGCTGTATCGAGGCCACTTAAGTGGGGATTTTAATTAGTATAACATAGAATGCCCTGCAGTAGCCTGTCGGTAACAGGAAGCATATTATAAGATATAGGAAGTGTAGAAAACGTTGAGATAATTTGTTAATGAAATTTAGGCCTGTATTTATATGCTTATTGTTACCAATGTAGGAAGGATATAGGACAGGTTGATCTATATTCGCCAAATTTAAATGTAGGCATGTACATTGTATGCAGGCTCGGCCCGAATATTAAATATAATAAAGATGTAGGGGCTTAGTCATTTGGAAACCTTTGATCTGAAAACTAACTAGAGACACAGTTTCAAGAGCAAGAACAAAATTAAGTAACACGCGAAAGAAAAGAAATAATATATTTCGGTTAAACTGCGTGATTATTGGGAAAATCAAACCTGCATCAAGGCAAAAAACGTGATGGGATATTATCGTAGATTTGTTGGGCGCTATTGTCAATTTCCAAATCCAGATATCGTCGTAACCAGTTAATCCAAATATTGGAACTTGACGTCTCTGGAAATAAAAATGACAAGGCGTGCATACTTTACTGCGCTGTCAATATTGAATGGATTACGATTAATGATTACTCGCATTGGTTAATTACTAATGGATAAAACATGTTCGATTGTCAATTCTTAAATTTGACTAATACCTTATATCAAATATATATTATATAGTGATCTCATTGACTGTAAAATTGAGAGGCAGCGTCAATATATTTAACCTACTATTTTTAGAATTTTTTTAGAGTTCACCTTTTTATAAGTGTATTTTGCTAAAATTCAAAGTGCTGAGTCAATTCAAAACTATTGTTCCCTTGTACATGAATAATCCTTTACAATTTTCAAATTGAGCTCTCAAGTAAAGCCACAGTAATACAAGTGGGTGTATTATCTCTTATGTCGAGAGGTTATGAGTTTGTATGAATCTCCAGCTCATGCAATAAGTCGATACGAAAATCAAACTATTCTTAATATGATATCCTCTCTTCTAATTTGAAGGAGTGGATAGTGATAGTGAAAGTGAAGGTGATGGTAAGAATCAAATATTCGCGCGCTCTAGACGCATCGACGACCATAGCACTGCGTAGCTAGCTATTGCATGTAACTATTTACTGCCATCCCAAATTACATTTGCCTTGCTGAGCCAGCAATTGCTGGCTGTGCAGTGCTCGTTAGTAGCTATTTTGATGACATTTTGGTAATATTACACAGTGATCTCTCGCTATAAGGGTTACCCGTATAAGGGATTTCTTGATATAAGGGATCGGGATTTGCAGTTCCGATTCCCATTTGCGCAATGTATAGCAGTATGCTTACAGTATAAGGGATTATAATGTTTATAAGGGACAGATTTTGCCGGTCCCTTGAGCATCGGATACAACGAGAGTTGACTGTATAAATAAGTTGCCTGTAGCCATCAGTCCTTCTCATAGCTGTTACATAAATCGTCATGCACTTTCCACGAAAGCCTATGGGCAGCATAAAATGTGAAATTCTCGACTTAATGAGTAGTAACTTGTAAAATGACTTCTTTAGTACGATCGTGAAACCTTTCAAAGTATTATCTTTTTGAAGTTGGGATTTATTTTAGCGTGCACAAAGACCGTGCCCAATACTACATTTAATAAACAACAACATCTGAATTTGTTATGTCAGAAAATTAAGCAGTGTTTCAAAATATTTGGGAAATTCAGTCATGAAAATAGCGAATGACAAGAAAAAAACAATCAATTCAGAGGCGAAAACAATATGAATTATTACAGGCTTTCGAAACAAATTTTATTATTATCATTTCAAGTACAGTATTTGAAAATACGTATTCTGAGATACTTTCTTTAATATTGCATTCCGAACATAATCAACATAGCGAAACGAATGGTTTTGACACTCTTTCTAAAATTAGTATTTACGGGGTGATATTATGCCCGGAACACTCAGCTTAGCCATGAGAGGTTGACCGGTGGGGGTCCTACGGGTGGAAGTGATGGTCACTAGCTTATTCTTTCTATTTATCTTATTAAATAATTCCGGTTACTCACTCTCACTTTCGATAATTATTCTTGTCAGTGCTTCTTTGAGCTTTTATTCTTTCTACTCATTCTTTTTGGTGTACTTGATACTCGAGTACGAGTACGGGTCGGTCGGTATAAACGTTTCATACTCGTAATTACGGTCCAAGTTCGGTAAAAAATTAAAAAATATAATACCGTCCTCCGAGTAAAGGATTTTTTACTCGTACTTGAAGAAGCAAGTCCGGGTCAAGCGGGAATTTGGCCCGACAATTCGAGTGCGGTTTCAAATCCGAGTACGGTATGGATAACTACCCGACCCCTGAGGAGCTATACTCTGCAGAGTAAACCACGGTAGGTTGGCCTAACGTTAAAACCTGACGTTCCGTTGTTGCCATCGAAATCTAGTGTTGTGTGAATGCATGACCAATAACGTTATGGTACAAGTGCTTTGGTAGCATTTGCGCTCAGCGTTTAAGAAACGGTTAAAAAATCACTTACAATCTGCATTAGTGTAACGCTATGAAAATACAGTGCACAAATGTTTTGCTCAAACGCCTGCACAGCGCTATTTTAGCGCTGGAATTAACAGACATGCGCATTAACAAGGATGCTTCAAAAGGTTCTGAGAAGGAAACCAGGTTGTCCGTTGGACTCAATAAGAGCACTCTGTGTATGTGCAGTACTTACTTTTAGTTCAATAATTGTTTATTTTTTCCTGCTTTAATTTTTTTTAATTTAAATTATCCGGATTCTAATAAATCGTGTCCTCATACAAAATCTGGGAGTATATTTGAAGTGGTCTCATCCAGGATTCAGTCTCAGTCTTCATTAAAATGTAAGTTCATAGTTCAAAATTATATTAAATATTCTGCCATACATTTGTGCCTTTACACTAATAATTGGTTTGCTTACAGCAAAAATTGTTTCTTGAAACTCGATTTTCATTTAATTAATTATTAAGTTAGCTCAAAATGTGCACATTATTTTATGGTATAATTTCAGGGGACCGGCCGGATTAGCAGAGGTATGTTATGTTCCCACTGATGACTGATTGTGAGTGTTGCTGGCATTTACCTGGGGTCGCCATGGACAACAAAAAGTAAGTATTAGTTATTATTGCATGTTAGCGTACAAAAATTGACGGGAATGTGTTCAGATTTCATGGACATTGGAAAGACAAATGAAAGCAAAATGAGATCTTAATGATGTAATTTTTGTTTTTTATTTTGTTTTCAGAGCTCATTCTTTAGTTGTCTCTAATACAGATTCAAATTAAATCAGATCGAGAATACCGCTGGGGGGGGGGTCATGACGTCGACGAAATATGGTGAATCTCTATTTTGAACTATTTTTCTCCCATGGTTTTGAATTACTGGTTTATTTTAATCTTGTTATGTATGTATGTCTGTAAAACATTGTTTCAATAATAATTATAATTGTAATAATAAAGACATGTAAAAATGTAATTATTATGGTCAAGTGTTGAAGTTATTTTAACTTTTGTAATGCAATTAAGAGCAAACAATATTTTAAGAAGGAAATTTTAAGTAGTAATATTTTAATCAAGGGTTATGCTATCATTAAGCCATTCACGGTTCATCAATAAGTTGAACGTTAGAATCTGACGTTGTACTAATCATAACCATTAGTGCTTGAGGAGCGCTACGAAAGCGGACATTTGAGCGTTTGGAAAACGCTAAGATTAACGTTACGCCAACCATGCTAACGTTAGGATTGTACATTGGCACAATTGTTCTCCAACGCTCGTGGTTTACTGGGTGTCCTTAACGCCACTGATTGTGAGTTCCTCTCTACTTCGCTCCTTCCTTGTAACTTTCTTGTCTCCTTCTCCTTCACTAACTATCTTTCAACTCGCTACCGCTCGTGTAACTCAACTTACCCCCAAGGATGGGAAATCGGAAAAATATGAATTCTAATTCGAATTAAAATATTCAAAACGAAGAATTCCGATTTAAAATACTTATAGCAATACTGAAAAATATGAATTCTAATACGGATTTAAATATCCTCGAGTATTCGTTCATTATGAATTCCGATTTGAATATTTATTTGAATACTGCTAGTATACTGAAAATACAAAGAATTTAATTACGGGAAAAGTTCAACCTTAGAAACATGATATCATCAATGTTTTGGGAAGCTAGTTACCCCCACAGGTCATTAAGTAACAATTTAAGAGCTGAAAAAACACGTTCAACTGGTACTTGAACTCCAACATTACTAGTTTTCTTTCGGCCCATTTTTAGTTACCTAAAAAAATCTTTAGTGTCAACGATTTAAATTACTTGAGCAATTAACTTGTAGTACAAACAATAGTTTTGAGCACAACCGTTAAAAGCCTCGTGACTAGTGATAATAATTCGACTCTATTTTACGTATAATGCGGAAGCATGTTCATTTCGGATCAAGAAAACGTTCAACAATCCTCATTGATTAACTTCATAATTATTATTAACTTTGTAAAAAATTGCGACAATTTTAAATTTATATACACTTGATGAAATAAAGCATTGAAAACAATACTTTATTTTAATCGGAATTCAGTAAAAAATATTTGAATACCAATTCCGATTCCAAAAAAAAATTTGAATACGATTTTGAATTAAAATACTTCCTGGGAATTATTTGGAATTCCAATATGAATTAAAATACTCAAATTTGCGAATATAATTCCGATTCCGATTCGGATACCGATTCCGATTCCCATCCTTGCTTACCCCTAAACTATTCTCTCTCAATAGTAACCGGTAAATGCGCGGAAAGCATAACTATCAGTTTACAAATGTGAAACATTAAAGTTGAAACTCTAAGATTTGAACTGTAGTTAAAAGTGGATACACCCAGTTTACAATAATTATTAATTAATTGATTAAGACTGGAACATTCGTGTCACTACTATTTAGCATGTCTCAAAAGTAGAGCTTTCGCAATAACAAACAAATCGTTCATAAATGTCCCGTGCTGGTTAAAGGCGTCAATCGTTTCGAGCCACCCTTACAAACGCGATTCAAGTTGGGACGTTTTTCACAAAAGCCATAGGTTCAACCAACCCTGGACTTGAATAAGGATGAATAAGGGTGGTAAGAATCGTTCCATGAAAAAGCTTGCAAATCCGAAGGATAATCCAAACACTAAGCAGCAAAAACTCAATCCAGAGTAAACGGTTTTGTCGTTGCGGTCATTGCATTTCCTGCAAGTTCCACGATCCTGTATCCTAATTCTTCCCTTCTCTCTTCAGCTTTGATTTTTTTCAGCCATTTAATCCCACGACCTCTGAAAATATCCAACGTTTCTTCAAACCACTTCTCAAAGTTACCCGTATTCTGAAGTTTACCAACATTGTAGGAAACCGTCGCTGTGAGTTTTGAGTACTTTCTCAAAACGAACCCGAGAAGAAGGTCAAATATTGGCTTGCGAGACATTTTTACTGGGACAAATCCTGGATGAAATGTCAGGTTCTCTGCCACACTTATATGACCGACAAGGTCATAATGCAATTGTGCCGTCTTTGGGACCAGGGCAGTGTCCATCATTGACTGTATATTTGAAGACAGTGGCAAGTATTCCATTCTCTTTTTGATACCCAAATGCATTGGATTTTTTGTAGGAGAGAAAAATACATCAGGGACTGTTCCTGGAATGTGCAAATATTTGATGTTGTACTCCTGCATCTTCCATAACTCATCAGGGGTCTCCGGCACATGCTCCAATTCTGGTAATGTTAGGAATGACATTAAGTTGCTGTTGAAACATGTATTAATAATGATTCCGTAAAATAGAAATAGCCCTGAAAAGCCACGAGCATTCGTTGGAATATTCGGCGCTACCTGCAAGAGTGCTCTCACGGGTAACATAATTGATAAATACAACCTTGTCGCATGATCAGAATGATTTTTGACCGTAAATTTATAGTAATACGCTGGTATTACTGACATGATGGATAATGCTATCCATAACCAAACCTCAGAGGAAAAAACGAAGGCAATACCGAACCATTTGACGCGGGTGCGAGGTAGAGCGGTAAAGAATACAAATGGCATATTTATGGCAGGAGTAGTGATATCACAGTAAGGAAAACGTGTTACGCTATTTCCTAACCATACTGCAATATCAGCACTTGAGTCGCCCAATGCTCCTATAAAACCATTCCAGGATCCATTTGACATTTGCATAATATCAGTTTCTCCGTCGTGAGAGATATCCAAAGTGGAATTGTAGTACTCACATAACGTTTTTACGAAGTTTAAACCCATTCCACCAATGGGGATTTTGTTATCATCCCGAACAACAACTGTTTTAAAGGAGAATGCGTGAACAATGAAATGGCGCTTGCGCAGGACATCAAATCTTCCTTGGTACTCCTTAAAGTACTGGTCTACATTAAAAGAGGTCAGTATTGGCGGGAAACCCGTTTCTTGCAGAATTCTTTGTGTTGGGTCATTTTGGTTTTCAGGTGTTATCCTAGTGTTATATTGCAAGATCTTCACATCGTCTTTCTGAAATATTTCCTGAATCCAAGTTTGTTTTCCGATGAAAATATGGTGGACGAGTTGTGGATTAGTGTTGAATGGGAAATGTAACAAACTCCGGAGCTGATAGTATTTAAAAGAAGGATAAAGTGGATTCGAAAGATTGTGCACAAATATCAGCGCTTTTTCACAATGAGGGGAATGTTTGTAAATATTAAAGTTAGGAATGCTAAGTTCATTGCGCCAGTTCGATTCGAAGTGGTTGTAGTCCGATATAGCTGGTGGAGTCAGATTCTCATTTGTGATTATCTTTGGAATTAAAGTGGCATACAAATTTAGTTCGATGTTGGAGTCTCCGCTTCTGCCAACCAATTTGTGGGTGCAAAATAATTGTGGGCCTTGGATTGCTTCAAAGTCCGATCCAGGCCACATCGGTGTAGATAAGATTAATGATAAAACCGACCACAGACTTTTCGTCTGTTTGCTGTGGACCTTCATGGATATCACTTCTTTAGATAAAAAAGTGATCGTCAAAACTGGTATAAAAAATAATTGTAGCGTTCCATACTAGGACGCATTGATGACTGCTGAATTTGTGTTGAAATATTTAGCAAAAATTAAACGTCAACCAGAAATTGTCTTAGAAAAGGTAATGCTATTTCGTCACGTCTCATTAAAGACAAATGGAGTGATTTTATTTCGGGATGAAGCAATATCCTTTAATTTGCCTAAAATCTAAGTTTGAGTTTATTGAGAAGTGTAATGAGAGTTATTTTAGTCGATTGCGTCACCAACCCAGGCAAACGTCAGCACTATCGCTCATGATTCATCCATTTCTATGATTTAGGTGGGTATAATTTGATTTTGCTGAAATAACGTTTTATATATTCATATTTCGGTTAATTGACAGAGAGACGTCTACCAAAGAGCAATTATGCAGTTATCCAAATTCTGGTATGTTAGGTAATGTTCTGAAACTTTGAACATTAAGTTAATTCGGAAGTGATATTTGTTTCTTGTTGCGCTTGGGAAACGTATGGTAAGTATTTTTTGTGTCATATATTCGGTACAAGAAACACATTTGACCCACCAACAACTGCATAGGGGAAATTGTTTATTACAAAACTAGAAAGTAAAGTCCAAAAAATAACTTATGTGAACAATCACGATTCTTAGTATTAAAATTTTAGAAATTAGTATTTTAAAAATTTCAGATTGATCTAGGCCCTTCAAAAGGAAAAATATAAGAATTTTGGAATAGTTTTGTCTAAAAAGCTTTAAATAATTTTGGTAGCAGGGAAATTCTACACAAACGTTGTATTTAGCTATTTGACAAAAAACGATCGGAAACAAAATTTTACGTTGATATCATAATTCTGGAACAGCAACAAAGCGGTTCAACACTGGAGGGTGACCCAGCCTAGATGACATGCCTCAGCATCGCCTCAAAAGTTACAAATAATAGAGCCAGTTTGATTTTTAAAAAAGTCCAGAAATTGCATTCATAGGTATACCCATAACAAAGATAGTGCAAAGTGGAAGTAACGTTTTGTTTAAACAAACAAAGAGATTCTACCGAATTCGGTCACAGGTTATGTCAGTGTATCCATTTCTTGGGCAAATAAATCTTATTGAACTCAGCTATATATGATTTACTTACATGACCTGTGACCTAATTCGGCAAAATCTCTTGCTTTGACTTTCTGTTGCACTAAATGATTCTTATGACAATCAAACCAATCCAATGAGTAAATGTGAGTGAAAACTGTCAAATTAAGTGCAATAATGGCGCAACACGTTTATAGAAATTTCAGAAAGAAAAAAATCAGACATTAATGCAAAGCACACTGATGTCGCCAAATTGTACAGTTGAGCATCTCGGGCGGTTGAATTTGCGGGTAAGCCAAATAAAAGCCCGGCCTGCGATGGCATTGTTTCAGTACGGATGAATTCAAGACGCTTGACGGGTTACACGCGAGTACGAACTTTTCATTTCGGTTAAGAAAGATCGAAAAATCTTGTAAAAGCTGGAGAAAAAATTCATGAGTTGTGCATGCAGGAACAGAGGTTGTAAATGTAATTTACAAACAAGGATGGGAAATCCGAAAAATATGAATTCCAATTCGAATTAAAATATTCAAGGCGAAGAATTCCGATTTAAAATACCTGTAGCAATACTGAAAAATATGAATTCTAATACGGATTTAAATATCATCGAGTATTCGTTCATTATGAATTCCGATTTGAATATTTATTTGAATACTGCTAGTATACTGAAAATACAAAGAATTGAATTACGGAAAAAGTTTAATCTTAGAAACATGATATCATCAATGTTTTGGGAAGTTATTTTGCCCCGCAGGTCATTCAGTATCAATTTAATAACTGAAAAAACACGTTCAACTGATACTTGAACTTCAACATTACTAATTTGCTTTCGGCCCATTTTTAGTTAAATATAAAATTCTTAGTATCAACGATTTAAATTACTTGAGTAATTAACTTGTAGGACAAAAATAGTTTTGAGCACAACCGTTAAAAGCCTCTGACAAGTGCTAATAATTCGACTCTATTTTACGTAGAATGCGGAAGCATGTTCATTTCGGATGAAGAAAACGTTCGCCAATGCTCTTTGATTAACTTTACGTTGTAAGTAAAAAATTGCGACAATTTTAAATTTATGTTTAAGTATGTACACTTGATGAAATATACCATTGAAAACAATACTTTATTTTAATCGGAATTCAGTGAAAAATATTTGAATACCAATTCCGATTCCAAAATTTTTTTTGAATGCGATTTTGAATTAAAATACTTTCTGGGAATTATTTGGAATTCCAATATGAATTAAAATCCTCAAATTTTCGAATATAATTCCGATTCCGATACCGATTCTGATTCCCATCCTTGTTTACAAATACTTGAATATAATTGGTCGAATTTCAAACGTTCGAAATTATATTTTTCAAACAAAGCAAGACTACGTTTGCGGGAATTCTAACATTTATTGTTTTATTCCACACCTTCCTGTGTTACTATGAAAATTGCACTTAGTCTAGATGATAAATTCTGCTAATATATTGGTAATTAGAACCCAGAAGTTAACTTTATCAGTTAAAAATGTCGGACCAGAAAGTTAAGACAGTTGGATAAGCCGCAAACGATAGATGCACATTTTAATTTCGATCACCCTCACCCAGTGCTCGGCACGGGTACGAAAAATCGGTACCCGTACCCGTATCCGTACCCGAAGTGCGGGTATTTCAATAACTGGTATCTATACCCGTACCCATACCCGAATATCCGGGTACAAATTTTTCGTACCCGTACCCGCAATGTTATCTCAATCCATGTACCTGTACCCGTATTGTACCCGTACCCGAAAATACTCGAAAATAGTACCCATACTCGGGTTTCTCAGTGTCATACCCGTACTCGTACCCGGGTACTTTATCCAGATTTGTTGTAATGTAATACATAGTACGTTATATGTAATAATGTATGACACCTGAGTGGGTAATTTTGACTAGCTAGAGAGGTATTTGACATTATATATTTTATTGAAGAGTAGAGCGTTTTTGATTAGAAGTAAAATTATCCCCATTTGATTGTTTATGGGCTGATGGGCGAAGTATTTTATAGCACCCAGTCCATATGTACATACATTTTTGGCTTGGGACCTGGCGACTCGATTTCTCACTTCTTGATTTATTCGGCCTTTTACATTAATTTTCTCATCTCAGTAGCTCTGTGTACATGTAACTCATTAATATCTTGTTACAAATATCCGCCTTTTCCTAATCAACTACCAATTACAAAAAATATCTTGCCATCCAACTCATCGGAACTCTAATTTTTAAATTGTATTCATTGTGGCTAATGAAGTATCATGTGCATACATGTCAATCAGACTATTTATGCAATTAGTAACAAATTACTACATTATGAAGACGTTTTGTATAAAATTTCGTTGAAACCTATTCTCCACTTCTATTTTGATATTATTCCTCGTCTGTTTATTAATTATTCTTCCTAAAACCTGTTTCCATAAAAATATATATTATAGATATAAATATATATTTTAGCAACACAGTCTGAAATACAGTTACTGCATGTTGTAAGGTTAAAAGGGTATTAACAATAAGCTATATGTATTCAGAATTACTAAAAATACCGACAGAATTTTCCAACGGAAGTTCCATTATTTTCATAAAATTCATCAAAATGTCTCAAATCTCAACATATCCAAATACTCGGGTACAATGGTCGCGGGTACGGGTAAATGACACCATTATACCCGTACCCGGTGGGTATATACCCATTTTAAAATCCTTGTACCCGTACCCATACCCGTATCCGTACCCGAAATTTTGAGCCGACCAAAGTGTACCCGGGTAGTACCCGGAATTGTTCGGGTACACAAAATCCGTACCCGGGTAGTACCCATACCCGTACCCATACCCGTTTACCCGAGTATTCCCCATACCCGTGCCGAGCACTGCCCTCACCTCACCTAAAGCAGCCCATAAAGCACCACTCGCTCGCCCTTAGGCTACCTCACAATTTTGTGTAAATATTGTAATTGCCATCACGCTCATGAGTGCACCAAAAATAATTATGCGCTCACCCTCGCATTTAGGAGTGCACTCAATTTAACTACACGTTCATTGGGTTTTGTCTAGTTCAATTGTATATTATTGTTTTAAAATCGTCCATTTGCATTTAAAATTTACATATTTTGGTACTAGGCTTAAGCAGATAAAATCCAACACAAAAATTAAGACGTTGAGCAATAATATTAGTGCTATTCTAGTCGTATATTTTTATTGCAGAAAAAAGTAATTTTAATGTACGCTAATTGAAAAATTGACAAATTGACGATATTATTCATGCATCGTTATTGATTTTCCAATATTCTTCTCTGGAGTTGGAGTAATAACCGCTGCTTTGGGGCTTTATTTTTTAAAATTAACTTTCTTGGTCAAATAAATGTTATTCAACTCACCTTCATATAATTATACATACAACCCACTGACACGACCTGTGACATGTCAATGGTTATAAGGTACTAAGTTATTAAGTAACTAATTTGTTAAAAATTTACTGAATCACCGATCTCGGAAATGCAATAACTCACAGACTAAATTTACACAACTACTGTCACTAACTATTACAACTTAGAAACGGTTATTTATTTCGAAGAAAGATACTTTAAGAGCCAAATCAAAATTTCAAGCCAACGCTTGATCGAACGTTGATGAAACCATTGCAGGATTCATTTGGCATTTCTCATTTATTTGTTTCTCCTTCGTGAGAGATATCCAATATGAAATTGTAGTGCTCACTAAATGTTTTTACGAAGTTGTAACCCATTCCACCAGTGGGATTCTTGTTATCAACCCGAACAATGTGTATTGTTAACTAGTACGAATTTACTAGGAAATTTACGAGTTGTGGATTAGTGTTGAATGGGAAATGTAGCAAGCTCCTGCGCTGAAAGTATTTCAAAGAAGGATAAAGTGGATTCGAAAGATTGTGCATAAATATCATAGCGTATTCACAGTGCGGGGATTGTTTGTAAATATTAAAATCAGTAATGATAAATTCAGTAATCCAAATATGTAGATCCAATGTGGTTGAAATCCGACACATTTGGATTAACCAAATTTTCATTTGTGATTATCTTTTGATTTAAAGTAGAATACAAATTCAATACCATGCTAACGTCCCCACTTCTGCCAACCAATTTGTGAGTGAAAAATGATTGTGGGCCTTGGATTGCTTCAAAGTCTGATCCAGGCTACATCGATGTAGATACGACTAACGATATTACCGACCATAGACGTTTCGTATCTTTGCTGTGGTGTACTTCAAGGGTATCACTTCTTTCGATAAAATAGCGATCGTCAAAATTGGTATAAGAAATAAATGTAGTCGTGACATACTAGGAAATTTTAAATAAAAAACTAAACGGCACCCAGAAGTTGTTTTAGAAAAGGTAAGGTTGTTTCCTCACGTCACATTAAAGAAAAAAGTATTGATTTTATTTCGTGATGAAAAAATACTACTTTAATTTACCTAAAATCAAAATTGGCCTCCCCAATTTTATCCATGAGTTTAGCGTGACGTGTAATGAGAGTTATTTTAGTCGATTGTATCACCAACCTGGGCAAACGTAAGCACTTTTGCTCAAGATTCATCCATTTCTGTGACTTAGTCGGGTATAATTTGATGTTGCTGGAATTACGTTTTATATATGTGTACATATTTCGGTTAATTTACAGAAAGAAGTCGGCGCGCGAAGTTTGAACTCTAACAAGTGTGATCGCAAATCTTTTCTCTCATTCAAAATTTAAAATTCTGTCAGTTTCTTGAGCATATCTGTGGACAAAATCTCATTAGTCCAATGTTATTTTCGTCTCTGAATCTGGATTCAATCGAAGAGGGTCATTTCCTACCGTGACCGGTAACGAGCAGAGACTGTCAATTTCAGCACAAGTCGGATCCAGTCGATACAGGCTACTTTGCATATACAAGGATCTCTTAACCCAGCTTCAATACATATAAGCACAATTTACTTTAGTATACGTCCGGAGCCGGCAACCACAATATTGATTCGTTTGAAAGTTTTGGTCCCTAAGATACTGGCACGAAAATTGTATTTTGACTTCCAGCTAGTCCGGACTTGTAAATGACTAAAAGAGCCCATCGAAACAAAGCCAGAATAATACAACAAAACTCCTTCACATCCTCGGAATCTGACTCTCCGCCTTCTAAATTTGCAATGTATGAATCGAACCCCACCAACCCAAGTAGGCCGCAAACTACAGAAGAGAAACTCGAATCAATTATGAATAGCCTGTCGAAAGTAGCTACAAGTGATCAAGTCTCTAAAATGGAACACTCCATTAAAGCGACCCTGGGAGAACTTCGAAGGGATTTAAATTTTGTACACAACGCCACTGAAGTCAATCGTGAGAAAATTGAAAATCTATACTTGAGATCGGAGGAACTACAGGAGAAGCACAGAGAAAAGAATATCATACTGCGGGGGGTACTACCATCGGCTAATGAAACTCGAGAGGAACTCATGGCAGCCGTCAAACCTGTCTTTGAAACACTGGATGCGCAAATGAATATTATTGGAGACCTGTTTCGTCTAGGAAAACCCGGAACCCCTAAAAGACCGATTCTTATAGTTCTTCGACATGAGTACTTTCGCGGGTCCATTTTCAAAAATATCAGGAAGTTAAAGGACAGTCCTTACTCCATCAGTGACGATCTCTCAGCAGCCGGACAGCTCAGAAGATCAAAATACCTACATCATCGTAAGGCTGAGAGAGATGCCGGCAACCAGGTCAAGTTAACTCGGGAAGGATTATACATAAATGACTCCCTACACACCATAAATTCGGATGGTAACCTTATGAAGGCTCCAGGCTCACAATTAGCCTGAAACTTTCACGCTCCTTCAATACAACCTACCTCAACTCCAACTAAACCACTCAAAATTTTATTCTGGAATGTTCATGGGATTGCCAATAAGACAATAGATTTCTTCAGTGATATTAAAGTTATATCACCTAAAATTATGTGCTTCTGTGAAACCTGGTCTACGGTTCCAATTAACTATTTTGATAATACACACACAACTTTTGTAGTTAACGCCACAAAAGATGCGTCGCACGGCAGACATAAAGGTGGACTTTTTGCAGCAATACACAACGCAATTAAATTCGAACTATACTTTAAAAATAATTGGCTAATTATACTCACATTTAAAAAACTTGATGAAATTAAAAATCTCGCAGTTTTGTTCTGCTACATCAACCCAATATCTGAGAAAGGTCAATTCAGTGAGATGTTTACGCATATTGAAAAACTTGAACTGCTATCTTACAACATCATACTGATGGGAGACTTCAACTCAAGAGTAGGCATTCTCCAAACTTTGGGTTCTCAAACACATAGGCACTCGGAAGACCAAAAAGTAAACCCGTTTGGCCAAAAATTACTTATTCTTGCATCATCCTACAATCTTGTTCTCATTAATGGTATTAGTGGTCTTGAATCTTCCTCAAAATATACATTCGGCAGTAAAACTGGTAAAAGTACTATTGATTTATGTTTTGCGTCAACCTCCCTTGTTCAATATTTCGAAAAATTCAATATCAGTGACTCGTTTCACTCCGATCATATGCCTATAACTTTGTCAATTCGTAGCCATGCTAGTAGCAGTGAGATTGGTAAAAGAATAAAATGGTCAGATGAAAAAGCAGATACTTTCAGTTCAGAAATCAAACTAAACCTTTTATTTTCGGATAAATCCTCTATATATGAGATGGATGATTTACTCTCTAAAACTATCAACAACGCACTTGTGAAATGTGATATGATTAAACAACCTTGCAAATATATTAAACCTGCGAAATGGTTTGACTCTACATGTCTCTCTCTGAAAAGAGAGCTAAAGAGGAAATTAAGAAGACTTAGGGCAACCAAACTAACTCAAGATATAAATGATTACTTTATTGCCAAAAAACAGTATAAGCATAAGTTAAAAAATAGCCGTAAAAATTATCTAGACAACATGGTGTCTAAAATTATTAACACCAGAACGAGCTGTGATTTCTGGAAAGCGATTCGTGAACTCCGTCCTTACATACCTAAAGTTACCTGCCCTATTGATAAGCAAACATGGACTGTCTACTATGAGAAAATTTTTCAATCCAAAATCAATTGTCCGGTCACCGCTTGCATAATGGGCAACGATAATATTGACGGCGAACTCGACCAACCCTTCAGTCTATCTGAAATCACGAAGGCTGTGAACCATCTGAAGAAAAATAAAGCCCCTGGAGCCGATGCCTTTGTTAATGAAATTTGGAAATCCTTCACTGTGGCCAGCCTTGAACAACTGCGGACTTTTTTTGACAAAATGTATTTCTCTGGAGAGATTCCCCCTGAATGGGCTCAAGTTACCATAGCACCACTTTTCAAAAAAGGAGATTGTGATAACCCCAAAAATTATAGGCCCATTTCACTGGTCATGACTAAACTGAAATTGTTTACCACCATACTTAACTATAGGCTGCTCAAGTGGAATGAGAAAACAAATTTCATAACGGACTTGCAGGCTGCATATCAGCCAACCATGGGATGTCTTAATCACATATTTCTACTACAATCTTTAATTCATAAACAGCTGAGACTCAATTCCAAATTATTCTGCTTTTTCGTTGACCTATCGGGTGCATTTGATAGTGTAACCCATAATCTACTTTGGACCAAAATGGCCTCCGCCGGAATAAGTTCAAAGTTTATAAAATGTGTCAGGGCAATATATGGTCAAGCTAAAGCACGCATTAAGACAGAGGATGGCCTTACTGAACCGCTCAAAATTAATATTGGTGTTCTACAGGGGGAGAGTCTCTCCCCAACTCTATTTAATATCTTCATTAATGGAATCATCGCATCACTTGACAGTTCCTTTACAAGTCCAATTAAGATCGGGGAAAGGCATGTGCATGCCCTTCTGTATGCCGACGACGTTGTAATCCTCGCCCTCTCCGCCGAAAGCCTTCAGAGAAAAATTGACGTTGTGAAAAAGTTCTTTGCTCAAAATAAATTAACTCTCAATTCGGTTAAATCCCAAATCGTAGTTTTTCAAAGGCCAGGTGGTAAACCCAAGAAACACACATTTTTCTGGGGAAAGAGCAAACTCGAGTGCGTTAATGAATATAAATATTTGGGTGTCCTATTTTCTCAATCAGGCTCCCCTAATCGAACACTGATTGACTTTCTAAGCAGAGGTAAAGCAGCAATCGGAGCCCTATGGCCGCTATTAGTAAAAGCCAAACTTCCACTAAGCACAGCTCATTTCTCACTTTTCAACTCAATGGTTCGTTCCGTGGTGACCTATGGCGCTGAAATCTGGGGACTGCGTCACCTGGAAGAAATTGTCAACCTCCAAAACTTCTTTGTGAAAAAGCTTCTAAAGCTCCCAGTAAACACCCCTGTGTTCTTGCTTAATCTAGATTTCAAACTTAAAAGAATAAGTGTGGATATCTTACGGCGATCATTAAGATTATGGACTAAATGTCTTCAGAAAAATACCAGCAACTTGCTTCTCTGCTGTTACAAGGACATGTGGGAAGAACAAACGGACCTTCAAAATTTCAACTGGAGCTCCCTGCTCTATTTCAGAATCAAGGATTTTCTGCCTAAAGGTTTATGGAACTGCAAATCGCCGGACGAAATACGCGCTGCTATACCTAAGATAGTTAGCAAGTATCAACAATCATTAGTAGTTCAAGATGTAGCCAAAATGATGGCATCGACTCATTTCCCCTAATACAAACGAATCAAAACCCACGACTTTGCAGAAGAGTATACAAAAACCCCTACCCCGTTAAGAATCGCAGGAATCTTAGCCCGAATCAGAATGGGGTCAATATTTATTCATTTCAATGAGATCACTCTATGCCGGGACAAATGTATTTTCTGTTCACAGTTTAGCAGCACTTGGAGTCATCTCTTCCTTAAATGCCACTTGCTCTCCAACTATAGACCAGCAAGCCTATCCAATATCAATCCTTCGCATCATCTCTTCATTGAAACTTTCTGGGAAAGCTTAATTAAAAATACTAATAAGGATTTTGCCACACTAATCTATCGTTTTCTTGAGGAAATTTCAAAAAGAATGTAAACAATCACACTTGTACTTATACATATTGAAGGAGCGGTAGCTCAAATCAATAAAAATATACATACATACATACATACATACATACAGAAAGAAGTCTGCCAATTGCTTCCAAATGCTATAGATAGTTTGCAATTATGCAAATGCTGGTGCCAGACCTGCTTGCAGGTATCAGGTAGTACCTGAAAAATACCCGTCGGGTCAGGTTCGGGTCGGGTTCGGGTCAGCTACAAAAAAAAGTACCTGAGGTTCGGGTCAAGTGCGGGTACATGCAGGGTCCGCACCTGATATTACAGGTCGGGTTACGATCAAGTTCGGGTTTAAAAAATATACCTGACCTCAATGTCAGGTACAGGTTCGGTACGACGAATTCAAAATACCTGAACCCGAACTTGCAATTTCAGGTATTTTGCAAGTATTTTTTTACCTTAATAATTTAACTTTAAGTTCGCGTGAATGAAACTTTCAGGCTGATCTGAACGTTAATGTAGCTTCACATGGCTGAAAGACACGTTGTATTTAGTGATGCGTGAGAGACGCCATATTAATTAAATTAACAAACAGTCAAACTTTGCTAAATAATTTCATAATATAGTCTTAGCGTTGTAGCAGACATACATCGGCATCATCGATTTGGAATCTATTTCGTGTATACTTGTGCCTTACCTTCGTTAAAACTTGAAAAGCATGACGATTATCTGCGGTCTCTTTTTAAGCTATCACTCAGAGAATGCTGGGGGAAGCTTCAATAGTTGTTACCATTCTTTTTGTGCTGCATGTCACTTAAAATTAGTAAAAAATTTTGCATTTTTAACTTAACGTCATTTGTAAATCATATTTACTTTGATAAAGTCTTAGGATAGAACTTATGTTTATAAGTTTCTTCTGACAAAATAAATGCAGGTCAGGTTCAGGTTCGGGTCCAAGTTCGGGTCGGGTTCCTCAGGTACACCTCAGGTATTTTTTTAGGTGCGGGTAGCCAAGCAATACCTGATCCAAAAATACCTGACAGGTGCGGATATTAACGCGGATCCGGAGGGCCAAGTTCGGGTCGACGAAAAAAATTAACCTGATATTTCAGGTGCGGGTCGGTTTCAGTTGCGGATCTTGATTTTTTACTACCTGAAAGCAGCTCTGTGCTGGTCCGTTTATTAATCGCCCGAAACTTTAAACAGTAGGTTAATTCGCAAGTGATATGTTTCTTTTTGCGCTTGGGAAACGTATGATATGGTAAGTCCTACTTGTGTATTATATTGGGTGCAACAGTCACAACAAATGCAAGGGGGACATTGAAACATATTTAGCTTCTCTAATGAGCAACAACAATGTCTCATAATGTTTCGTAATTTGTTTCCATCCTTACGTGTTCTGAATTATAGCCCATCAAAACTAGAAAGTAAGATCCGAAAAATTGCTTTCGTGAACAATCATTAGGTCAGCAAAGTGTCTACCTAAGATTTCGGGGGAAATGCGAGAATCGGCAAGATATGAAGACACGTCGTTGTATAAATCTCCTCACAGAAACAATATGTAAGCTATTCAATAGTCAAAACTGTGTGTATTGGCAAAACGATTCAGCATCAAAAATCCTAATTCAATATTATCACATCTTTAGATTAAATAGTGATTGCCAAAATGGGTATAAAAAATTAATGTAGCCGTGGCATACTAG
This sequence comes from Allacma fusca, assembly GCA_947179485.1. Classification (NCBI taxonomy): domain Eukaryota; kingdom Metazoa; phylum Arthropoda; class Collembola; order Symphypleona; family Sminthuridae; genus Allacma; species Allacma fusca. Next base: position 54,599,391 of record OX359245.1, read on the forward strand.
GACGCATTGGTCACGCTGAATTTGTGCTGGATATACGGTAGGCTGACAATGAGTCATTTGGACACCTTTGATCTGCAAGCTAACGCCCGCTACTACTAGAGACACAGTTTTAAGGACAAGAACAAATATGAGTAAAATGCAAAAAAAAATAATAAATTTCTCTTCGTGTCATTCTTTCAAATATTTTATCGCTTGTCACTCCCTTACATGGGCTACGATAGGGAGCAAATGATTATGGCCAGTATTTGTCTTCCATGAACTCTGTGAGATTACTGTAAATGGTAAACGCAGTTTGTGAGTTCACTGCGTTGATAATTTTAGTCAGAAAGCAGGGTTGGGTTTTTGCTTTTGTTTTTTTTTCAAAAAAACCAAACAACCAGGTTTTTTTGGTTTAAACAAATTTTCAATCCAAAACATTCATTAATATGCAAAAACATGTGAATTTGAACAAATTTACTTATTTCCCAAACTCAGTAAGTATCACAAAGCATTAAATATTTAATAATTTAGATATAATTTTAACGATAACTTTGCAGCATAAACACAAGTTTGGCATTTTTCATTTTACAAACGTTTTTCAACAAACATTTTCTAAATGTACAAGACTAAAACCTAATAGTATTATTTACTTCACTAAAGTTTAGCTACACAATATCACAGTAACTCCACAAGTTTTACGACGAAATATAAGCATTTTGGAATGAAACTACTAAAATTTTAGGTGTTTGGTTTAAACCATTGGTTTTTATTAAAAAAACCGTTTGGTTTAAACCATGGTTTAAATCATTTGGTTTAAACCAAACCAACCCTGTCAGAAAGTATACATTACATGTTCTGATTGATTTCGAAGGGGAATTAGACATACGCCATTGCACAAATTGTAAAAATAATGATCTACTTTCAATTAAATTGCTGAGGTGTTTTTGCATTATGAGTAATTACCCATACACTGCATTACTTTGGCAACTACGCCAAATGCTGTTGCCCCTGTATGTAACAACCAATGTTTGTTGCAATGTCATGTAGATGCAAATATCCGGCTGATGCTAGAAAATCCAAATTTATATGTAAGTGACATATCGTCGAATAGAAAATATCAATTGAAATCGGATTTATCCGCTACGACGAACATAATTGATTCCAGTGGTTGCAACTGATTTATTCTATTAAATCCTGATACTAAATCAATCTTCTGTGCGTTTATTTTTTCTGGCAATTGATAAGACATACTGAACTGAACCTTACTCAATTTTGTAAATGGATTGAAATTTGAATCACAGGAAGGTTTCCGTATTTATTCTCTTAATTTTCTGTTTCCAGGTACATACGCTCCAGATGAAAGAGCACAAAGAATAGCTTCTTCCCCCTTACAAGAGCGCGTATTCATCGTAATTATTTTATAGTTGCACTTACTTCTACAATTTTTATTCCTTTCAGGGGTGCTAAATTTTTGTTGGTACACTCAGCAAAAAAACATTTCAAATGAAGAGATTATATACGACTAACATTGGTGTTAATTTCATTTCCAGTAAAATAATACTTCGACCAATAATAATATCGTAGCTCAAGGGAAATATTCAGCGGGTACGTGATTGAAAATGAATTGAAATTGTTTCCGTCATTTATGGCATACGCAATCTACAGATAAAACTACTTGAACTGAACCATGAAATATCAAGTTCATGATCAAGTTTTTTCTTTGCATTACTTGACCCTGAACTTGACTTGAGATTCAAGTAAATTTCTCTTACTTGTACTTGAACCTGACTTGTCTTAGAATGTCATGGTCAAGACGAGTACGTACTTGAACTTGACCCGAAAGATTCAAGTAAAAAAATTGGCCTACTTGAACTTGACTTGAAAACTCAAGTATTACTTGAACTTGTCCGGAGCACTGCTCACGGTTAACTGGTTGGTTTCTCACATAGCCCCTTCTGAAGTTATGGTAAAGCTTACAATCAAAAGGGAAATGATAGGTCATATAATTCGAATCGTTATATGTGTTGCAGTTCTTGCTATCATCAAAATTGACGTTTAAAATATTATTAAATGAGATTCTTTCGCTTTTTTGTCGATTAATAAAACGTAATCAAATATGTTTAAAAAAAATAAATTCTTATTTACACAAAAGGTCTTGCTCTCCTATTGAATATTTTCAGTTCAGAATTCGGATATGGAATGTCAAGTACTTTACACTGTTTGCAAATATAGCATCTCTGAAAAGTTACTGCATGAAACAAATTGTCATGATTCTTCAAAAACTTAGTCAAAGCTTCGTGATTCTCGTAACTCAAACTAGAATCCTCAATTAGGAAATACTTAATTCTGGGGAAATTCAATGATAGAAAAAAATTCTGTGAGTCTGAATTGCACCGCTTAAAATTTCTCACTGTAAACGTTTCAACAGCTTCAAAAAAAATGCCTTTCGCTTTAAAACTTTGCAACAAGCTACTTGGTGAGCAAAATGTTTCCATATCAATTGTTAGCTTTCGTGTTTCCGGAAATTGACGTGTAACAAAATGAAACCATTGGAATGATATTGAACCAGAAATCGAAATGCGTTGAATATTGTCCCCACTTATTTCGAGGAAGGAAAAATCTTCGTATTTATCCTCGATTGCCGAAATACTTACGGAAGTGTGAAACGGTTTCAGCAGTTTGAAGTCTAGTGCAGACGTTACTTTTAATTCTGGTATGGTGTTGTTCCTACCAGGCATTGAGAGTTTTGACGCCGAAAACATGTCTTCATTTGAAGATTCGCTCTTCCGAAAATTTACGAAAATTACAATCAAGGTCAGTACCACAATTCCTACTATCACTGAGAATAGAGTGATATGTAATTGTACACGTGGTTTCATTCTTTTCAACCTATTCACAGTAAAACATTGGATTGGTATACTTTGTTATAAAGAAGGAGTTGAACAGGAAGGAGCAAAAAATTTAGCTCCGGATTTGGGGGTTAAATTTGTGGAGTAAATGGAGTGTGATATCATTGATGATATATTGGGGTATGGGCAAATAAGATATGTAGATTGTGAATTTTGATTTAATTTGGGGGGAAATTTGTCCTTTTGGTGGTACATGGGGATTTTAGATTTATTTTGGGACTCTTGAAGTTATATTTATAGTAGAAATTAGTAAAGCTATAATTTTTTTTTAAAAAAAAGTGAACAATAAAATATTCTAATTATTTGAAAACGTTATTAAATTTTTTCTTTAAAAATGTCAAGAAAAGTGAAACAAACAAAAATAGCAAAATTGACAAAAGAATGTCCACATTGTCACGCTCACGTTTTAAATCTTAAAAGTCACATTACTAAAAAACATCAAGAAATAGCTCGGTCAAATATAATAGATCAATATCAAGTGATACAAGAAACCGAGGAAAATACTGAAAGTGACGAAAACAAGACAATTTTAAAGAAACTAAATGATGAACTGGCAGGGATTAACAATGTGTTCAGTGAAATGATTGATAATAGGCCTTCACAACAAGATTTTGATGATAAAGTGAACTAAGTGTCTATTATACTTAAAAATTCAATTGACCAACCGCCAGGTCCAAAACATCCTGGACGTAAATATTATGAGGTTCGAAAACGTGAACAATTCAAGAATTATCAACAAATACACAAATCCTCTTCTAACCCTGAAAGAACATCTAAGAGGAAACGTGATGATAATAGAGCCCAGTATAATTATGAATTGATTCAGTATCAATATTATAATTCAAGAAGGAAGGTAGTGCAGAAATTACTCAAATTGACATCTCCGAGAAATAGATCTCACCTTACAAAATATTATTGATGAGGGATATACTTCAATTATTTCACCGGATGAAAGTTTGGATGCTTTGAAAGGAATGAACATTGATACCGGAGCTGGTTTGGACCAAATAGCAATCCAAAGTGTTAAAAGGCTTAAATCTGAAAATATAATTGCATGACATGACGGCATCTCCATATGATATAGTAGATTGTTTGTCAATCCCATGGGAACCCCCAAATAAGAAACTCAATATGTGTACGAAATTGTAAGGTTCGGAAATAGAGCTACTTTTGGGATCGGGATACACCCGGGATTTGGGTTCGGGATCGGGAACGGGTTCGAGTTCGGGTGTCTAATTACTGTTCCCAAATACTTTGGGACCAGGTTCAGGAACATGCTCAGCAGACCCGGGATTTCGGGATCGGGAACGGGTTTGGGAACGGGTTCAAGCTTGATGAAGGTATTTGTGTTCCCGTCGGGAACCGGGAACATCTTCGTTCCCACACCCGGTACACGCTTCACGTTCCCGGGAACTACGCAACCATCTAGCGGAGAAAAAAATACAAAGCATGCACGGCTTCCCTTGTTAAAGTGTTGAGATAATAATTTTACGTGAGCGACTTGAGCCGTTTCGCATATTGTCAGTTGGAATCGCATAGTAGTGATTCCCGCCTACTCTAACTTGCAAGATGAAAGTCATTGCAAAAATTCTTAGTGGGAATCGTTTAAGCAGTCTTCCTGCAGCTTTTTCGGCAACGCAGACCAGACGTTTAGTTTGATGACCATTTTTAATAGTTCCTAAATCTATTGTTGCATGGTACGCATTATGTCGCAAGTATTGGTAAATCAATAAAAATGTGAAGAAAAAAATTGATTTACACTAACTGTGCTGGTCCCGGGAACGAGTCCGGGTTCAAGGGATTCGGGATCGGGATTGGGAGCAAGTTTTATCTGAATTCGAGTTCGGGATCGGGATCGGGTTTGAGATCAACGATTCAAGCATATTTAATATCTGGGTTTTTGTGCACCCGATCCCAGTATTTCGGGAACGGGTTCGGGTGTGAGTCCAAAAATATTGGTGACCCGATTTTCGGGATCGGGTTCGAGAATGGGATCAGACTTTTCGTTCCCACAAGTAGCTCTATTCGGAAATAATCAAAGGATACAATATGTATGCTGGTAAAACAAATACCTAATCATTTGCATTACGAGGAAAAGACGAATAGGGAACTTCAGGGACAATTTATCTTGTATTTCAAACCCATCTTATTTATTTCCAGTATTTTTGACAAGGGTTACAAGCTGAGATCGGGTTATCTTTGAGAATATTGTTTTGCATCAATATATTTCTCTGTGAAAAACCAGACTTGGGGTTTCTAATCGAAACAGTTTTGGCAAGGTCGGTTGTTATGAAGTAACAAACATTTTCTTAGCTTCGAGTCAACCATGGATACAAGCACATCCCAGCGATACACCTTTTGCCCCTGTTCAAATAAAAATGAGAATCCAGAAGTAACCCTATATACATATAAGCATAATATATGCTCATATAAGGAGGATTGGCAAAAAAAAACGTTTGGATTTTTTCACAAATATTCTACTTAATAATTTTCATCCATCGTGTCCAAGAATTCTTAATTCGGCGGTCATGTGAAAAAAATTCCAAGCTTTTTTTGAAACAAAAAACATTTTGAAGAATAAATTCTCAACAGGTATTTATAAAATTTAAAAACTCTTTTCAAAACATTGTCTAACGCTTACAGGATATTTAACAAGATTTTTCCAATAACTAGTAAACTGAGCATTACGTTGAGCACAGTGGACTTGACAAGTGGAAAGAAATCAGCATGGTTGACTAGATCCCGCTTTAATAGTTGCTGATGCGGAAGGGGAAGTGTATGGCTCCAAGATTTTGGAAAAGCGGGAATTTCCGGCGTCGCAATTTTATTTTGACGGACTTGATGCTTACATATAAAAGTATTTTAGGACGCATTCCTTTAGGAATATTCAATTGAATAAAATCTGCTTTAAGAAATTTATTCTCGAATGAATTCGTGATTATTATCTCAGACTTGAAAATTCGCTGTGTAGGTTAACAAGTCAGATTTTGTGGAAGTGTAAATAACTTGACATTGCACAGTTATTAGAGCAGTTATACAACAATAACATCGTAGCTTAAAGGTTTGAATTGTGCCTTAGACAATTTAATAGGCATAGTTTAGATTTGTACATACGTATATTTGACGCTGACAAAATTTTTAATATTACTTTATCGTTATGCGTGCAAAATACTGGATGAATTTTTTTGGAGAAATATTTTTACCACTGTTATCACTATACTCTTGATTGACGTTCATTAAAGTCACTAAGCTCACAATCAACTCCCACAATAAAAGTGATTTCACATGTAAGATAACAGTTTCCACTGAAATCCAATCACTTCAATCATCACGTACGCTTTGAAATCCTAGATATGCAAGTCAGAGTATGACGTTTACACGTGTTCACAATTTCTAAAACATAAATTAAACATCTTTGTAATTTTCAGTGGGTTTTACTAAATATCATAAAAATAATTATTGCAATGTCCGGAAGCTGTGTATTTAACGTTAAGCTTGTGATGATAAGCTTTTCTTCCCTAATTAAAAAACAAATAATATTTCATATTGATCAATTGAATACAAACGATGTTCATATTGTTTGGGGGACTCTGCAACGATTTCCAACCTTCATTTGATCGGAAAGTGGAATAATTATCCCCCAATAACTTATTTGACTCCACGGAGAAAACGCTCCTGGATGACCATTCATTACGAGAGTACCTTCCATAGTGTATAATTATATGTGTACGCATGTAGCGTGTACAGTACGAACTGTAAACTGAAGGCATATATTAAATCAAACCATAAGAAGCATTCTATTGAATCTAATTTGTAGGAATTTATTCTTTTAACTTTTCTTTAAAAACTGAAAATTGGTAATTAACAAATCAGGTTTCAAGCAGAGCTGCGTTCAAGTCAAGTTATTTTGGACAACTTGACTTGAACTTGACTTGAACTTGAAAAAATTGTCTAAACGAGGTATCCGCACTTGCACTTGATGACACAAGTTTCTCCAGCAACTTGCGTATTCAAGTACACGATTGTCAAGTTCATTTTATAGAACTTGAACTTGATAAGAATTTGACGTTCAAGTTGGACACATAACTTGACTTGAACGTGAACTTGAACTTGAGTATTCAGGTATTTCTTCGTAAATGAATAAACACTACTAGACATTTCGTCCACAATTATTATAGCTGATAATGATTAGGTCGTAATTAGGATACACTAAACGGCATGCGGATGATATTCTTTAGTTTAAAATTGTAAAATGTTTAAAATACTTGATCATATAACTGTAAACATTGTAGTCCAATCTAATTTACTAATTTGCACTATTAAGAGTTTAGAAATCACATTACTGGCCTGTTCACATTAGTGTTGCACTCATCTGGTGAGTGTAACCAGCAGTTATATTAATAAATATTTGTCGTCGTTAATTTTGTTTAACCAATGTTGATTTATAAGATTGTTGGTTGTCCGTCTGCGCCATCATGTTTAATATCATCAAAAATTATTTTTACATGAAATAATAAATTATTCTTAAACTTCTTCTTAGCTTCAGAACAGGTGAAGCGAACAATCACTTCATTTTTATAATGGAACAGGAACCCCGTGTATCAAGAACATCTTTATAAAGCAATAAGGCCGAAATTTTAATTATTCAAAATTCAAAGTATGGAAACAGGACACAAGAATTTTTCTCGACCACTGGCCAACGTGGAGGCGACTTTAATGTCGATGGAATGAAAATAAATACAAAGATGTCATTATTATGATGATTGACACCCAATATTATTTTTAGTGGGATGAAATGATGCCACTAATTAGGCATTGCTTACATTGCTTTTCAGTGACAAAAACTCAAGTTATACTCAAGTTTTATTCAAGTACTTCCATTCATTGTACTTGAACTTGACTTTATTTTACAATCAAGTAATAAATTATTAACTTGAACTTGATCGAACTTGAACTTGAAAATTCAAGTTAAAATTATAATTTCACTTGAACTTGATGTTCAAGTTTCAAGTTACAAAATTGTCTGCACTTGACTTGACTTGAACTTGATACGCACTTGAACTATTCAAGTTATACTTGAACTTGAACGCAGCTCTGGTTTCAAGGAAAGTTATTGTCGACACAAAAATATTGACGTGGAACAAATATTACTTTACATGATTAAAACCATTTGCTCCAGAATCCAATACAATGCTAGAATCTGTCTATAACTTTGTTATAATAAAAATATTCTCTTCGACCGGAAATTCTGTAATTTTTGAAACCAATTACAATTTGAAGGCTCGTGAGTACAAGAGAAATTGATTGAATTTCGATTTAACCATTCTGAAATCGATACTGCTTTTATGTTTAATTGTGTTGATATATGTATTTGCTGTCAAGTATTTTCTCTCGAACATGACCTTCTACGTCCTGATTTTAATATTGCCACTGCATCACCTTGTAAAAATAAATACAGTCAACTCTCGCTATAAGGGATGCTCAAGGGACTGACAAAATATGTCCCTTATAAACACTAATCCCTTATAAGCATAGTGTTATACATTGTGTAAATGGGAATCGGGACTGCAAATTAGTGGTCCCGACCTTTCAATTCTGAATCAAAAAAACTCGATTCGATTCAATTCAATTCAATTCTGATTCATCATTTTTCGATTCAATTCAAAGCATGAATTGAATCATTTCATTCAATTCACTTCATGAATGAAATCACGCGAAATGCCTTGAATCGCGATTCAAATGATTCAAGTGCAACGAATTTGTTTGCATATCCTGCTAAAAATGCAGCTAATAACGCATCACATTAAAAAGCTCGTACGTGTTTCTGAGAGGCATTTTTGATTTTTGTTGGGAATCCGACTTTTCAATTATTTTATAAACAAGAATTTTGGTATATTAAATACATGAATAATTCATTATTTCATTCACAAATTATAAAAATCATAATTATTATGATTATAATAATTTGTTATCACAGCATTTACTAACAGTCCAATTTAGGTCGTAATGTGACAATTAATTAGCAGGATATGCATCTCGAAACAGCTAATGTTGCAGTCAACCCTCACTATAAGGGATGCTCGTGGGACCGGCAGGATTGTCCCTTATGAGCATAGTGTTATGCATTGTGTAAATGGGAATCGTGACTGTAAATTCCAATCCCTTATATCAGAAAATCCCTTATAATGGTAACCCATATAGCGAGAGTTCACTGTATTGACAATTTTATTGCTAGTGAAATTGTTTGACTTATATTCTTCCGCTGTTTTATGTAGTCATTATAAAGTTCATAAATAAAATGTTTATGTTACCACCTTTTACTACCTGAATGATTTGAATCATCATTCGATTCAATTCAGCACGCAGAAATGAATCAAATTGATTCCTGTGAATCGTGAATTGAATCGAATCACACTTATTTCATTCAATTCATAATTTGAATTGAATCAAAACGAATATTTTGAATTGAATTGAATTGTGGGACCACTACTGCAAATCCTGATCCCTTATATCGAGAAATCCCTTATAAGAGTATCCCTTATAGCGAGAGTTGACTGTATACAAAATAATTGACAAAATATTCACAGAAAATTACAATGTAATCTCATTACAAGAGACGTCCTTACAAGGACATTTTATCTATAAAGGATCAAAAATATTTGAACATGTTTCACTGTGCCCCATAATTGAAATTAAAATTAGAAGCGTTACAACCCAACAATTACGTATTAAGCAGAAATAAAAGGAAGCCACTGCACGACTGGCAGGACTTATAGTCACAGTAATTTATCCCAAGTAGGAATCGTTAAAGTGCCCAAAAAATAAAACTCGGGTACAGTTTGCACAGAATTGGATACCTGTATTTATGTATGTACATATCTGTGAAAAACGGATCATTAAATGGATCCGACTGGGGGTTTCAGCTCGAATCAGCGATGGAAAGGTTGTTTGTAACAGTAGCAAACACTCTCGTGGCTCTGAATTCCCCATTGTTTACCATATACAATATACTTCTATATATCTTTACCATAGCTACATATATGTATATATATACCTATATATAGATATATAATTATGCAAATAAATGGCAATTATATTTTGTTTTAATATTTAGTTTCACACTTCCCTGCAAGAAAATGAATAGTCAAATCCCTAATGATGTTCTCACGGACACATAGTGTACAATTATTACTTACAATTGTATAATTTTGTATTAAAAGATTTACCAGTATTAAATTGATCCATTCATCCAGTGGAACCGATGTGGATTCCTTTAGTGTTGACTTTACCGTATAAACGCACTACGCTTCCCGTCCCACCAGTTGCCCCATCGGTTTCAGAAAGTAATGACGGGGCACTGTGAGATTTTTTATTGGGATCAACCAAAGGTGGGCCTTTTCATTACCCTAGCCTATTTCCTGCCTATAATGTTAAAATATTCTGCGGCCCCCTTATAGGCCCAGAATTCAATTCAAGATTTATGCACCTATCCCTCAAGGCTGGTGGCAACAAGTGCCTGCCTATAATCCTATATAGACTATTAGCGTAAGGGACCGCCTGCCTAGAAATTGCCCTAGCCTAGAAGACACATTACTTTCCCCTAAACCCCTGGATAATTATATATACATTATTAATACTTTCAAATGTGTATATTTACTACCCGTGTAGTAACAAAGTACACATGATACATAACTATTACGAGTGGAACATATTTACACACCGGCTTACCTATATGCGTTCTAGGTGTGGGTAGTTTCAGGAAGCCTATAGCCTATATTCCCTAACCCCGAGAAGAAATTTGGAGACCCTACCTAGATTTTCATCCTAGCCTATATTTATTTTGAGCCCTAGCCTATATCCGTGCCTATATTTCTCATTTTTATTTTGCACCCCAGATCTGGGCCTATATTCTATCCTGGATCTGGGATACGGGCCCACCTTTGGGATCAACCATTAAATGTATAGTTACACACGACTGGCTTGAAATGAATAGCCAGGTCGTGCTAATGGAAATAAGCGTTTGTTTGATAATCTAAGGAAAGAGTTGAATCTATAATAACAACAGATATTAATGACAACAGGGCATTGTGAGACTTTTTATTGGGAGCAACTATTAAATGTACATAGTTACACACGAATGGCTTACAATTAATACCCTGAACGCACTGATGAAGCATATATATTAGGAATAATCCTTTGTGTGACAAAACCTATGGAAACAGTTTGCTAGTAACAACAGAAAACAGGGGATTAAATTGGAAGCAGAACATTCAGATGAAAAGGTTTACCTCGGAAATCGTATCAATTCGGATGTATTTCATTTGAATTTTCTGTGATTCTTCTCCCTAAGGTAACTTGACACGGTTGAGCTGTAAAGTATAAAAACGTTTAATTTTCCCGCTTTAAATAATTATATGTTACAGGGTGCTGCAAGTACTTATCTGGGATAATATTTTATCACTGACGATTTGACGTTTATAATAATGTGTATGGATGCTGAGATTGTAGGAAGTTTAATCGATGGTTAATTTACATTGAATATTCTCTTCCCAAATAAAAGATCACGACTGTAGGACCCAAAAATGTGAGTGAAGGTTTATCAATTGCATTAATGAGTTAACAAAAGTAGACAGTTTTTCCTGTATTTAAATTTTATGTCACATTTTTAATTTCTGTGAACGAGACTTTCAAAATTTGAGCGTTTCCAATAAAAAAATCCAAACTTTACTATATTTCGTTAGATGGGAAAAGCTGGCTCTGATCTGCAAACTCCATACCTAATTATTTTAAATATTGTAAACATTGTATTCCTGCTAACCTGAATGTACGGAAAGCTAATCTTTTTAGCGGAAATATTTGGCATAAATATTAATTGCTTAAGTGTTCTAATGATTAAATATGTTGTGCCAGCACTATGGACATTGTTAACATCCTGTTGTATTGCGTTTGCATTTAGATCCTGTAAGTTACTTGAAAATAAGCAATAAACATACGAATTTAAAATCAAAGATTATACAAAACCGTATTTCATGCCTGGACCAAAATAATGACCACTGATGCGTTTTTGTTAAATTTTTGTACTAAATTAACAATCTTTTAAATTTTGAGCTTCTGTTCGGCGTGCTATGAGATATATTTTAAGCACTTGAGTTGCACTTTAAAAACTTACATTTCAAAAAGCAGTGTTTCTACAAGTAGCAAAAATGTTGAGGCATATTCTTAAGTAAAACTCGCATGTACTTTTAAGCCATAAATTTTGAGGGAACCTTTTACCTGTAGACTCAACTGATCCCATGACGGAACACAGGACAGATTCTTCCTTAAAAAAATAATAAATCTGATTTACTATGGACTCTCACAAGAGCGATTTTTCTTACATAATGTTTATTGCTTTATAACAGCAATTGCATTTATACGAGAAAACTTTTACGCATTCCTTTTAGGGATGCCCCTATTGTGAGTGCACTTGACACAAAGCATTTTAAATCCAGCTACTGCACTCTTCACGACGGATTAAAATCTCTTTCCAGCTCAGTAACACCAGAATTATCCAGATTAAATTTAATATTGGGGTTTACGACAGCTCAGGCACTATATAAATATTCAGGTACTAATGTAATGTTTGTGGGGTTGTGGAAGGTAAATAATATTATATTTGTAGGTGCACACAAAAGCTGTAATGCTTATCAAAATTCCCTGAGAAATTGACGTTAGAGTCTGCTGACCATAAGGACTCGCTTTCTCCCAAAAGGGGAACCTCCTCTGAAGTAGCTCTATTATGAGATCCTGTTCACACTCGGCATGAGTGCATGTAACTCAAAACAGTTATTATTATTTACTCCACCTATTTATAACACTTCCCTTGTTACCCTACACAGTTTCGGTCTCAGAGGGTGTCATGATAGAGGGAGGGCATTCTGTCTGCTCAGCTGGTTAAGTATGCACAAATAAGATACGTATGTTTGAAACGGCAAAAATGTCAACTGAGTCACCAGACCCACCGGATACAAGAAATTACAGTAGATCTCCAGTGTGCCATCATTCTACATTCATTGAAAGCGACCAAAAATACAATTATTATTTTTAGAGGCGTTGCTCCCAAAATTCTAGGTAAAACCTATTGCGTATTAGAAACCTATGTATTTCGGTGTCCAACAAATAAGGTATATTGTACTTAAAAGCTCAAGTTCATGGTCAAGTTCGAGTCATGGTCAAGTTGAAGTTGGACCCGAAACGCGAGTATAAAATCATAGTCAAGTAATCTGAGAATTACTTAAAAACCCGAACTTATTTAATTCAAGTAATACTTCAGCTGAAAATGTCAAGTTCAGGTAATCTTGAAATACGTACTTGAGAATTCGGGGTCAAGTCAGGTTCGTGGTATGATCTTTACAAATAATTACTTTGACCCGAGCAAAGCACTACGTTCTGGCGAGCTATCCAACAAATCTGAATTGTGGGCACGACCCGTAAGAACGCGTAGTAGAGTAAGGTTGGTGAAATTTATCTTTAAGGGCAGAGAAAAACGAGATTTGTTTCATGAATGGTCTGTTGCTCATGTTTAAGTTGATGAATACTTTTAAAAAGTTGCAATTATTAAAGATCAACTTATTTCTTTGTTTGAATCTTGCAACTTGTTATAATCTTATTGTTAGGTCCTGAAAAAAATTTACCCGAAAACAAAATTTTGTAAGGTCGTCAGTTTTCGAAAAATTGTGACTTGGCTTCAAGATTTTAATGGCTGTGATCTCAATATTTGGCTTAGGTCAATAAATAAAATTGTGTCAAATCTGGTCAAGAAATTGAATAAATTCGGGAGAATTGAATATACACTTTCATATTTTGCAATAGCATATTACAGAATCATGACATTTGTTGAAATGTCCAGGTGTGCAATATGAACTATACAGCTTTTTATTATAATAAAGCCGACTTTCCCGTCATTATATTATTCATAAGAATGAATCATTCCAATCCATTTCTGAACAATGGTTTAATTTCTATGCTGATTTCAAAAATGAAATCGAAAGTTAATAGCCCATATCATTGTTTGTACTAATGTATTGTAATGGCTTTATTGAATTGTCAAATCTACTCAGTGCAAGCCCTGATTTCCATAGATACATAATAGTAGACATTTTCAAGACTTTTTTCAACAGTTGTTTCAATTCTGTTTCTCTGCTTGCAGCAGTAAGTTTAAAAGCAAGAAGCAACTAGACACATTCAGTAACGTTGAATCCTTTGAGTGGTAACAATTTAGAAGGGAATTGTAATACAATGGGGTTAGTTTTATTCTAAATATTCGTCAAAATTGACATCGTCTCAAATTATACTGCTATTCTGAGTCATTTCGCATATCGGGATTATATCCCCAGATTTTAATACTGTTTTAATTCACTAGGACGCCAATAACTATCCTTTGTACGATTACACTGATTTCAATGGCAATCAAAATGACGGTATCGCAATTTGGTTACGGATATAGAAGCTGGTTTGGTTGGCATCCTCGGTCCATCGCAGTAAACCCACTGGTAAATTATTGAATACATTTGATTTATACGAATGGAAAGTTAATTTTTTATAATAATATATAAATTTTATTACTCAAGTCTGACCAATGTTTTCCTGACGGAACCAGCGAATGTTTGCGAATGACCGATTGTTGCTCCACACATTGTGCTATAGCTGGCACATGGGAGACTGTCTGCAGACCCACCCCATGCGGCTGTCCACAACCTCCGTGGGGGCCCATAAATGATAATGTAAGAAATTCTCTTAAGCAAACAAAAGTTGACACTTAAATGAAAATTCATTTGCGGTTTATTTGATTAAATACGAAAATCTCCTGCTTACAGTGCTGGCGGTATTGGAGTCATTGTAATTACCACGAGCAGTGCTGCAGTGGACACTGTCGCAGCATGGGGGATCCGACTCGTCACGGAAGTTCTCAGATGTGCTGGACACCTCCTTGTAAACTTTGTGAAAAAAACTTATAAAAATGAACTTGCATTAACTTTCATACGTTTAAAGCTCCATAAACCCGGGAGTTGTCATCTGATTGATGCGTTTGTTATCACATACATACAATTCAATAATAAAATGGAGATCTTTTACTTATTCAATCTCACAAATTCAGTTCTAATGTGCACTAATCTCCACGTTGATGAATGATCCGCTTGGGGTCTGTATATCAAGTGGTAACTACCATGTGGTATTCCAACTCTTCAAATATATAGCCATCGGGGCGTAAATACAATTCTAGACTTAAAAACTTGAATGTATATGACTTCAGAAGCTGTATGAACCACAGTAACTGATTTGAAAATGATGTCTAAAGATGAAAATGGGGCAGAATTTGGGATAATTGTAAACTTTATTGCCTCAGGTATTGCGTTAATATTGTCTCAAACGTACACTCAATGTGAATATATTGTGTTACAAAACAACTGGATTTATATTTTTGATTAATAGTTGAAATAAAATGTCTTTTAATGAATAAAGAAATCGTATAATTTAAAATTTTGGTCATTTGAATATGAGATGTTAAGACGATTATTCTTACATATAGCGTTTCAATCATTTAAGGGCAATTAGATTTTATACACAATTTACGAGCGCAGACAGGCGTCCTCCGGATAATACGGTATGCACTCTGGATACGAGATAATGGCGTGATTACCACCAGCTTGTTGAGGTTCACATGTCCCAATGTGTTTTCCAAATCGTGTAAGGTTTTGTATCTCAAGCTTTAAATTGTCGTCCCATGGAATAAGGTTTAATACTTCGGAGTAACGCTTGTTGGCATATTTTGGCGGAGCTTTGACTAAAGGATCAAATGAGTCATCCCTGTTTTAAATTTACAAGTATTTCACTGTTAATGTGGAACTCAAATACCATTTGTAGACTTTAGCCTCAAGTGTATTAATCTGTACCATTCGATTTGCTCTATTCCAAGTTTTTTCTGCAAGTAGTCAAAATCGGCGATGTAACTTTCGCAGTAGTTAATTGACTGAACACGAGGATAGTACATCAGAAAGACCAAACACATTTCGTTCTGGGTGCTTAATCCCCTAAGAACAGCTTGTGGTGGGTTTCGGTTGTTTGACTCGTCGGTACACTCTACAGAAAACGTATTTAGTCCACGTAAAAGCGTTGTAAAATTTAATTACGACATTCTTATACTTACCGTAAGTTAAGTGGTCTCCTTTCAAAATTTTACGATATTCCGGTAATAGACGATTCTGTTGGAAATTAAAGTCATATTTGCTGTCATACGCCAACCAGGGAAGCTCAGTCCCGTTTCGGAATTGACGGAGTTTCATTTTGCGTCCTTTGTGTGGCATAGAATAACAGAAATTAATAATATTATTACGTGTTAAATTAGCCCACTATATAACCTTTATATTAAAATATTGTTAATCAGAAAACAACCTATAAGCAATCGCTCAAGCTATTCAAGTCCTCAAATTATTGTAAAATTTAAATATTACCTGCCAAATGGGAATGCAGAAAAACATTAAAAACGTTTATTCCATCTTTGGGAAGGCGATTCTTAGTGCAAATTCCACTGCAGTGCCCTGAAATGACGTAGTTCAATGTGCTTGGGGGAATCATTAATGATGCACTGGTTATATGGCCAACCCTTAATATCCCTGCGTCGTGCTCCCTATAATAATCAAACATTTGAATATTAAAACGTTGTAATAATTTGAATAATAAACATTTGAATAATTTAATTAAAATAACTTTAATATTTTTAAGTTAATAATTCGTTTCAATCGGCACGAAGCTAGTAATTTACTCTTGAATAATTTACGTAACTGGTATATTATTGTAATTTTATATGGTAACCAATTAAAATCAAACAAGGGTACCTTGTTTCTGTTGTTGTGTAAGCAATAATCCCTGTCTCGTAGTTTAAGTTTGACAGTTTTTTCGGATTATCGTAATGCACTTCCAACAAGAAGTACTCGGGCGAACCATTCTCATTTAGTGGAATGCCGATGTTTTCGGGGAGATATAGAGGCTACATTTAATAAACTAATTAACCTGTAATACATCACATTTTGACAATTAACTTTAAATTCAAATAATTACACTTACGTCAGCCCCCACTGCCCAGCCGTACACAACCTGGGTTTTCATAGCAGAGACCTCCTGGGGTCTGCAGAATTTGTTCATACAACCCAATGTCGTCTTGACCAGAGCCCATGCAGTGGTGAAGAATTAAATGATGTGTATGATTTCGGGATTCTTCGCTCTCTAGTTTCACCTCAAACTGCCATATCATTGTAAACGTTATTATCTATCATGCAAATGCAAATCCAATAAATGATAATGTGGATGATTTTACCCCAATTAAGTGTCTCTTCGTAGTATACGGCGGACTTTTGTGCGCCGTACACCAGTAAGTGGTATCATCGGAGGGCAATTTGGTTTTTACTTTGATTTCCCATGCATCAGAACTATTTAAGGAAAGTAGTAGAGAAAAGAGTAGAATAGTAATTCGTTACATGTAAAACAATGCTTTGATAGAATCAACTTCCGACATTCAAAATTATGTCGTTTGTACCATGAAGAAGGAATGTGTATCTTACACTAATAATTAGCTACAAATAAATAAAAATACGAACACTGATAGATTCCCCTGTTGAGTTTCCGGATTAAGTATAATTACAGATGCGGTTCCATATTTTCGGTGCTTTGTGATTTCATCAGTTGCTCCAATTGACCAGATAAATTTTGTAGTGTCGTTCTGATGGTAAAGAAAACTAGCATTCAAAAAGTTGGCACCCTTATACCGTGTAATTTTTCTCACCTCTCCCCGTCACACATACAATGACTAAAATATTATATAAAATAAGTCTAAACCAAAGGCAATGTTTTCGTGAACACTCAAATTTGAGGAGGAAGTGAATATACAGAGACTATTTGAGCTTTTGCTGTTTGTAAATAAACATAAAACAAGCAAAAGTTCAAAATATACATGCTATACAAATTTGTACAATTTTGATTCTGAAATTGAGTTTCATTCAAACAAAAAATACACTTTATCCTTGTAACAAAAATATAAGTTTTTAATTTAAATATTTTAAAATCTTGCTGGCATTAGCAAGCTAATTTTCAAGCATGTTTCTTGAAGTGAAATATCCGTATATATACTCACATACAATGCAAATGCATAAATAAGAGTTTCATGCGTATGTCTGCACGGACTGGATTAGACTTACAAGATAGTGCAGAGTGGCGCCTTCAAATTATATTTGATACCCAAGTTCATTTAGTACAAATTTGTTTCAATATATTCAACAATATACATAGATAGGTATTTCCTGAACTTGGCTCAATATTTCAGAGAATTCAATTGTGAACTTTAATGGTTTCTTCCCGAAGCTATGCGATTGCATCTGCGTTCATAGCTCTAGACAAAAATGACAGGAAACAAAGGGTAGGAGAGAAAGGAGATATTTCTAGTGTTGTCATTTAGCATGACAAATCTTGACCTAATAAAAATGCTACATGAAAGTATACATTGCATATTACAATCCAAATTCAAAAAATTCTCCTTTGCCAAGTCTTGTTAAACTAAATTATTACAATTATCCTAACACTAACCTGTCCAAATGTAAGCTGTAAAGCTACGAATTTAAAAAAATAACGTTACGATGGAATTAGGTTACGAGTCTATTTTTAAAGACAATATTTTGCTTCACCGTTTTTAATCCTGTTGTCAGAATGTATAGCCTGTGACTGATACAAAATGAGTTTCCAAAATGTTTCATCTTTAGAACTTACGTTAATATTAACATCGTCGTCATCGCACGTATTAAAGACACGACTGACTTCCAGCGTGGTGTGAGTGGAGTTTTCGCATGCCGATACCAATCTCCAGTCTTGACTCATGTCAACCACTGGTTTCCAGTTTCCTTCCCCATGGTAGTCCTACAAAATAAAAAAAGCGATACCAGTCAGTTTTGAACTTCATTTTGATTTTTTTAGTTATATATTTAGCGAATCCCATCAGAAGGAATTTATTTCAGATGACTGATAAACGCACTAATTTTTCCAAGCCAAAAAATTACAATAGTAGCTTATTTGCACAAAATTGAATTAATGAAATCGATATTACCCCAAACGATAACTTTGATATTCAGGGATGGACTTACGGAAAAGTAGGGTTCACCATTATTCAATCCACCAATAACTATGTCAGCATTTTTCATGCCACCAGTTGGCGAGAGCCCGAATCCAACGTAACCCAATGTTTTGGCAGTGATTCGAAAAGTAATGTTATGATTCTTCAAATCAGCCCTCCATTCCACTTTGTAATCATTATCCAGTGTTTGGAATCTGTTTATCTCGAGTGCCGTTCCGGGGCAATACGCCACGAAATGTAGGAAGAGAATAGGGAAAAAACGAAATAATTCCATTTTGTTTTGAAGTCCGGAGAAGAGTAATGTGTGTACTTTACTCATGAGATTCGTTGTGGTAACTATAGTCAAAGGGAATTATCAATCTGGGGAAGAGCAAGTTCGGAGAAATGATTTCATCAGAGGGTAATCAAATATTCAATTTTTATATTACAGTGTTTCCTGCAGTTGGTCTTTCACGTGAAGGGTCACGTATGTGTGGCCTACAACTTCCAGCCCTGGAAGAGATACATTTTAGTTTAATTACTTGTTATAAAAGCCAAATGAATAAAATTACATCATCTGACTGACGGAGTGGAAGATCTAGTTCATGCCTTCCATGCTTAAAATTTAAGCCATAGGAGAGACTGCAATGCATCGTACATCGCGCTGTTCATTTTTATCATGTACATTTTGATTCCTAATTATGCACATCTATAAAAAAAGGATTTTCCATATCTTTTGTGTTCTTTTCAATATTTGATTAAGTTTTTCTGATTCAGTACAGTACTGATAGTACTTTCAAAAACTCTTTATACTGGTCTTTGATGAGACTTGCTCCTTGCCAGGACATCACAGTGAGCATTGAGATAACATGTACCAAGGTGTCAATGTTCAATAGGAAGGAAGGAAAATATTTGACTTCCTCACACTTCCTCACCTGAAATCGTTAGCTTACAAATAGTAATACAAAAATCATGGCGCATGAGCAACACCCCAATGGCTACGCGTAAGTCAAGATTGCCCTTTTACATTCTAATTTTTAGGGATTATTGTGCATATACGGTAATTATTTTATGTAAAAATATATTCACGCGAAGCTCTTCAAATTATATCTTCCACTGTTAACTGCTATTAAGTGACATCATTGTGGAATCAGCTTTTCCTTTTCCGAGGCTCCGAATGAAATGTCCTTACGTGGACTCTCCATTTAACGAGGATTTCCAGTTGTTGGTAGTAAAGCTGAAGGAAGGATTATTCCTACCTTATTTGACATAATTATACATAGCTCAGTTTTTATCCAATGCTGCTATTGGAAAAAGAGTTGACAATTATTATATCTGTAAATAGTAATTACCTATACACATGTGGCTTCCTTATGTATTGAGCTTACTGGGCGAACATGTACATATGCATGTGCATATATATACGTGGCAGCAATGAATTTTTGAGCAGTCATAATTGTAACCAACAATGTATAGGCTGGAAGGATTTGCGGTTGTACGACTTATTCCAATAAAAAATCGTTGATGTACTTTTTTTATTTCTGCATTCAGTGTTCAGGGATTGCAGTAAAAAATATTTCTGAATATTAAATCCGGATGTGGGATGTACTTTTAAGTGTCAGTTTCCTCTGTACACACTCTCCTTGGTACTGCACAGAACCCTACACCCTTGGAATATACTGATATATATTCATTATTATATAATTACATAGTTGTGGTGAGTTTAATTCAAATAATTATTGCTTGGAAACATAGGTACAATCATATACATACATACTTCAGATTCAGATTTTAATTTATTACGGACTCTTTTTGGGCGGCGCCCATGTCATCCAGACATGGGCGCATAGCATATAGTATTATTAAAGAGGAATAAAAAATTAGCCTAAAGATTTGCAAGGACATCATATCTGGCAATACAATTATGAATAAATTTTAATATATCACGTGAGATCCTTGGAGGGATTTCTAGAAAGTGAGAGAAGAGATATCTCTGAGTAACAGCATGTAATGTGGTATTTTTGCAGAAGTGAGTTTCTGGGAACAATATACATGCATGGAACATTTTGTTAAAATATGGAGTAGGTCATGTTGCTCTTGTAAGCCACATTCAGTGCAAAGTTCGGGGGATGAGAGTTTTATTTTTGACCTCGAGGTACACTGGATGTACTTTCACATACATACATATATACTTCATACAACAGAAGCACAGTGATGACGAGCAGTGACAATATTTGTTTGATTTGGTAAATTTACATGTGTGACTAATGAGAGCCAAAGGTTCTTGCCAGCGTAATGGAAAATAAATATTGCCGTATCCCACATTTTTATGTATATTTAAAACTATAGAGGAGGAAATGAACTGCATAATCTCCCCATTTGATGTGACCTTGTAAGAGAATGGGATCAAAAGAGATGAAAGTAATAATAATTGAGGCATTATCATTAGTAATATTTTAACAATTTTATTGCTTTAAAAAACATTCCATTAAAAGCACAAAATGAAATTAAACGTGCTGCTCTGTTTTGAAACTAATTTCCAGCTAAAAGAGAGCCGCACTTCAAAATAACACTCCCTTTATCTAATAATTATCAAGTCTAGCAACTGTCTACGCAGCTCAAAATTAAACACCACATAGCGTGTTATGGGAAAAAATTTATTGTACAGGATACCCAATTATAAGCCCAAAAATACAGAATAATTCTCCTTTCCGACTCTAGACAACAGATATGTTTTTTCTCGAATACATTTTACTCTTGTTTTTCGAGTGGAATTTGGAAGAATTTTAAATTTCCCCAGAGCCCAATAAAATTCCAATTTTGTTCCACTTTCTTTGCTGGTGTGAGGACAGTTTTTGAGCTACAGGGATGAAACAAATTTCCAGGCATTCTGGAAAAATGGTTGGAAATTGGGGATTTATATTGTTTTGATATTGACCTTTACATATAGTCTAATAGGGGAAACGGGGTTACACGCCTCTAAGTATTCCCCTTCTGTTGTCCAGTTCTCTAGCATTCATATATGAAGTAAATTAAAAATTAAAGTTGTGTATTCAGTATAATTATATTTTTCGGGCTGAACCCATCCATATCAACCATATGTTGCCAGAATCATTGACACCTGAACACCTTCCAACCTGTTAAGGATCTGGTACATAATTATTGACACTTCCAACACCAGTCTCACTTTGCTGGGAGCATCCATCAAAAAGTTTCTTTAATATAAACCTTACATCCTCATCGTACTTGTTATAAATCTAAAAGCATTGACTGATATTGAATTACCCGTAAATGTTTTAATAGTTACCTATAATTTTGAAGACTCGGGGTCATCAGTCACCAGGCATGTACGAATTAATTGCACGGATGATGCCTGGTTCATAACATATCAGGCAGAATTTCGAACGTTGTTAATTATTTCCATGAACTTTCATTCCTTACATTCATACTATGTGACGATGCTGTTGATCAAAACTACTTTCAAAATTCATTGACGCTTTGATAAATTTCTATAATTTTGACATAAATGAGGGCTCGAATCGAAGGGGGGCTGCATTTAGAGGAAGGTTCAAGAAAGGGCTAATTAATTTTAAAATTGAAGGAATTCAGATGGAAGGTAAATAATATTAAAGGCTTCATTCATTGGTGCGAAGAAGGAAGGCATTCTTTTTAATTCCCTTTGAAGGCGTGAAGGAAGGCCATTGCATTTATCTCTGATGTGACCTAATAGGGTCTCAAAAGTGTGATAAAATAAACGATGGTGCTGGGGATTATTTCTGCACATCTATGGATGGCTTTATAAAAGCACAAAGAAGCCTGTCATTCATTGTCAGTAAGTTCCACTCAAGGAAATCAAATTCACCTCAGAATCAATTTGTACAGTGCTGTATATCTGATTGTAATCATATTGGATTTGCTGGATGGGCATGCAAAAGTTATTGATATTTTTATGGTTCGAGCCCTAGAGACAATTATCTAATTGTCAATCCGGCCGGGGAATGTGTTCGAAGAAACAAGGCCAGAAGCTACCCCTGAATTTGCAGTTAGCATCAACTTTAAAGGGAAATTATGTGATCAAGAAGATGTTTCGATTCATGTTCGAAAATATATTCCCTCGAATATGTTTTTCTTTTGGATTCTATTCCCTGAAGTCAATCCCTCTGGACGTGTTCCCTTCTTGAGTGGATTTATTCCTTAGGACGAGTACTATTTATTTACGAAAATTTTTACAATGTTCTTCCCCGAAAAGGACTGATGTAAGACCTTATTCTTCTGGAATATTTTACCTTTGGTGGTTTTGAAAGTTAATAAAAATTTTGATGCAGACTGGAATCAAACTTTTTTTAAACTGAATTTTGGAGCTGCCTTGGTTTTTGTACAACGGTTTTAAAATTTTAGTGGAAAATTGTATCTCTTATTGGTTTCAATGGTTGATTTTAATGCACTCGTTTTGCTTCCAAGACTGCGCAGATGCACGTAATTCAAAGGGCATCGAAGGTTAATAGAGTACTGATTACTTACTACTGTTGTTCATATATAAAAAATACTCTAGTCACGTCTTCAAGGGTACACGATTTGAGCAGAAATAAGCCAATTATCAGATTATAGGAATTATTTTATTTAATTCGACTATAATACATTTCACATTAATATTACTGTTTTTACTTTCACAACCGAAAAATAATGTAAATGTATCAACGCGTACATATGTAAACATTTTCAATGTAAAATTGCATTTGCATTTCATTAATTAAGAAAAGGTGAATGAAAGGTACATATATGAACATGTTTCGAGCATGTGTGAACATTGGTTTGGATTTTGTTCGAGTTGCGAAAATGAATTTTTCTTATGGGATTTAACATGAAAAAATTCAAGCGAGGAAGGGTCCCTACTGTCAAACTTTCAAAAAAAATCAAACTTTCAAATGTCCTACTGCCCGAACCCAGGGGAGATGGCATCAAGTTTGTGGTTTGTGTGAATACTATTAGTAGTGCCTATAATTCCACCAATTTTCATTTAATTCTGAAGGTCACATCGGAAGACTTTGCTTGTGAGTGAGATCCGTTACAGAAGCTACTCGTAACATTGAAAGTAAGTAATTTGCATAATAAGCTCTTTGGAACTTCTGTGTCTTTTTCATTGTTATTTCTTGACACTTGTAACTTTTTGTCTGCAACATAGGTGTCCGTCCGCCTATCCTACATGTAGGGTATGTCGATTTGAAAATGCCCGGCATTTTGGTCATTTTCATTTCAGGGCGAGGGCGGCACAGTAGGGCATTTTAGGCAAGGGCATTTTGGGCATTTTCATTCGAGGACAATTGGGCATTTTGGGCAAAATAGTGAAATAAAATGGTACAATTGGTAGAATTTGGCAGTCGATTTGAAAATGACTTTGCAATTTTGACGAAAAAGCGTCCGAAAATGCCTTGCCAGGTATTTTTATTGTTGTGGGTTTGGCGTATGTAACGACGTAAAATGAACTTCCTCCATCCTGGATATATGAATGTATACCCCTATACACGTATTTACATTGATGATGGGCGAAACATGTTTTCGGTTCAAATTAGAACCCGTGCAGTAATTTTTTGTCTACACAGATAAACTAAACAAACAATATTTGGGGAACTGTGTGAAGGATGTACATTGTGTTTTACTCGAGTCATTTTTCCAGTAATTAGGGTCGAATATATTTTTATTCTGCACATCAATCATGCTATGATTTAAAAAAGATTTTCAAAGGAGAGCCAAATTATATCACCCCATGTCATTGAAATTAAATTGATTTGTCAGTGTTTCTGCAATTAAATTTAACGAACAAGCGAATAACCAGACCTTTTCCTTCGCTGCGCTCTTATACATTCGGGTATTTTGAATCTAAACTAGTGATCCAATTTTGGTGCCTTGAAAATTACCAAAATGCCCAACTTGTCCTGCCCAAAATTCCAAAACATCAGGACATTTTCAAAAGCTGCCTACATACCCAATTTTGGGCATTTTCAGCTGGGTGGGCAAATACTGCAGGGCATTTTCAATCGACATACCCTACCTACATGTAGGATATGTCGATTTGAAAATGCCCGGCATTTTGGGCAACTCGCCCGCCCAAAATGCCAGGGCATTTTGGGCATTTTCATTTCAGGGCGAGGGCGGCATAATTGGGCATATTGGGCAAGGGCATTTTGGGCATTTTCATCGAGGACAAATTGGGCATTTTGGGCAGAATCGTGGAATATAATAGAACAATCTATACCATTTGACAATGAATTTGAAAATTTCTTTGTAATTTTGGAGAAAAAGCGTTAGAAATTATCTTGAAAATTTTATTCTGTGTCATTATTTTGACGCAGTTAATTCAACCGGTAATGAAATACGTTTGGATACCATAGGTCATATTGAACTTTACAATTTGTGAAACACCTGTACAGTACACGATACGGCTATAAATTAAAATATTCTAGGAACTATTTTTCCAAACTGCAGACGATGTAAAATGAACTTCCACCATCCTGGGAATATTCACATACCCATATGAATGTATGTATATTACTGTGATCAGAAATGTCTTTTCGGTAAAAAATTGAACCCATACGGTAATTGTATTACACCATAAAACTACAAACAACAATATTTTGGGGACCCGTATAGAGGATGTATATTGGTTTCTACTCGAGCCATTTTTGGCTGATCGTTGCAAACTGCAGACAATAGTGATGTAGAACAAGATGAGTATAAAATTCAGCTACATCAGCCATTTAAATTTTGACTGATCCCTTACCATCAGATTTTTACTTTAGGAGTTCGTACTTCAAAAGAAAATAGTACTTCTGCCCGCCCGTCAGTGACGCATATGTAAATTTATTTCATATTATTGTTTACATAGAAATTTATTTTCGTAGAAGTGATAAATGATATCATCTCATGTCAATGAAATTAAATTGATTTGACTGTTTTTGCCATTACAATATACGCGAAGAAGCGAATAACCAGACATTCACATTTATAAGTTTTACTTGGCTGCGCTGTCATGCATTTGGATGGATAATATGAATATATGCTAGTAATCAAATTTTGGTGCCATGAAAATGACCAAAATGGCCAAAATGCCCAACTTGCCCTGCCCAAAATGCCCAAAATCAGGGCATTTTCAAAAGCTGCCCACATGCCCAGTTTTTGGGCATGTGGGCAGGCATTTTGGGCATTTTCAGCTGGGCGGGCAAATACTGCAGGGCACTTTCAATCGACATACCCTGCCTACATGTAGGCTATTTATCGGGTACAAGGATTTTACAGAAGTGTCCTATAGGCAAAATAGGATGCAAGAATTTACACTTGCGTATCAAGATTGAAAAGTTCATGCCATTTTGCCTTAATATCCGCTAAAACCTCACTGAAATTTAAAGTGGAAAATTTTTATAAAGTGGAAACGCTGCTTGAGTGGGAGTTTTAATTATAGTACCAGAGAATGCCCTGGACAGGGGTCAGATTTTTGTGGGAAGACGGGAAGATTCTTCCCCGGGAAACAATATTTCTGGCAGGGAAAATCTCAAAAGGAAGGGATTTTATTTTGTGAACAGAGTTTTTAAAATTCTTTGAACATTTTTTGGCAGGGATTTTCAAATTTATTGACGTGTTTCAGGGAAATTGGTTAGACAGACAGGGATGTTTAGATTTGTTCACATTATTTGACAGGGATTTGACGTCTTGTAGAAAAATTAATTTTGCCAACAGGGATTTTTGAAATCGTTGAGGACCTTCTTGCAGGGACATATGATTCAGTAGGGAAATTCCGAAATGATCTTCCAGGGAGATTTACAAAAATCCGACTCCTGGTCCTGGAATAGCCTGTCAGTAACGAAATGCTATAAGATGTAGGAAGAGTGTACAATATCTACGTTGAGCTAGTTTGTCAATGAAACGTAGGCTTATACATAGCCTTGGTGTTCCCCATATAGGAAGGATATAGGAGAGGCTGATCTATTCGCCCGTTTAAATGTAGGCATGTACATACATATGTAGGCTCGACTCGTATATTAAATACAGGAAAGACATAGTGTATAGGCTGAGTCCTTTGAACACCTTTGACCTGCAACCTAACGCCCACTATTGCAGGCACAGTTACAAGAGCACGAAAAAATTGAGTAAAATGCGAAAAACAGGAAATGTTTTATCGTGTCGTTGTTTTCAAATATTTTTTGAGTCACTCAGTCTCTTCCATGTACCAGGATGGGAAGCAAATAATTATGGTCATTATTTGTCTTTCATGAAGTTTGTGAGTTCACTGCGTTGACAATTTTAGAGTCAGAAAATATAATTATGTACATGTTCAGGTTGATTTCGAAGGTAAATGAGACATTTGCCATTCCAAATGGAATTCGTCATTGTATAAATTTTAAAATTAAAGTTTTCCTTTCAATTAAGTTGATGATGTGCTTCTGCATTATGAGTACCCATAGACTTAATTAACTGTGACAACTAAGCCAAATACTGTTGCCCCTGTTTGTAGTAGCTTCTTTTTTGCAATGCCATGCACCATTCAAATTTCTGAGTGATGCTAGAAAATCCATAGAAATATGTAAATGATATATCGTAGAAAGGAAAATATAAATTTAAATCGAAATCCGCTACGGCGAACACAAATGACTCCACTGGTTACAACTGATATATTCTACTAGATCCAGATACTAAATTAATAAACTCAAATACATTTCGTAATTAAATTATTAACTGTATTTTTTACCTGGAGACGGAAATACACCCAATTGGCGGTCGGTAATAATTGTAATTCTTTCCTCAGTATTCTGTGCGTTTGTTTTTTATGGCAATTGAGAAAACAAACTGCCTCACTCAATATTACAAGTTAAAAAATCTGAATCTGAGGAATCTGTATTTATTTTTCATAATATTATTTTCCAGGTAATTATATAAACTCCAGATGAAAGAACACAAGACTATCTTCTTCTAAAAAAATATAATAAACCAGATTTAATGTAGCCCTTACAGGAGTTTGTTTTCCTCCGCAATGTTAATTATTTTATAATAGCACTTACCTTCATACGAGTAAGCGTTTAGGGAATTACTTCTTTTAGGGGTGCTCCTGTTGTAAGTTGAATATTCAGGTACTAATATATTGTTTTTGGGGTTGTGGAAGGCAAATAATTATATATTTGTAGGTGCTCACACGTGCTGCAATGCTTATCGAAATTTCCTGCGATATCAGGATAGAGTCCAGTGACCATATAAGGACTTGCTTTATCCCTTTCAGGGGAACGTTCTCTGTGAGATCCTCTTCACATTTGGCTTGGGTGCATGCAACTCAAAAAGTTAGCATAATTTATTATGATAACACTTCCCTTGTTACCCTACATAATTTCAGTCTCTCCGAGGGTGTCATGATAGAGAGAAGGGATTCTGTCTGTTTTGTTGCTTAAGTATGCACAGATTAGGCACGTGTGTTTGACACGGAAAAAATAGCTTTATCAATTTATAATTAATAGCAAAATGCAAATTGATTTTTTTTTCTATTACCAGGATTATCTGTACCAACGCTCATTAAAATCATTATATTCACAGTCAGCTCCCATAATAAAAATGATTTTATACAAATTAACAATTTCCACTGAAATTTAATCATTTAGGATCATCACGGGTGATTAGAAACCTTACGCAACCCCGAAATCTAAAGTTTGTATGCACAATTTGTAAATCATTTTTTAATGATTGTTATAAGTTGTGGTAACTTTTAATAAATTTAATGCAGTCAATTTCCTGCCTTGTCATTTCCTCTTAGATAGTGTTCCCAACCTATTCTCATTGTTAAATTGTAAGCATTTACGTTATATGTGTAGTAATATAAGACATAACGGCATCTACATATACTAGCAGATTGTTTGTCAATCCCATGGGAACCCCCAAAAAAGAAACGCACTTATCCCCCAATAATTTATGTGACTCCACGGAGAAAACGCTCTTGTATGACCATTTATGTATATATTACGAGAGGACCCTCCATAGTGTATAATTATATGTGTACGCACATAACGAATATAGTACGCACTGGAAACTGAAGGATACATGAAATCAAACTTCTAGAAGGATTCTATTGAATCAAATTTGTAGTAATTTATTCCTTTATAAATCCTGCATTTTTGAACACAATTATATAACATTTCTTTAAAAGCTGAAAATTAGTAATTATTATTAACAAAGCAGGTTTCGAGGAAAGTTAATGTCGACACCAAATATATTGACGTGGAACAAATAACACTACAGGAATAAAAACATTTACTCCAGAATCTAACATAATGCTGGAAACTGTCCGTAACTTTATAGTAATAATAATATTCTCTTGGATCGGAAATTCTGTAATTTTGGAAACCAATTACAATTTGTCTATTGTCAATCTATTTGTCAATTGTTTTTCATCTATAAAAGAGAAATTAAGTGAATTTCGATTGAAATATTCTGAAGTCGAATATATTTTTGCTGCCAAGCCTTTTCTCTCGAACTTCATCTCTTACGTCCTGATTTGAGGAGCTTCCTGCCACTGCATCACCTTCTAAAAATAAACAGACCAAATATTGACAAAATGTTGAAAAAAATTACAGTTCACTCGCATTACAAGAGACGTCCTTACAAGGACATTTTCAATGTAAAGAATCAAAAATATTTGGACACGTCTCCCTTTTCCCCATACTTTAAATTGAAATTTTAAGCGTTAGAATGCAACGATTAGAACCTACGTCAGTAGATATAAAAGGACGCCACTGCACGACTGGCAGGTCTAATAGTCACAGTAATTTATCCCAAGTAGGAATACTTAAGTGCCCATTGGGTACTACCCAATTGTCCCAGAGTGATTGGGATCACTTCAGTAAATGTGGATTTGTTTTAAATATATTGTTGTATCTCTATTTATGTATCTGTGAAAAACGGGTCCTCAGATGGACCAGACTGGGGGTTTCTACTCGGATCAGCAATGAAAAGGTCGTCTGTAACAGTATCAGTCACTTTCGTGGCACTGAATTCACCATGGTTTACCGCACCTACGATGTTACCTCTGGCGCCTGGTTGGAAAGAATTGGGATTACAGAAATAATTTAGACAGATACAACAGCTCGTGGAAATTTAAATGCTTCAATAATTAAATAATAGCTGATAAAAAAAACCTAGTGAAGTACGCACCTCGAACTTTTTGTACAATAATGTCATATTAATTTGCTTGAGTTTTATTGAGAAATGTATCTCCGGCAGTGTCACCAGCATCATCTGCCAAAATCAAAATAAATAGCAGAAAGTTACGGATTTTTTGTCTAGCAATCAATGCTATTCATACTTTACTCTCTTTTTACAAGAGCAGGGTTTAAGAGGAAGCTGGCAGGGTTTGGTTTGTGAAACTGTCAATTGAAATAAGTGTTAAATATGTTTTAGTGTTTTATGAAAAAATAATGTTCTTCTGAGGGAATCATGTCTATTTAGAAGATTTTCTATTAGGATATTTTTGCAAAATAAGTCTACCTTGTATCACAACTGTAGCCATATTATCAATCTGCCCCGCACAAGTGAAAACATTCACATACGTCTTGTCCTTACTATTAGTGCATAATTATGTACATTAGGACTCACAGTTCAGGTTTAGTTCGGTTAGATTTTTCACAGTTCATTTAGAGCTGGCAATTTTTGAAGTATTCCTTTTCTCCTTACCTTTTGCCTTGGTGAAAGTTCCCTGGGGTCCATATCCCGTTCTATTGCTGGCATCAATTGAGCTTTCGAAGCTGTTTAATCACCCATTAGAGCGTTCATCTTTTTAACTTGTTTGATTGTCCAATTGCCATTTGCTACATGTAAATAAATAACATTTACATTTTGTATTGATCTTTAGTATCACACTTCCCTGCACCATAATGAATAATAAAATCCCTAATGATGTTCTCACGGACAATGACCCCCAATTACTACACTGAGGGATTATCTTTAAGAGGAGCACTTAATTAAGCGTCTCTCATAGGGAGAGTACACTTGTGTAATTTTGTGTTAAAAGATGTACCAGTGTTTAATTGAGCCATTCTTCCAGTGTAACAGATGTGCATTCCTTTATTAGTGTTGACGTTAACGTATAAATTATGAACTACGTTCGTCCCACCCCTTTCCCCATCTGTTTTACAAAGTAATCGCGGGGCATTGTAACATTTTTTATTGGGAGCAACCATTAAATGTAGTTACACACAAACGACTTACAATTAATACCCTGGACATACTAATGCAAAATATTAGGAATAATCTTTTGTTTGACAACCTATGGAAACAGTTTGTTAATACCAACAGAAAACAAGGGATTAAAGTAGAAGCAGGACACTCCGATGAAAAAGTTTACCTCGGAAAATGTGATGTATGTATTTCCTTTGAATTTTCTGTGCCGGTATAATTCTGGATTCGTCTCCCTAAGGTAACTTGAAACGGTTCAACTATAAAGTATAAAAAAGTTTATTTTTCCTGCTGTAAATAATTATTATGTAACAGGGTGTTTGCAAGTATATTCCCCGTAGCCCATATCAGGAAGGATGGTAAAATAATTTTGAATTTCCTGTTTTTTAGCAAATTTGATTACAAACCCCATTTCTGGAAGATGCGGAAAAGGCAGAATTTCTGGGATAATATTTTATCACTGACGATTTTACGTTCACAATAATATGTCTGGATGTTGAGATTGTAGAAAATTTAATAGAGACTCATTTGAATTCAATATTCTCTCCCCAAATAGAAAATTAGGACTGTAGGACCCAAAAGTATGAGTCGAGGTTTATCAACTGCATTAATGCGTTAAAATAAGTAGGCAGTTTTTCCCTGTATTTAAGTTTTGTGTCACATTTTTAATTCGTGCGAACGAGAATTTAGAAATTTGAGCGTTTCCAACAAAAAAATCCAAACTTTACTATATTTCCTTAGATGGGCAAAGGGGATTCTGGTCTGCAAACTCCATGCATAACTAATTATTTTAAATATTGTAAACATTGTAAACATTGTATGCCTGCTAACCTGAATGTACGGGAAGTTAGTAATTTTAGCGGAAATATTTGACATAAATATTAATTGCTTTCGTGGGCTAGTGATTAAATATGTTGTGCCAGCACTAAGGACGTTGTTAACATCCTCTTGTATTGCGTTTGCATTTAGATCCTGTAAGTTACTTGAAAATAAGCAATAAACATGCGAATTTAAAATCAAAGATTATATTCAAAACTGTATTTCATGCCTTGACCAAAATAATGACCACTGATACGCTTTTGTTAAATTTTTATACTAAATTAACAAATTATTAAATGTTGAGCTTCTGTTCAGCGTGCTACGAGATACAGTGAATTTCCCATATAGTGGTTTCCTCTTAGATGGCATTCCCTCTTTAATGGCATCAAAAATCCCTCCCTAGAGGTTTGCAATGTTAAAGGTATACAGTATAGTGGCACCCTCTATAGTGGTATTCCCTCTATAATGGCACTATTATGTGTTACGGTGGCCCAGACAATGCGAAATTATAATGGCAGTTGGCATAAAATTAGCTAGATAATGGCTACAAAAGTATAACATGATGTTATAAAACCTGCGGGCGATTAATAATGCTTATCTCGGTTGGTTCAATTTTAATTTCAAATGTTAATACAGTTTGATTAATATTTTGGTTTACTGAAGCCCTGGTATGATTAGCTGGATTTACGTCATATGATCCGTGACTTAAGTTAAAACGAAGTTATAACACAAATCATTGCCATTTTTGTCTGGGCTCACTTTTAATAAGTTTCAATTCGTGTTGATTTTTTAAAAAAACCTTTTCAAAATAATAAAATAAATAAAAAAGCAAAACCTCATAGGGACAAAACCGCAGAGTACTCAGTGGAAGTAATTCCCATTAACGTAATTCCAGGAATTTGGTTTCTGGAATGGTGACCTTGCAGTCGAAAAGTTTGTTACGACTATCATTATTAATAGTATGAGGAAAACTAAAGTTACTGAACATCTTAAACTCAATGAGGCTGATACCTCATAATTTTGAGTATTCTGTAAATGTATTTAGCTACAGTTATTGTCTATGAACATTAATAGTACATAGTTAACCATTAGTCTTATACAGTGGCATCCCTATATAGTGGCAGGAATTTGTCACTCCCTTGGAAACCACTATATAGGAAATTCACTGTATATTTTCAGCACTTGCGTTTTTAATCAATTATTAAGGAAATGCAAATACAGAGCCGATGTACAATGTATACACTACATGCTACTTTATAAAATAACATTTGAAAAAGCAGTGTTTCTACAAGTAGCAAAAATGTTGAGGCACATCCTTATGTAAAACTCGCATGTAATTTTAATCCATAAATTCTGAGGGAACCTTTTACCTGTAGACTCAACTGATCCCATGACGGAACACAGGACAGATTCTTCCTTAAAAAAATAATAAATGTGATTTACTATGGACTCTCACAAGAGCGAGAGATTTTTCTTCCACAATGTTTATTGCTTTATAACAGTAATTGCCTATATACGATAAACCTTCTACGCATTCCTTTTAGGGATGTTCCTGTTGTGAGTGCACTGAACACAAAGGGATTTAAATCCAGCTACTGCACTCTTCACGACGGATTAAAATCTCTTTCCAGCTCAGTAATATTCATTATCCAGATTAAATTTAATATTGTGGTTTACGACAGCTTGCCTCAAATATGCAGGTACTAATGTGATGTGTGAGGGGTTGTGGAAGGTATATAATAATATATTTGTACGTGCACACAAAAGCTGTAATGCTTATCAAAATTCCCTGAGAAATTGACGACAGAGTCTGCTGACCATAAGGACTTGCTTTCTCCCAACAGGGGAAAGTCCTCTGAAGCAGCTCTATTATGAGATCCTCTTCACATTCGGCATGAGTACATGTAATTCAAAACATTTATTTTTATTTACTATGATAATACTTCCCTTTTTACCCTACACAGTTTCGGTCTCTCAGAGGGTGTCATGATAGAGAGAGAGAGAATTCTCTCTGTTTTGACGCTTAAGTATGCACAGATTAGGTACGTGTGTTTGACACGGAAAAAATGTCAACTGAGGCACCAGACCCACCGGATACACGAAATTACAGTAGATCTCCAGTGTGCCATCATTCTACATTCATTGAAAAGGACCAAAAATACAATTATTATTTTTAGAGGCGGTTCCTCGCAAAGTGCTTGGTAAAACCTAGTGTGTTTTAGAAACCTATGTATTTCGGTGTCCAACAAATAAGGTATATTGTAATTACTTGAAAGTTCAAGTTCATGGTCAAGTTCGGGTCATGGTCAAGTCAAGTTGAAGTTGGACCCGAAACGCGCGTATAAAATCATATTCAAGTAATCTGAGGATTATATACTTGAAACCCCGAACTTATTTAATTCAAGTATTACTTGAGCTGAAAATGTCAAGTTCAGGTAATATTGAAATACATACTTGAGAAGTCGGGG
Source organism: Allacma fusca (assembly GCA_947179485.1). Lineage (NCBI taxonomy): Eukaryota > Metazoa > Arthropoda > Collembola > Symphypleona > Sminthuridae > Allacma > Allacma fusca. The sequence continues at coordinate 54,633,905 of OX359245.1, forward strand.
TCAAGTCAAGTTCGTTGTAGGATCTTTACAAATACTTGACCCGAGGCGAGCTATCCAAGAAATCCCTGGGCTAAGAATTGTGGACACAACCCATAAGAACGCACAGTAGAGTAAGGTTGAGGAAATTTATCTTTAAGGGCAGAGATGTGGAAAAACGAGATTTGTTTCATGAATGGTCTGTCAGTAGTATAAGTTACACTACTTATTTTTATTGCAATATGTTACTCCCGAATTTTCGGGTGCAGTGGGTTACACCCGAATTTTCGGGAGCAGCAGGTTACTCTGGGTTTTTAGTGTACAGGGTGCACCGAAATTATTCATACGTTGAACATAAGGTAATGGAATGAAAAATAATTTTATTGTACGTATACAGGGATCCCTGTTTTGGTTGGCACGCATGGTTGAGCATATGTCAGTTAACGTATGATTTATAAAAAAATAATGTGAAAATATTTAAAGATGAATGCTGGCGAAATATTAGCATCTGAGGTAAGTTTCGGGAGATGGCGCTTCAATCTGAAACATGATAAATGTTTAAGTAAGTTATAAGGCACAGGCACGATGGAAAGAAACCCTGAAAAATTAAACTCACATGTAAAAGAACATTGGTGGAGGGAATGCAAAAATTCTTCACAGGAGTCAAGTTGTATGCTTCCTGGGCCGCGTGCAGATTCGGGAAGAAGACCTTCACGGCGAATCTGTATCTGGTAATGTAGGGGGTTTGCCCAAATACAGCTTTCACGGTGTTGATCACCAGATCGTGCCCGAGTTTTTCAAACTCTTTTTCTTGCTGGTGAGTGGCGCATTTAACAAAAAACATGCCGCGCGCGGGAACAAATCCAACCGGATACTGAAAAATAATAAGTATTCAAGTTTGAAATATTTGAAACAATTGTTCACCTATCGTTGAAGCCTCATTTATTGCAAAGAAGAATATGTATGCAATTACTGTGTTTACCTTTGAAGTGTTTTGGATTTGTGGCGCATTTCGCTTGCGCTGTTGATGATTGCTAGGACCATAGATGTGTTGAACTATGGTGGGAGTGCTGATGCTATGTTGGGACTCCAAAATGGTTATTTTCATGTTTGCGCATTTCAATTCGTTGGAACGCGCGTCCAGCTGAGCGGTGAGTTGGGCAACGGCATCCTTGTGCTGCTGAAGATCGGTTTGGCTGTTTTCCAAGTTGGTCTTGAAATCCTGAAGTTGTTGCTGGGACACCTCCAGAAGTTTAACAACGTCATCCTTGGCCCGGCGTTCGTTCCCAAATACTGCGTTGAACTTGGCTTCTCGCTGCCCGTCCGCTGTCTTCAACGCCGCGATTTCTTCCCGTGCTGCTTGAAGTGCTTTTGTTAACTCATCAGTTTCTTTCTGCTTATCCGCCAGTTGTTTCCGAACAGATGTTAAACTCATCTGTAGAATTAGATTTTCAGGGTGCACCCGGGATCGTGAGACTTCTATCTTCTTGGTGCATATCTTCTTTATCGTTGAGGGGGGGCGCTTAGTGGGTAGAGTGTCCGGCGATTCGGACTCGCTGTTAATGACCCTTTTACGGTTTCTGGCGGGACGTGGGGGCGGAGACTCTGATGATGATGAGTCGGATGCTGATGAGGATGATAGAGACGAGAAAAGAAAATCCAATGGGGACGAAAAAGTTGGGGATGGAGTTGGAGCATGCTCGCGAATGACGAGTGGTGTGAGCAAGACGTCGACAGCATCAGCACCCGCAAATTCGTCGTTGACATTTACCTCCTTCTCTGGAGCAACCTGAACGGTTAGTTCACCTTCATGCGCAACTTCAACGGGAATGGTGTCCTGCAATTATGCAAAAATTGGGGTTTAAAATTAAACATTCAGCTAGTGTGTTTTCAGTCATCGATTTATCAGCATGAGGAAAGCAATAGCGATCGGCGGTGCAAGCTTTTGCATTTTGTTATTGCAAGTGGCGGCGCTAAATTCTACAGAGGTTCTCAATAGCATAGAGGATAAATTCCGGCAGAAAGAAATGCATCAAAGTGATTTTGCTAGTAGCGGCAGCGAAATTATAGCAAGCGGGTTAGAGATTATTTTGAAAAAAATGTTGGCTCAGCAAAGCGGAGGGAATGATACCGGCAAAATGCACATGACTTGGGGTGGAGCAACATCGCAATCCGAAAACTGGATAAGTAAGTATAGAAATAGTAAAGGACACATTTATAATAGAAAGGCCTATTAGATTGTAATGCTACAACATGATGCTTCCTTTGAATAGTACTCCTGACTATACTGGTTCTGTATGTTCTTGCTAAGCTGTTGAAAGTAGGACGGGCAATCTACATAACCTGGAAAGAGGCGAGGGTAGCAAAGGAAGAAGAAACCGGCGGTTGAGTCAATGATTCATCCAGTCGTCCTATCACCCGGAAACCAGAATGAGTGGCACAAGCGAACCACCGCAACCTATTCGGGCCGGAGGGAATAATTCGGTAAGTATCAAATATTTTCCCTAGTTTAGTATACGGATTTATGCTCAACACAGATTTAGAACATAGTAACTAAAACTAAATTATTTAATTGCAGGTACTGAGGTGTTCTCTGCAAAATTGTCCGTTTTATTGCAGGTCTTACGTTAATTATGAGGGGCATTTGGAAAATAGGCATTTGTGCATGGACTGTGCTCACTATTATCCGGATCTGGACATTCATCAATGTTCAATGACCGGACAGCGCTTGGGTCATACTGATGCTGGTGAACAACTTGACCTTACTGACTTTGTAGAGTTCAGCAGGAGTCATGGTGGTAGTATGGTCAGTTATAAATATAAACATGAGTTAAGCACCGTAGATGTAGAATCGACATTTGCGGTTGTAGCTCCGTCCGCCAAAAAGCTCCTAACTGAACTTTACCATATACATACTTTATCAAAGGTAGAAATTAGTATAGGCGTTGTTATGGAGAAGGAAATTGTAGAAGAGGATGGTAGTTTAAGTCTTAAACAAGCTACGGTTTATTTTAAGAGTCCTCATTACGAGCTTCAAACGGCTGGTTCAATTAACAGCATTCTTTTACAAAGTGCTTCGCAGATAATTGAAAAGAAAAATTCGTTTATAGAGAATGGTTCGTCCTGGAATCTAGTAAAAGTAAATTCCTTTGAAATTAAAATAGGTGAAATTAGGTTGTTTATGAATTCGAGAGCTAGCGGGTATTTGGATATGCCCTTTAAATCTAGACAGGGATATATTAATTTTAAGAACAAAGATGCAAGATGCTTTCAATATTGTGTAGCAGCTAGCGTCTTTTATGAAGAGCAAAAGTTGGAAAATCAGAGGCTGGGAAAGGATAACAAGAATCTCGCCTCACATAAAACTTGGGAAAAGTACATTTCTCGTTTTGATTTTTCCTGTATAACAGGTATGGTTAATATATATAATGACGTACCTAAGTTTGAAGGTATGAATGGCATAGCAGTAAATATATTAAGCCATCGAGGTGACGCGGTAGTTATGATACGAAGCAGCTCACTTCGCACGGAAAAAGTAGTAAATCTATTCTTAATTCATAAGAAGGTTAGAAAGACTATTTCATATCATTTGGCTTTAATTATATGCCTGAATAAGTTCCTTGGTTATCAAAGACCTACAAAAGCTTACTTTTGTGAGCACTGTCTAAGATCCTTTGCATCAGTAAGAACATTATCAGAACACATTGAGAAATGCAAAAAAGGAATAGAAGTAGTTGAAACTTTTCCTAAGGAAGGAGAAAAGCTCAAATTTACAAGACCGGAACTAACCTTGCCATATCCCTACGTACTATACTGGGACTTTGAATGTTTTTCACAGGATGTATCAGACAAAAACATTCTAGGTCATTCTACAACTATAGAAACTAAATTTGAACCAGCTTCATATTCTCTATGCATTGTACACAGCAGTGCCACCACGCAGAGCATATATGCTCTGGAGTATTACGATGGAGACAACGTAGTAGCGCATTTCTTCGAACGTGTGTTTAGGCATGCAGAAGATATACTCTGGTCCATAAGAACAACGAATAATTTCATCGTTCCAACCTCCGCAGAAACTGAGCGTCACAACAATGCGAGCCATTGTGATTTTTGCAATCGTGAGTTTACGCAATCCCAAGACACAGAGTTCAGTTCAATTCGTGTCAACATTGATGATGCGGGAACCCTGCTTACACGCAATGCAGAAAAGAACAAAACCAATGAACACGCTGCAGCAGGCAAAAAGGTAACAAAAACCTATCACCATTGTCATCAGTCTGGTAAGTATCTAAATACGTTATGTGTAGGCTGTAACTTAAAAGTTAAATACAAACACGAACTTGTCTGCATAGCGCATAATGCAGCCGGTTTTGATTTTCATTTGCTAATAAAGCATTTAGAAAACCCCATATTTGATGTCAAGGACATTTCCATAATATCTAAGAACTCGGAAAAATTTGTGCAGCTTGAGATACCTGCGCGCGACAGGTATGTTCCCAGACTCAACTTTCAGTACAACACGGCGCACAAAGCGGTTGGTGGCTGGGCAGGGAATAGGAAGGTAAAACTAAGATTCATTGATTCGTGTCAGTTTTTGCAAAATAGTTTAGGTAGTTTAGCTGCAGCACTTAAAAAAGAAAATGCCAGCACGCTGAAGTTGATACGGGATAGCATTCCATACATCCTTGAAACAGTTGGTGAACCATCATCAAAGAAGCTAAAAGTAGATCTAAATGATGAGACAGTTAACTTGTTGTTTGAGAAACTAGCATTTCCCTACAGATATCTGTCATCGAAAGAAGTTTTGACTGCGAATCATCCTATTCCAAGTAGACAACACTTCGACAATGACCTTTGTAATGATACGTGCACAGACGAAGAGTGGGAAAGAGTGGGGAAGGTGTGTGAGGCATTTAATATTCGCGACTTCAAGCAATTTACAAGACTTTACACAATTATCGATACTGTACTGTTAGCAGTAATTTGGGAAAATTTTAGACGTAATGGAATTGAAATGTATGGGCTAGACCCGACCTATATGTGCACAGGAAGCGGGTATTCCTGGCAGTGTTTCTTGTTTAAGACTAAAGCTGAAGTGGAATATGTTCGAGATAGTAGTATGATAAAATTTTTATCACAAGGTATCCGAGGGGGTACAACTTTTTGCACGCGAAAAATCCAGACAGCAAACAATGAGCTAAATTCTGAACATTATGACTCGGAAAAAGAAAGGACACATATTATTTATCTAGATAAAGTTAGCCTGTACGCTACAGCGTTGTTAGATAAATTTCCGTATTCAAACTACAAGTGGGTGGAGAAGCAGGAACTGGATGCTATAGATTGGACCTCGTACGACGGAGTGGATGACAAGGGATACATACTTCAAGTTACGTTAGGCTACCCGAACGATGTACAAGACAAGACAGTTGATTTACCACTTGCACCTGAGAAACGGTTGATACAAGTAGATGAGCTGAGTGCAAATCAACAGCGAGTAATGAACAGTCTGGGAAACAGTACAAAAAAATCGTTCCTTTCACAGCCTCGTCTAATGCTGCACTGCTACAACAGAGAAGAATATACCGTACATTACAAGGCGTTGAAATATTATTTGCAAATGGGACTGACATTACTAGAAATTCATAAGGGTATTTCGTTTACCGAGAAGGCGTACTTCCGAGACTATATTCAGTTTAATATTGATCGCAGGAAGGTTGCAAGAAGTGAATCTATGCGTAAGTTTTTGAAAGATCAAAACAACAATGCCTATGGGAAGTGCCTTCAATCCAATAAAAATAATAATCGGATAAAATTTTGTAGTTCTAGAGCACAAAGTCGCCACCTCCTTTCAAAACCAGAGTGTGTAGACTTTATGCCCGTAACTGAAAATGTTAGCATTGTAATGCTTCAGCCGAAGAAAGTTATAATGAACAAACCTACGGCCGCCGGGTTTACTGTCCTAGACCTTGCTAAAGTTATATTCTATCAGGGTTACTATCAACAGCTAAAGCGTGTTTTTGGTGAACGTATCTACAATCTATACATGGACACTGATTCCAGTATATCCATCATTAAAGACCCTGAAAATAGACTGTGGCTCGACCTAGTAAAGAATCGTCAATATTTCGATTTCTCCAAAATTCCAGAGAATCATGAATTTTTTAAGTTGTTTGCCCATATACCAGATCTGAGAATGATGAACGCTGGAGAGTCAGGTAAATGGAAAATCGAGTCGCTAAATATATCCGAGGTCGTGACGCTAAAGTCCAAGCAGTACTCGATACTTTATTCTAACAAGGACGAGGAAATGAAAGCCAAAGGAATTCCTTCCTCGTCCTTAAAATTATTTTCTCATCAGAAATATAAAGATGTAGTTTTAGAAAATAGTATTGTTAAGATGAATGTGAAGTACATTCGCAGTGTAAAGCATACTCTGTATTTTATTAGTGTTAATAAAATTGGATTTCATAGCTTGGATGTATATAGAATTTATCCAGACCCTTCAGATATTAACTTTAGTTTGCCCTTGGGGCATTATAAGCTGAAAAATGTATGAATGCAATTTAAAAGTGGAATAAAATATACGATGTAAAATGTGCAAATAGTTAATTTTCTGAACCCGGTGCACCTTATTTCTAAAGGCTATTACCCATGAAGTGATATTAAACGTACCATAAATGCACGCTCCCTTTAATGAATCTAATATATGCATAAGGATACATGAAAGTATAACAATAACCTATAACTCGTAATCATGATTGAATTTTCGAAACAAACATTTTATTTTCACACAAACACATATGTACAATATAAATCGCAAATAAGCAAGTACGCAAATACACCTTTACAATAATGAGTATATATTTACAAAATGTTACAGTTGCTTCACACGTCCATGACTAGATCTTTTTCTTCCGCGTCCAAAGTAGACTCGGACGATAAATACGACTCCAAATTTCGCATCCCCTGCAACTTCAGGTAGAGCGTAGGCCCAAGCCAATTTTTGAATTTCAAGGCAAGTGCGTCACTGATGGGGCGGTTGATCAGCAGCTCGTACGACCCTAGAATCCGGTTAAACACAAGTCTTGCCCGGACAGATGAACTCTCAAAATCGGGTGTCTTCCAAAAATCCTTTTTGGAATCTGGGGAGTGATATGCTCTCAAGGGATCCTTGTCAAAGAAAGGAATCAAGTCGTCAAAGCTCCGACCTTGTATGGGATGCACTGTCAATTGGTCGAGTAGTTCTCCCAGGAACTGCAAAAGGTGTTTTCCCTCGTTCTGCGAAAAGTTGACTGTAGTTACGCCTCCTGTTCGGTTGCGACGTCCCAGGTGCACAAAAGTGCACCTATGCCGGTCGTTAAAGGCTGAACGCACCAACGTCTCGCTGTCAATAAAGTAGGAGTCTTTTGCGTTCTCGAAAAAGTTCCAAGTAAACGGCGACTCGTCCTTGTAGGAAGTAGCAACAGCAGCAGGAGATGATACTGATGATGATAGACTAGAGTCGAATGGCTTCAACTTTGGCCTAGTTCTCTTTTCACTTGCCTTCCCTCCATTCGCACTTTCGTTAAAACGACGTTCCAGATAAAACTTACTCATTTTCACAAGATGTAAAATTTTCAGAGGTACGGCCAGGATAATGTCAGATGAAGAAATGAGAGACTGGCGATGATGTTTAGAGGGTCTTATATACTTTAGGCAAAAGCATTAATTGACTTAGAGCATCCTTGAATATCACGACTATTGGGGGATTATCCGACACTTGACCGGACACTAGGACGTTCTATGCATAGAACGAAGTGACCCATTTTGGTATTATTTATACTATTACTATACTGGTATAATTTATCAGTTGCTTTAGTTATATTGCACTGACTTTGGGAACATATTTTGCCTCATCGGCTGTAGTCACCAAGTTTAAATCATAGTCATAATACTGACCTGCAATTTCCTCACCCGACATATCTACAATCTTATATGTATAGGGAAAGTTTTGCGTCAATACCTCTGATATTTTAAACAATTCCCTACTGTAATTCTCAGCATATCCCTTCTCAAACAATAATTTTGCTCGAGAAATTCTGACGACGTCACCTACGACTAGCTTTGGAGGAGGCCTTGGGAGTTTAGCCTCCTCCAGGTGACGTCTGTACAGGTATCGCCAAGTGTCAAAAGCATTCTTGACATTTATTTCGTTGGGCGCTCGCCCAATTGAACTATGAAATGAATTGTTATAGGTATTGGTAAAGTCCTGCAAAACCCTGCTGATATTTTTCGTGTTGTTTTGCGTCATGAAGCGTTGTAGTTTTGCGAAAAGCGTGCGTATGAAACGCTCAGCTATCGAAGCCTTAACTATTGAATATATATGATAAGGCTTAATATCGTTCTTTTCAAGGAACGATGTGAATGCAGAGGACACAAACTCTTTCCCCCTATCGCTAAAGAGATACATAGGCTTCGCCTTTGCTTCTTTGAACACAGAAGTGAAGGCTTGTATCATTGACTCGGAGTTCTTGTTCTTTATAAGTCTAGTGTAGGCCTTCTTACTGAAACTGTCTACGACAATTAGGACAAAAAAATTGCACTCATTATATGGTGCGATATTTTCAATGTCTTTAAGATCGGAGCTCCAAACTTCGTTAATAAAGTGCACCATAATGCGCCGGCGTTTGTATTTACGCCTGACCTGCTTGTGTAGGGAATAACCGTCCAGTTTTCTCAACTCCCGACTAACCACATCTTTATCTTTGAATTCCGGATGGTTGCGAAGAAACCCTGAGATACCCGAGAAGGCTCCAGCCAATCTCTGGTCTAAATAACTGGACTTTACAAGCTGTGACATCAACGATAGTAATAGCGGTACTTTGGTTTGGACGGATGTTTTTTAATTTTCCTTGCACCCCCTCCTTTTTGTTTGCGGGGGCGTAGTACACGCCGCCTCGTCTCCTCTACTTTCTCAGATTGAACGACTGGTGTTTCTTCAACTAAACTAGCAGCATCCTTCAGGGAATCGTCGGGCAGATCGGCTTTTCCTTGCCGCTCTTCTTTTGGCCAGTCTAAATCCTCGAAAGCCTTCCACTCTGGCTCAAGTTGTCTCTTCTTAAGTTTACAACAGCAAACGTGATGAGGTGTGTGCTTCGTTACGTCTGTTGGTGTACTTAATTCATCTGACTTAGATTCAGGTTTTTCTATTTTCTCTATCTCCTTCTCATTATGCTTTGATTCTTCGCCACCTTGACTGGTCTCAGCGGGGTCGTGAGCAGCAAGTTTCATTAGTTTATCGTATAAGGAGGGCTCAATCACTCGCATCACCTTTGCCATTGCTACATATGATGCTTAAAACCTCACCGATTAATACATGCAGCACGATTTCGGCAAGTGCCGCCCTGACGAATCTAGACTTTCTAACCAAGTCCTGTTTTAGCACGGTAGAATTCCGTAAACCTGTCAGAGAATATGTCCGTGGGAGAAAAAGGTTTAAGTTAGCGAGACACTCCACTACTGTCTTTAGATCCTCCTGGTCGCAGCTATTAATAATTTCTTTAAATGACTTTGTGCTGGAAAGGGCGAGCGTATGAATAAGTTTTATCCGTTTTTCAAACCTGCTGGAGTTATTATGCATTCTAACTCATTTGGGTGCGAAAACAAGGCAGCTCTCCAAGGGGAACAGCTCTGACCTTACCCAGTACTTGTACTGTCGATGCTTGGGGTGAAGGTCCAAAATAATATAGCCATAGTCTCTAGCTGTAACAGCCTTCATGTACGCCTCTTGCAAAAATGCGACTTGTCCAGGACAAATTTGCTTTGCGATTGATGTAATAGTGGACCTGTCACGTCTCGAATCAAACAGACACGTCCATTGCGTGTTGATATTAATGTCTCGCATCCCCTTAGCGTAACTATTTTGAAGTATTAGTATAATTGACGCTCCCCTATGATGTGAATGCTTTGTGAAAAATCGGGTCACCAAGTCATTTGATGCACCTTTTGCGATTTCACTTTGCTGATCGTCAACTACAATTAGGCAGGGGTCACTAGCCAACTCCTCAATGTCGTTGATGCTAGTTGTAAATATTATATTTGAATCCTCCTGCTGTAGTTTATGAAAGCTAGTCTGATAATCTGAATACACATATATGACCTTTTCAATGGGTACGTCGAATACCTCATTCCTTCTGCGGATTATTTCCATAGCCAGGACTGATTTCCCACTTCCAGTGGGACCTTGAAGTGTTGCCGTGCAGGGGTGCGCCAGCTTAAACTCAATGAAATCCATCTTTCCCACTCTACTTACTATGCAGTACTAACGTCAGTTTTTCGAATACCAGAGCATTTACAAAATTTAATTAAAAATGTTTTATTCGGTTAAATTTATTAGAGTATTAGTTGAAAATTATTTATGGTAAATATAGTGCAAGCTTATAATAAGTTTCATCAGTAGCAATTACAGTGTTAAAATATACATGTTTACACGGATTGGTCAAATAGGTGTGGTGTGGAACTTTACTGTTTTTTACACCTTAAATCGTACACAAGCGAAACGCAAGTTTGAATTTTGCGATCAATGTTATAAATTCCCCGTTCCTGCAAGTTGGGAATGTTGCGAACAAACTTTTGCACAAAATGCTCATTGCCCGTCAGATTCGAATTGAACAGTCTAAGAATTTTTTCGTAGGGCACACCCAAACTACGAAGGTAGGAAAAGTATAGGCAAAAGTGTCCGCATGTATCGGAAAACTGGCTTTGTATGGGCAAACAGTTTTCCTTAATGAGCTTCCCTCGAGGACGCTGCACATTCCGATAATAAGATCTGGGTTTGCCAAACGAATCAAAGTATTCGTACGCACTTGGCGACAATAGAAAAAATGCAATCCAGTGTTTGCCTCTGTCGGGAGCTAGGTCTGTGTTTACTATAAATATACACGGATAGCTCTTAATTTCCTGCTCAAGCACACGGTCGGCGGACACAACAAAGTATTGAGTCTCACACTTCCGTGTGCTCAGAAGTAGACGCAGGCCCTCGAGCAAGGAATGAGTATTCATCCTAGTGATCGAATATGACTTGCTTGTTGCCGTCAATTTCTACAATTGACTGATACTGGGTGTAGATAACGACGTTCACCGGCTCGTCCAAAGGTTCCCGGAACTTCAGCTGCACCTTGACCTGTCCACGTCTGTTTACACTGAGGGCGTTTCCACTGTTAGGCAGCAGCTCCACAGCAGTCAGTACGTTGCCTGTAAATGTAACGTAAATTATATGTCAAGTAGTCCGTTCCACTCTTTAGTCCAAGTTAAAGTTAACTAGTATATATAATTTAATTTACACTTACCAGCAGTAAACGTGTCCCGATTTATGCCGTTGCCCAGCGAAGCGTTCCCGGCTGTCTTTTCTAATGACCGCACAGCGAGTAGGAAGTCGTCAACTCCAGAGTAGACTGTTACTTCCTTGCCAGCCACGGTTGCAGTGCGCGCCTTCCTAAAGTTGAAGGGGAATGTGCGATGCTCAACGGTCTCGCCATTCCACGTAAACCCTAGCTCGGACAAGTTCTTGTCCACATAATTAAAGGGGGACTTGCTAAGCTTGCCTAGGAATGCAATGCTTGGCACTATTCCCAGGACAAGTACACGAGGGATTTTTCCAAATACTACGGAATCCGTAGTTACGCTGGTCAGTCCCTGAGCTATTGTAAAGGTTTTCAGTTCTACCTCTGTTGTTGGGTACTTGAATGTATGCCCTAAACTCAGCTGGTGACGATGTGCATCTATAATGGGTTTGGATATAACCCTCTTTGATGCATAGTAGACCGCGTTGGTGATTTGATAGTTGTAGGGGCAGCCATTGAATCCTGCTTTGGTGTCATAAGCAGCCGTCAAGCATAGCTCGGGAAGGTTCCTCCGGAGAACTATGCGAATTTCCGAATTACTTGGGAGGTAGCGATTTTGGTTGAAAATGTTTGCAACCAAGCTGCCAAGTAATGTGAAGGGTTGCGAACTTTTAGTCTTGTTAAAGCGTAATGCAAAACCGGCATCTGCCGTAGTATAAGCTTCCGGTTTGTTATTGGGATAATAAAACTCATTTAGCAACCTCCCCTTCTTCTCCGCGGGGCTTGAGGCAAGTAACCTTTGGAGGTAGGCTACTTGTGCATAGTGATTTCCAGAGTCCGAGACCAGCTGTCCATTCAGGTAGATTTCCAAATTAGAAAACATTGTTTGAAAGAAGAGGTTTGAGGGGGCGACAACGTCATTGTCATCACAAAGTGTTCCATCTTGCTTAACTATTCTACAGGTCAATGACAGGAATGAGTCTGCAGGGTCAAAATATCCTGACGAGTCCAGCTGGATGAGAAACTCCAGAGGATTGTACGACTCCTTAATGCTTACAAGAGGAAAAGCTTGTATGTAGTCACTGCTAAGTTGAGTCGTAAGATCCGTAGGTGGAAGCTCAAATAGTTGCACCTCTGAGCGTGCACTTTGTTGCGACCCCTCGTAAACTGTTGGCTTCTCCTGAAACACGGCGTTAAGGTCCATTATTAGCCGGATTTTCGCCGTACACACCGTCTCTTTCCCGTCCTTCGTCCAAAGCCAATTTGCACCCTTCGCCTACCCACTCTCTTTGTACGTCTTCGCCAGCGTCTCCGTCCTGCACCGACTTGATTGACGACCGTCTGCCGCCTTCTTCTTCCTCTTCCGCCTCCTCCGGTCTGAGATTTTCGAACTCTACGGGACTTGGTGGCACTACTGCTACCTGCACTTCTTAGTGGGATTAGGTATGAAGATGCTTCTGGGTTAAGTCCTCCGCTAGCCATGTAAGTTATTGTGTTGTCCGGTCCGCCACCTTTCTGCGTCTGTGAGCCTGGCTCAAGCACGCAAGCCTTTTCATCGCATAACACCTGCCGCATTATTACAAATATTTAGGCTTAAAATGTAGCGTAACTGCCGTTTCGCCTCCTTTGCCAAAGTCTACGGGGTTTAATTTCTCATCAACAAATGAAATGCGAATGTCCGCAACCTCCTTTCCCTGTAAAGGTAGATATGTAACTGGGTAGAAGTTAAACTCTTGTTCCTTATTATACTCCTCGCTTAGCTTGAGCTCTTTAAGAATGGGTGCTTTTACCCGTTCGTATGACTGATTCTCAATTAGGTTAGTAAGCACAAGCAAGCGTTTCTTAGAGCCTAGACTTGGAGGCTCACCTTCCTCCTCATGGTGCTCGATTTCCTCCTCCTGCTCCACCACTTCCTTTCGTACAGGATAACTGTTCTGCGACTTAAACACAGTACCTAGGGGTAGTCCAAAATAATTTAAAACTGCACTGGGCAACGTAATTTCAATTTCGGAGGGAATTTCATTAACAAGTAATTCTCCGTCTGAATACGAAAATTGTATTGGCACTTGCTTATAGAATTGTTCGGCGAATGTTCCATTAATTTCGGAAATTACGTCCGGAACACTCAGGGTCTTGGGTTCCTTCATATTTACAAACTGCGTATCATAATAACGAATAGTTATAAACAAATTTGCTTTCACCGGTATAGCTTCAAATTTTGATTTGTTGAACGCCGCGTTTGCTCTGTATTGCTTTGAGAACATAAATTTATCGTTCTCAAAGCCTAGACACTCGAGAAGCGCTGCGGGCAAAATCATGTAATCTCTTTCATTCGGGAGTGGAGCACCCATGACTATAGTACATACCTCGTCCTTGTCAAAGGAAAATGAGGTTCTGAAACCAGCTTCTTCCAAGAGGTTTATCAGGCGCGTAAAAAAGCTCTGGTAACTTTCCTTTTTGCGAGGCCTAATAACAAACAAAGAACTAAATTGCTGATTTATCATAATAGTATTTGCCCTGTAGTTGTTAAAGTCGTAAACCTGTATAGAAAAGTCACTATGGATGTCATATTTGTCTAGCATAGACTGTTTAATGACCCATTGGGAATTGTGCATTTCCTCGTTGAAACAACGTCGGTTGAATCCCAATGCCGTGGCAAAAGTATTTGACAATATTAGCCAAGATCCTTGTTTTAGCTTACTTATGGCCAGACCCGGGATACAGTCTGAAAAACCGTCCCCAACATATGTTTGAGCAATCGTCATGTTTATGTCTTTACCAACGGTCCTATTAAAATTTAATGCAAAAACAGATATCTCTTGACCTTTTGGCTTAGTCACACTGTATACTTTTACTATTGGTGGAACATAGTCTGGAAAGAGGGGACCGACGGGCACTGCTGACAAGTGTAGCATTGTGTACCGCTTCCTAGTTCGTCTAACCCTTTTCTCGCTAAGACGTTTCAATACATTCGCAACAGTTGGTTTACTCTGTGTGAATCTTAAATCGGTTAGACCTACTTTGTAGTGCCCCCTCGGAAAAGACAGGTCGGCGGGAAATTGTTGTATAATATTGCTCTGATTTTTTAATTCGCCAAGATTAGCAGAATTTTTCAAGTACATGTAATGCTCCCTGTCCTCGAATGGGACGAACGCATTATATTGGGAATGTATCATTGTGCACTCCTTGCCTTCACCTTCTACTGAACACGAATCAATGAGCAAAAATACCGTAATGATTTCGTATAAATACATTTTGAAGAAGCCCGATCAGTATGACATCGCGTAGGTTATACTGATATATAGGACCTCTATAGGATATTTCATTTATTGATTTACGTAAAGTATCAGCTTTTGTTGGACTGCTGAAAAACAAACTTTATTTACATATGCCCGTTTTCAACCTAGCTCCATTTTTGTCGTGAGTTTTTGGGGCACTTCCGTTAGATTTTAACGTTTGAGATTTTACCCTTAATGATCGTTTAGGCTTTAATCTCTCGCAATAGCGAGAGCGCCTATGATCTCATTGAGTAGTCGTGTTGAGTCACCTACAATTGTAACATCCGCAGTCAAACCAATTTATTCTAACAGTCTGACTGAGGAAATAATCCCCCCCGTCAATGCAACAATCTCTCTCTCCCTCCTCCCGGGTTTCATTTCAATGACAACCATGCACGACCAAGCCGTCACCCAAACTTGGTTTCGGGCAGCAAAGTGTACTATTCTGGAATACAATGACGACAATTGCTGGACGTTAGTTGATCTTGAAATTCTCTCCAAATCCTGTCTGTGTCACAACAACTGCAACGAACTAGATCATATATTTGATCAAAGAGTCCCATCAGCTAAAGAAAGAGTTGCAATTTTAACTTTTAATCTATATCCTAACCACCGACTTTGCTCCGTTTGCTTCAGTTCAAGGAGAGGTGGGCGAATTAAAAAGTGCAATTGTTTGCTGATTGTGAGTGCAAAACCGTTGACTAGTTCATTTAAACGCAGTGTCTTACTGCGGCCCTACTGAGTTATGGCGGCGCAACCAAGTTTGAACAAAAACATTTTTAATGTTTGGAAACTTGGGTGGATACCTACACTTGGAGAACCTCCTAAAATTCCATTTGAGGAACTGACCTTTCAGCAAAGACAAATTGTCTCTACAGTTGAAAGACACGTTAAGCAAAAAATTAGGCAACAGTTTAGTGACCCACTGCTGCTGCTTTGCTCGGGAATGGCCGGCAGTGGCAAAAGCCTAGTGTGCCAGCATCTCAAGTATATTCTTGAGATGCAGTCAAAGTATAATCCGCAGTTCAGTTTTATACTCTGTGCATATACCGGAGTATCTGCATTCAATATCAAAGGTACAACTTTGCATTCAGCTCTGGGGCTCCCTATTCACTGCAGGGAAGAGGAGTTGGAGAATTTTATTCAGGACGTGAACATTGCTTCTCCTAGAGCTAAAGAACTTGGGAAAATCAACTTTATTTTAATTGACGAGTTTTCCTTTGTGGGCGCAAGATGTTTGTTCACAATTGACAAACTAATGCGAAAATACGATGCTGCCAATAATAACAAGCCCTTCGCCGGCAGGAGTGTGTGCCTTATAGGGGACATATTCCAGATCGGTCCCATTGGCGACACTCAACTCTTCAATGCTAATCCGGAGAGTAAATACTGCGTGCAGGGCCATCAGCTCTACACGTTGTTCACAAACGTGTTTGTGCTTAGAACCGTTTTTCGGCAACAAGGTGACAGTGATGAGCAAGTGGAATTTAGATCTTTTCTAGATCGTGTCAGACATAGGTCAACCACAGACAATGACATTGTGCTGTTGCGGAAACGCCTGAAGTGTAATTTAAGCCAGGCAGAGAGGGACACATTCGCACTATGCCCGCACGTATTTCCTCGAAGGGCTCAGGTCGACATGCATAATTATATTATGCTGAGAGGAATGTATCCCGAGGAGAAAATTATATCAATCCCAAATGGGTTTGAAGTTCTGCATTTGGCAATAGGATGTCCTGTTATGTTATTGAAAAACATAATGACCCCTTGGGGTCTGTGCAACGGTAGTTGTGGAACCGTCACCGACATCATTTTCAACAATTATGAAGACAAGACCAAGCCTCTGTGCATTCTAGTTAATTTTCCTCAATACGAGGGAGTGCATCAATATGTAACTAGCAGAGGAACAAGGGGAATTCCTGTATTCAAATACAGCGAATACAGTCCATTTACAAGGGAGTGCTTTGATTACAAAGTCTACCCACTTCGCCTGTGTTATGGATTGACCATTCACAAAGTCATGGGACTGACAATGGACAAAATAGCCATACATCTTGGATTTCAAGAAAACTCGTCGGGGATGGATTATGTGGCATTGTCTCGCGTTCGGAAACTGGAGGACATTATGATTTTAGATAATGTTATTACACCCTACAGGTTTCGTCATGATAAACACAAGTCTTCTTTGCAGTGCTACGAGGAAAGACGACTCCTTGCTTTGGAGAGTAAGAGCTCACAGGGAAATGTTGCTACATACTGGAAAAATCGGACGCTAGGAGTCTAATAAGAATGTTGTGTAAATATGTAAACTTGACAACTAATTATGGAATAAAATGCATGTTGTATATACCCATATTGCTGATGCGGACATATAACTTGGCATATCGCATTTACATGATTACTTTTGTGTAAACGAAATTGATACTTTTTACTGATTACAATTTCATAATTGGAGAAAAGCACGTACAATGATAAAGCATAGTATTACACCGATAAGCTGGATGCAAAATCTAAACTGCGTCTCATGGACAGTTGGATGGGTTGACAAACCAGAAATCAGTCTGTCAGTAATATTTCTGAGGTCGAAACGGTCTGCTTGAGAGTTTTAAGAAATTTTCTGTGCATTTGTTTATTGAAAGGATTTTATTCCGGGTGTTTCTGAGATTCAAGCTTATTTTCAGGTGACGCAATGAATCCACAGGACGGTAAGCAATTAGTCGTTTGAAGTGCATTGTACGCTTAGTTGTGACATATCCGAGCATACTGGTTGACCTTTATTTATTTATTTATAACAGTCTGTGAGTATACTGGCAGCTGCCTCGAATGCGTGCATTGGGGAAATTATTTTGTGGAAACAGTGCACCATATTATTTGCTGCGTGGCAAATCTGGGCACATTGGACGATGCAGTTATTTCGGTGGCAAGGAGTCTCTCGGACTGTCCCAGTCAACCAATGTCTGCAGCATCCATCTTTTGGGGTATAAGCCTATATTTTGTCTTCTTTGAACAACTTCGTTCTTTTGAAATGGGATGAGGGAAATGAATATGCTCGAATTTAAGCTCTTAAAGGTATATTGTGTCTATTAATTACAGTAACACTTGTCGTGCTGATTTTGCTTGCCCTAACAATGGGGACGGTTATTTGGATGTGCACACAAAAGCGGGAGAGGGCAATTAATGTCCGTGGAGGACTTGAGGACATTCCTCTTGTTTCGTATACGCGGGAGAGTGTTGACTCCAATAGCTTCGCTGAAGCTACATACGAGGAGCCTCCAACGGATCATGTTCGACCCATCTGTCCCATTGTCCACTATGGATTGCGCACTTACGTGAATGTCCCAATTACCTAAATACCCACCCCGGGACTTCGAGTCCTAAGAGTGTGAATTCAATTTTTCTATTTTGGGTGAATTTTCATTGTCTAATAAATTTATTGTGAAGTAAACATGCTCAGAATATTGTTGTCCATTTCACGGTTATTTCAGTCGTTGTTGTCAGTGAAGAGAATAGGTTGACTTGCAAGACTTTACCATGAGTAAACATAGGTTTTGTACTATATGTAAGAAGAAGGCATTCAGCATGCCACCTGAGAACCAGAAGCAGATTGTTCTTCCGTTTCTAACACCATTTTATTACGGGCAGGTAGGAGCAGTTCCTAACATATTAGATGAGTGTAACTATAGAGGACAAGCATTGTGGAGAAACATTGGCTACGTCTTTCACAACGGCGAGGGTTCTATTTCACATAAATATCATGTACAGTGTCTCTTGCTGGAATTCAGCACAGAATTCTTTGCGAGAAACTGCCCTCAAGATTACAAGTTTAAGTGCAATGCAGCAGAGTGTTCATTTAGCTTGAGCAAATTCTCGCAGCTAAACGTTTCCAAAAAGAAGAATGTCAACAGTTTCCGATGGTATGGCGTAATTAAACGTAAGTTTTAATATTTATTTTTCATATCTGTATTCCTCTGTATCAGATAAAAAGGATTAGAGTGAAACTACATAATTTGTCTTTATGTAGTGACTGCTGAGGCAAACCTACTCACTAATGGAGGCCAGCCAGCCCATCTCGTCTACGTGGATGAATTTGGTCGGCCAGCTACTATTTTTAACCGTAAGTTAAATTTAACTATTAGCCATAGCAGTAGTTTTAGTGAGGATGACATTGACAAATCAGTTATTATAGCAAAATTGTTTCTGCTTCTTTGCAGCCGGACCTAATGTCGGTATTTTGGCTTTGTATGCAGCCATTTATTGTCCTCCGACTTCACCACCTACGACAGAAACTACACCTGTTGTAAGGCTGCCGTCCGAACAGACATTACAAAGGAGTAATTACCAACTTGAAATTGATCCCCCGTCGGATGCTCGTAAGTACAAGCAGACGAAACTAACAGAATATAAATCTTTTCAAAAGATTCATAATGTATATTCAGGGAATGATGCTCTTTGTATTGACTTAACAGAAAACGAAAAGGAAGATTTCAATTTCAACGATGTACTTGCAGATGCATTTGAAAATATTAACGACATTGAAGCGCTTGGGCTTTATGATCAACAGACCCTGTGTCCTGGCGATCCTGACGAATTTCCCACAAAGGATATGCTGATTCCGGAAGATTTACAATTTATCGAGCTCGAAGGTATTGAAGACGATTTTTTCAAGGACATTGAAGATGTGAATTTGTCAGAAGATATTCTCGACAATTTGTGCACTAGCCCTGGAAACGTATTTGATGCAGTTTCCTCCGATGGTGACAACTCTGATGACCATCAACTTCGCATGGATTTTGTGTGGAACCAACTGGAGTCACTCCCACATCATGAAAATCCGTTGATTCGAGAAGTTATTCCATTTATCAGAATGTAAAATTTTAATCTTATACAACCACACTGCATTTTAGTTTAAAATATTTTTCTATTATCTAGATTTTATTAATCTCATAACTGGGTGAGCTTGTATGTGTTGTATGTTTGCTTTTGATATTCAAACGTGCAGAGGTTCCCATTCAAAAAAGTTTCTGGAACCCGGAATTGGTATTAAAATAATTTTACTAAATTAAAGTGAAGTATTGTTTTCAATATTATAATTCATCAAGTGTACATATTTAATTATAATTTTAAAATTCTCAGTTTGTTTGTTTTTACAATCGTCAGTTTTTCGAATACCTAGTGGTATTGCGTGACAAGGTCAAATTAAATGCTTGCATGATGCAGGCAAAGGAAATACCCCTTACGTTTCCAGTGCCAACTCTGTATCGTTTATTTTTAAAGCAAGGACGGGAATCTGATTTGCAATTATATTCGAAAAAATATTTCTCGAATTTTTTTCGAGGATTTTAATCTATATTGGAATTCCATATAATTTCCAGGAAGTATTTTAATTCAAAATCCCGTTCAAAGAAAATTTATTATTAAGGAAGGAATAAAGCCTTGAGTCAAATCTGATCGATGGAGAAGTTAATAATGTTGAACCTGCGTCAGGGGAAAAATATTTTTTAACTTTTAACGGAAATTTGAAAATACAATTTCATAGCCTCTGAACCTGGGCGAAGTCACAACTCAGAAAAAGTTTGTGGTTTTCGAGCGTCCCAACCTAAAATGCCTCAAATTTTTTTTTCCAGGAATTTTTTAAACTAGAGGAGGACATTATTATTGACCCTGCTCATGTGTTTGACGATTTTCTGTAGTTACATAGTATCTCTTGCCCTGTCTGCAATCTACTTAAACCTTGTTCCCCATCCCGTCAACTTTAATAATATGATCTTTAGAAATCCACCCCATGTGAAGCTTTCCTTCAAGACATTGTTTCTGAGAAGAATGCCCAAACTAGACATCGCCTTCCGGGGGAAAGTTTTATTCCATAAAGTTTACTCCCACCAATTTTTGGTATCAAACTCAAACTTTAGAATGCTCGGGTGGTAAAGTCTCCAAATAATGAAATTTACAGGAGATTTTTGAAACGAAAGAGAGGTTAGCCTCAATTTTGAGGCTAAATTCAATGTCAAAGGACCGTGTCGATTAGACTTTCCCGGGAGTAAAATAAAAGACTTCAAAGCTAAAAATCTCGTTTACAGTCTCCGAGCATTCCGTGGGGACAGCCATAGTTTCACATATATCCTAATCAAGTAATATATAGGACTCAAATCTTATTCTCTTCAATGGAAGGTTTCGGGAACGTCACCCTCATGAAATTTTAATGGGAAAGAAAGCGGAAGAGGTCGTACAACTTTCAAAGAGCCAGAAAAAGAACAAAGCTTAATTTAGGGTAAGAACCTTGAGCTTCACGCAGTGCTTAAAATTTTACAAGGGGTCAGGAATACAGCAGGTAGAAATAACAATTCAATTACATTCCTTAATGAAATAATAATTTTAGCTGTAGACAGGTTGGAAACGACCGGAATCAGAAGTAATTGGTTCCATTGATACATATCCATTCCATTGCTCTTCCTGTCTTATCCAATAATTATAAATGTCTATTGGGAACGACTTATTTGAACTTTGTTTCTCTCCTGCATTTAATTGTATTTTGTCATTTGAGGTTCTGTAAAATTGCATGCAATACTTATGGCACTATCTGTAAATGAGCAAAACTAAAAGGAAGTAAATCCTTCTCTTGGAATACAACATGCTTTCAGAAGGGAAACAAAATGTGGTTATCTACTTCAGAAACTTAAACCACCTCCGAGTTACAGTAATGCAAATAATTATTATTTCTGGTTAAAACAAATGTTTCCGGGTTTCTCAAACAGAGATGATTTTATACAACTGACAATGGTTCTTGGAAAGTACGTTGAGAATTTAGAGATGTAAGGAATTCATTGGCTACATTCTGTAATAAATTAATACTAAATAATGTGATACTGACCAATGAGCAATAATAATTAACTTCCGTTACAAATTGTTCAAATTTTGTTGGGTTATAATAATAATCGACAGCGTAGCTTTATTATTACAATGAAAGCAAATTACTGGCGTGGTAAATGCAGGAATGTTTTCAAATATTTGCATCCCTCCTGAGACGTTGACTTACAAATTCCTTTTAATATGGGGAGAAAGCAGGACTCTATATTTTGCAAGAATTTATTGAATATCCCAGGAGCCTCAAATATGTACAAAAAATGTGGAAAAGGAGGAATTTCTAATCTCACCATTTTTCACTGGCGGTGTAGCATTCATAAAAATATTTTCTGACGCCGGACTTGTGGTAAATTTAATGAGGAATCATTTGAGTTTAATATCCTCCTCTTAAAACAAAAATTCCGGACTTCGCAACCAAAATTGTGGAAAGTTTATGGATTTAAAGAGCTGCTGTAATATTTTCTTTTAATCTTGTCCTACATATCTGGTCCCTAAGAATGGAATCTTTAACTTAGGTTGATTATTTTAGACTCGAAACAATCCCCATTAAATTTTTAATAGAAATACAGAGCGTTCTAAAATATTTTTATAAACTCCAGACGATCCATGCCCAAATGATAATATTAGAAATTCTCTATCAGATATTCCTCTCCGGTTTTACTCTCCGCTTGTATACGCATCATATACTCACATTTCTCAACCCAGGGACCTGTTGGATCACTCCCTGGGAAGCCCAAACAGTTCCTTACAAAATGAACGATGAAATGTGTTGGAAGGAAATATCTGGCCGGAGAACAAAACGTTATTGTCTAAAATCCTCAAAAGATCTCGACAGTGTACGTACTTATAATTTAATGCATACGGAAATTGATATGACTGGCGTGAGTCCAACAAAACATTTTTCCTTTTAGTAGATGAAATTCTCTTAGCCTTGGTTGAATGTGAAGTTAATCCAGAGTAAATTTTACCCATATCCCCGGACTGAAGACACAAATTGGATGTTGTTTGTGTTCGATATTTACCCATCTACTTTTCATTCCAGTAATGCGAGTTCCTGGATATCTCCAGGTGTTCAAGCAATTACGCCGGCGAGCTGATTACTTTTTCGGGTATTGTATTTCTTAAATATGTAAGTAGCCGGCGTCACCTTGGGTTTCAGATATTTGGAAGCAACAGCTCCTTAAATGAATGCTGGTGTACGACGCGGGGATTAAATACAGTACACTCCCTCTGAATAAGAGCACCTTATAGGGCTCAATTATTACTTTTATGGTGAGATAATTAACGGAAATGTGACCAAGTTTTTGGTTCATCAAGAGCAGCGTCTGTCCGAAATAATTTGTCATAAAAAAACAACTAGAAATTTAGAGGGAACTTTTTGCAAAGTAAACAACCCTTGCTTGAGGTGCTCTGATACATAGAAGGCATTGTATGCGTGTAAGGAATGTCAATACAAACCAAAGGGTATAACTACAGACCCGCACATATATGTACATACATAGTATGGGTTAGGCTGGTTCCGCTCATATACCGGGTTGCTAACAATTTTGGTGCAACTTAGATTTTTAAATTGTAATCATGCTAAACAATTGCAAGATGTGTTTTTCCCTACAGAATTACATTCAGGGTAGAAAAAATAATAGTCGAATGTAATCCGCCAACAATTATTACAGAATTAACAAAAACAAAATTTGTTACATAGTAATTTAAGGCTTCGCGTAGGGTGGGGTCAGCTACCGCCGTCAAAGTAGGAGGAATTTTGAGTTTTTTTTCGAAATTTCAGAATTTTTTTCAAAAAAACTATCGGGCCGATTTCAACCACATAGACAGTAGCCATTACTATTTACATAAACAATATTCACAAAAAGTTTCATTGAAATCGACTCAGTAGTTTTAGAGATAACAGTCATTTGACAAGTCCAAAATTTCAAGAATTGTTTTCTAAAAAACTATCCACCCGATTTCAACCAAATATGAACTAAGCCTTACTTTTGATACACGTAATGCACATAAAAAAAATTTCATTGAAATCGAGCCAGTAGGTTTTGAAACATCGTACGGAAGGACTCAGGAACAGTGGACAGTCAATTGACTGTCCTCCCTCCTAAGTTAAACTCCAAGAGTCATAAAATGTCAACAGAGTTGAAGAAATCAACACCTGGTTGGGGAAATCTCACGGGAGACAGGAGTGGTTTTAAGGAAGAGAGTCAGCAGGACACTAAACCGGTATCAACAGTCATAAAATCATCATTACACTTCACAACTCAAGCAGACAATTTGTTAGAGGGGAAACAAAATTTTTCCAAGTGATGCTATCTGTACAGAGTTAACTACCCATAAGTAAGGTCCTATCCCCTATCTCCATAATTATTGGATATTGTCATATCATAAAATAAAATGAAACTTGGATGAAGGAGCTGCTCTCCTCATAAAAATAGAAACGAAAAGAAAAATTCCAACCCTGTTGCTCAAGAGTCTCAAGACTTGATTGCTCTTGACATGTCCAGGATCTGAACCCACACCACTTACTACTCCCTCCACAGGGACGTGCTAATGAAGAGAAGTAATTTATTTATTGACAGGACTGCCGTAACAGCACAAGTGCTCATTCATATACATATATATAGAGTAGGCCATGGCACGTACACATAATTAATTAATTGCATAATGTGCACTCTCACACACTCACACAGACACACACACACTTGTACATACGCCCGTCTGTATCCTCCTAGTGCTTCACAGTACGAAATATAATCTCATCTGGATACATGTGAGACAGTGCTACGTGCCATGCAGGTCCGCACTTGAATTGCCGGGTAAAATTCCCGCTTGACCTGGACTTGTGTTTTCAAGTACGAGTAAAAAATCCTGTACTCGGAGGACAGTATTACAAAAATGACATAATCACATGCTCTGCTTCTCTCTGACCTTCTGTCGAGTCCGTTGAAATGCAAGCAAAGTCATCATGAATGTACATATATGTATTGTATGATGAAAAGGGGGAGTAAGCCTGAAAGCCAATTAACTAAATCTCATTTACTCACCACTATAGCCAAATGAATTAAAGACGAGCACCATAGCGAAGCTTTAGTAATTAAAAGCAAATTCTCGAATATTCAATATTTTGAATCAGCTTTAAATACCAAATCAAACATCCCATCATTACAAATGACGGGACATCAAGCTCCATCATTACAAATGACGGGACATCAAGCACCATCATTACAAATGACGGGACATCAAGCTCCATCATTACAAATGACGGGACAACGAGCTCCATCATTACAAATGACGGGACATCAAGCTCCATCATTACAAATGACGGGACAACGAGCTCCATCATTACCAATTCAGAATCTCGGAGGGGGGGGCGAGGTTATAGCCTAATTAAGCAAGCATTGAAAAACAAATGTTATGAAGTAAACTTAAAAATACTATCGTACCATATTCATGTCCTACTGAAGTCAAGATCACAATCAGGTCACCAATTTGGGTATTAAATCCCGAACAAATTATTAGTTTTTATTCGCAGTTTGGATCCACAAATTCCACAATCACCCGAATTTTCCCAACCACTTGCAATATGAACTATTTTTCTTCAAAATTATGTTGCTACTGATTCTCTATTAAATTTTGTTCTACAAACAGATATTTGTTTTTGTAATTAAATCCCGAACAAACTACTGCAGTTTTTCATTCACAGTTTCAATTCACAAACACAAATTCCGCAATCACCCCAATTTTTCCAACCACTATGAACAGTTTTTTCTTCAAAAAATACATAAAACTACTGATACTCTGTTAAATTGTGTTCAAATAAGTTGTTGAAAATAATTGCCGTCGAAATAAATTCCGTGAGCAGAAATTACAAGTTGAACTATTCTTCATGAAAAATCCTTCGACTGAACTAAAAACCCAGCAATGAGTCTGGTCAAGGACCAAAGTGATGAAAAATGTTGCATAAACAGGATGCAGCTGCATGCCATAAACATTCCATGGCTGCAGCTGCATCCCATAAAAATATCCCGTGGAGTCGGAGGGACAGCGGCCAGTTTTACTGGAAGTGCCGCTGCCCTTTGTCCACGACAAAAATAATTTTGTCACATACCCCTCTCCCTTCACTTTTCCTCCCATACCTTCAACACACCCATGTTGAAGGTATAGGGGAAAAACCCGAAAAACCGAGAGTAACCTGCTGCTCCCGAAAATTCGGGTGTAACCCACTGCACCCGAAAATTCGGGAGTAACATATTGCAGGAAAAATAAGTAGTGTAACTTATACTACTTCTGTCGCTCATATTTAAGTTGATGAATCCTTTTAAAAAGTTGCGATTATTAAAGATCAACGTTTTTCTTTGTTTGAATCTTGCATCTTGTTATAATCTTATTGTTATGTCCTGAAAAAAATTTGCCCGTAAACAAAATTTTGTAAGGTCGTCAGTCTTCGAAAAATCGCGACTTGGCTTTAAGATTTTAATGACTGATCTCAATTTTTGGCTTAGGTCAATAAATAAAATTGTGTCAACCCTGGTTAAGAATTTGAATAAATTCGAGAGAATTGTCTATACACTTTCAAATTTTACAATAGCATATTAGAGAATCATGAAATTTGTTGAATTGTCCAGGTGTGCAATATGAACTATACAGCTTTATTATAATCAAGCCGACTTTCCCGTCATTGTATTATTCATAAAAATGAATCATTCCAATCCATTTCTGAACAATGGTTTAATTTCTGTGCTGATTTCAAAAATGAAATCGAAAGTTAATAGCTAATATCATTGTTTGTACTAATGTAATGGCTTTATTGAATTGTCAAATCTACTCAGTGCAAGCGCTGATTTCCATTATATTAGCAGACATTTTCAAGACATTTTTCAACAGTTGTTTCATCTGTTTATCTGCTTGCAGCAATAATTTTAAAAGCAATAAGCAACTAGACACATTCAGTAACGTTGAATCCGTTGAGTGGTAACAAGTTAGAAGGGAATTGTAATACAATGGGGTTAGTTTTATTCTAAATATTCGTCAAAATTGATATTGTTACAAATTTGGTTGCAACTCTGAGTCATATCATATATCGGGATTATATTCCCAGCAAGTAATACTGTTTTAATTCACTAGGACGTCAATAACTATCCTTTGTACGATTACACTGATTTCAGTGCCAATCAAAATGACGGTATCGCAATTTGGTTACGGATATAGAAGCTGGTTTGGTTGGCATCCTCGGTCCATCGCAATAAACCCACTGGTAAATTATTGAACACATTTGTTTTCTATGAATGGAAAGATACTTATAATGACCCAAATTTATTACTCAAGTCTGACCAATGTATTCCTGACGGAGGTAGTGAATGTTTGCGAATGACAGACTGTTGCTCCAACTATTGTGCTATAGCTGGTACAGTGCAGACTCGATGTGAACCCACTCCATGCGACTGTCCACAAACTCCGTGGGGGCCCATAAATGATTATGTAAGAAATTCTAAGCTGAGTAAACAAAAGTTGACATTTAAATGAAAATTCATTTGCGGTTTAATTGATTAAATGTGAAAATCCCTTCTAACAGTGTTGGCGGTATTGGCGTTATTGTAATTACAACGAGCAGTGCTGCAGTGGATATTGCCACACCATGGAGGATCCGAATCGTCATGGAAGTTCCCGAATGTGCTGGACACCTCCTTGTAAACCTTGTGAATAAACTTACACAAAATAAACTTGCATTAACTTTCATACCAAAGGTGTCCAAATGACTCAGCCTATCCTATATCCTTCCTATTTATAAAATTTGAACCGAGCCTACATATATGCCTACATTTTAACCGCCGAATAGATCAGCCTATCCTACATCCTTCCTACATGGGGTCCAGCAAGCCTACATATTAGCCTACATTTCACTAAAAAATTAGCTCAACGAATTCTACACCCTTCCTAAATCTTATGTGCTTTTCATATTTGAGACTATTTAAGACCATTCTACTCTAATAAATTAAAAATCCTGTCTCAAGTAAATGGGGTTGAAATAAAATCGTTTAAGTTTAGACACCTTGACCAAAACTTTAAGAGCAAAATAGTATGGATCTTGATTTGGTTTACGCATGGAAATAGTACGCAAATTTTACAACATTTTCGGTGAGGTTTTAGCGCATAACAAGGCGAGATAGCACGTACTTTTCATCCTTGAACGATTCCATAAAACAATTTGCAAGTACCAGGCGCCGACTATTCTTTAATTTTCATTTTGTCCATTCCATATGCCATTAAATGAAGATGACATGCTTCAAGAGCCTACATATATGCCTATAATTCTACGACGGCTGAGCCTACCTATTTTGTAGGCTAGATTTTAAGTGTTTATTCTTGCAATCTATTTTGCCTACAAGCCTATTTAATAAAATCCTCGCACCCTATAAATAGCCTACAAATAGGCCTATATGTAGGATAGGCGGACACCTTTGTTTCATACATATAAAGCTCCATAAATCCTGAAGTTGTGTCGTCTACTTTACTTATTCAATACCGCAAATTCCGTACCAATGTGCACTAATCTCCGGGTTGATGAATGATCAGGTTGGGGTCTGCATATCGTCTGGTAACACAAACCGAATATTTCAACCCTTCAAATATATAACCGCCAAGGCGTAAATTAATTTCTTAATAAGCACGTATACAAAATCAGAAGCAGTATGACTACAGCTTTGGTGCATTTCAAAATTATTCCTAAAGATGAAAAGGTGGCGGAATTGGGGTTAATTGTAAAATTTACTATCATTTAGATATTGTGTTAATTTGTCTCAATCGTGCACTCAATGTAACTGTATTTAGTACATTTACATAGTAATTCGTTACATAGAATCTTAAATAAAATTATAATTCCGGTTAATAGTTGAAACGAAATTTCTTCTGATGAATCCAGAAATTTAATAATGGAGAATTTAAGCTATTTGAAATATGAAATTTTTGGATGATTCTTATATAGATAGCTTTAGAATCATTTTAGGACGATTATATTTTACACGAAAATTATGACCGCGGACAGGCGTCCTCCGGGTTATACGGAATGCTCTCAGGATACGAGATAATCGCATAATTATCACCATCTTGTTCAGGTTCACATGTCCCAATGTGGTTTCCAAATCGTGCGAGGTTTTGTATCTCAAGCTTCAAAGTGTCGTTCCATGGAATAAGATTCAAAACTTCAGAATAACGCTTGTTGGCATATTTTGGCGGAGCTTTGACTAAAGGATCAAAAGCGTTGTCCCTGTTTTAAATTTAGAAGTATGTCACTGTTAATTTCGAATAGCAATAATATTTTAGGACAATAGTTTTAGCTGTTTATCTGTACCATTGGAGGTATTCTATTCCAAGTTTTTTCTGCAAGTAGTCCAAATCGGATATGTAACTTTCACAGTAGTTAATTGACTGAACACGAGGATAGTACATCAGAAAGGCCAAACACATTTCGTTCTGTGTGCTTAATCCACCTAAAACAGCTTGTGGTGGGTTTCGGTTGATTGATTCGTCGGTACACTCTGCAGAAAACGTATTTCGTCTATGTAAAAGCTTTTTCAAATTTAATTACGACATTCGTACGCTTACCGTAAGTTAAGTGGTCTCCTTTCAAAATTTTACGATATTCCGGTAATAGACGATTCTGTTGGAAATTGAAGTCATATTTGCTGTCATACGCCAACCAGGGAAGCTCAGTCCCGTTTCGGAATTGACGGAGTTTCATTTGGCGTCCTTTGTGTGGCATAGAATAACAGAAATTAACAACCTAAAAGCAATCGCTTAAACTATTTAAGTCCTCAAATTATTGTAAAATGTAAATATTACCAGCCAAATGTGAATGGAGAAAAACATTGAAAACGTTTATTCCATCATTGGGAAGGCGATTCTTAGTGCAAATTCCACTGCAGTGCCCTGAAATAACATAGTTCAATGTGCTTGGAGGAATCATCAATGATGCACTAGTTATATGGCCAACCCTTAGTATCCCTGCGTCATGCTCCCTGTAATAATCAAACACTGGAATATTAAAACTTACATTTAATTAAAATAACTTTCATCCTTTTAAATTCATAACTTGTTTCAATCGGCACGAAGCTATTAATTTACTCTTGAATAATTACTTAACTGTTATATTATTGTAATTTTATATGGTAAACAATTAAAATCAAACAAGGATACCTTGTCTCTGTTGTTGTGTATGCAATAATTCCTGTCTCGTAGTTTAAACTTTTCGGATTATCGTAATGCACTTCCAACAAAAAGTACTCGGGCGAACCATTCTCATTTAGTGGAATGCCAATGTTTTCGGGGAGATATAGAGGCTACAGTTAATAAACAAATTAACCTGTAATACATTACATTTTGATAATTAACTTTAAATTCAAATAATTAAACTTACGTCAGCACCCACTGCCCAGCCGTACACAACCTGTTCACATGTTTTCTTCATCTTGAGAATGACCGGGTTTTCGTAGCAGAGACCTCCAGGGGTCTGCAGAATTTGTTCATACAACCCAATGTCTTCTTGACCGGAGCCCATGCAGTGGTGAAGGATTAAATGATGTGTATGATTTCGGGATTCTGCGCTCTCTAGTTTCACCTCAAACTGTCACATCATTGTACATGTTATTATCTATCATGCAAATGCAAATGCAATAAATGATATTAATATGGATGATGTTACCCCAATTATGTGTCTCTTCGTAGTATACGGCGGGCTTTTGTGCGCCGTACACCAGTAAGTGGTATCATTGCAGGGCAATTTGGTTTTTACTTTGATTTCCCATACATCAGAACTATTTAAGGAAAGTAGTAGAATAGTAATTCGTTACATGCAAAACAATGCCGATGATAGAATCAACCTCCGATATTCAGAATTAAGTCGTTTGTACCATTAAGAATGACTATGTATCTTACACTAATAATTAGCTAGATACAAAGAAAAATACGAACACTGATAGATTCCCCTGTTGAGTTTCCGGATTAAGTATAATAACAGATGCGGTTCCATATTTTCGGTGCTGTGTGATTTCATCAGTTGCTCCAATTGACCAGATAAATTTTGTAGTGTCGTTCTGATGGTAAATAAAACTAGCATTCAAAAAGTTGGCACCCTTATACCGTGGCATTTTTCTCACCTCTCCATGTCACACATATAATGTCTAAAATATTATATAAAACTAAATCTTAACCAAAGGCAATGTTTTCCTGAATACTGAAATTTGAGGAGCAAGTGAATATACCGAGATTATTTGCTGTTTGTAAATAAACATAAAACAAGCAAAAGTTCAAAATAGACATGCTATACAAATATGTACAATTTTGATTCTGAAATTGAGTTTCATTTAAACAAAAAATACACTATCCTTGTAGCAAAAATGTAAGCTTTAATTTAAGTATTTTAAAATCTTGCTGACAATATCAAGCTAATTTTCAAGCATGTTTCTTTAAGTGAAATATCCGTATATATACTCACATACAATGCAAATGTATAAATAAGAGTTTCATGTGTACGTCTGCACGGACTGGATTAGACTTACAAGATAGTGCAGAGTGGCGCCTTCAAATTATATTTGACACCCAAGTTCATTTAGTGCAAATCAGTTTCAATATATTCAACAATATACATAGATAGGTATTTCCTGAACTTGGCTCAATATTTCAGAGAATTCAAATGTGAACTTTTATGGTTTCTTCCCGAAGCTATGCGATTGCATCTGCGTTCATACTGTAGCTCTAGACAAAAATGGCAGGAAACAAAGGGTAGGTGAGAAAGGAGATATTTCTAGTGTTGTCATTTAGCATGACAAATCTGGACCTAATAAAAATGCTACATGAAAGTAGACATTGCATATTACAATCCAAATTCAAAAAATTCTCCTTTGCTAAGTCTTGCTAAACTAAATTATTACAATAATCTTAACACTAACCTGTCCAATTGTAAGCTGTAAAGTTACGAATTTAAAAAAATAACGTTACGATGGAATTAAGTTGAGTAATTTTTAAAGACAATATTTTGCTTCACCGTTTTTAATCCTGTTGTCAGAATGTAGCCTGTGACTGATACAAAATGAGTTTCCAAAATATTTTATCTTTAGAACTTACGTTAATATCAACATCGTCGTCATCGCACGTATTAAAGACACGACTGACTTCCAGCGTGGTGTGAGTGGAGTTTTCGCATGCCGATACCAATCTCCAGTCTTGACTCATGTCAACCACTGGTTTCCAGTTTCCTTCCCCATGGTAGTCCTACAAAATAAAAAAAGCGATACCAGTCAGTTTTGAACTTCATTTTGATTTTTTTAGATATATATTTAGCGAATCCCATCAGAAGGAATTTTTTTCAGATGACTGATAAACGCACTAATTTTTCCAAGCCAAAAAATTACAATAGTAGCTTATTTGC
This sequence comes from Allacma fusca, assembly GCA_947179485.1. NCBI lineage: Eukaryota > Metazoa > Arthropoda > Collembola > Symphypleona > Sminthuridae > Allacma > Allacma fusca. The sequence goes on from OX359245.1 coordinate 54,665,773, forward strand.
ACAAAATTGAATTAATGAAATCGATATTACCCCAAACGATAACTTTGATATTCAGGGATGGACTTACGGAAAAGTAGGGTTCACCATTATTCAATCCACCAATAACTATGTCAGCATTTTTCATGCCACCAGTTGGCGAGAGCCCGAATCCAACGTAACCCAATGTTTTGGCAGTGATTCGAAAAGTAATGTTATGATTCTTCAAATCAGCCCTCCATTCCACTTTGTAATCATTATCCAGTGTTTGGAATCTGTTTATCTCGAGTGCCGTTCCGGGGCAATACGCCACGAAATGTAGGAAGAGAATAGGGAAAAAACGAAATAATTCCATTTTGTTTTGAAGTCCGGAGAAGAGTAATGTGTGTACTTTACTCATGAGATTCGTTGTGGTAACTATAGTCAAAGGGAATTATCAATCTGGGGAAGAGCAAGTTCGGAGAAATGATTTCATCAGAGGGTAATCAAATATTCAATTTTTATATTACAGTGTTTCCTGCAGTTGGTCTTTCACGTGAAGGGTCACGTATGTGTGGCCTACAACTTCCAGCCCTGGAAGAGATACATTTTAGTTTAATTACTTGTTATAAAAGCCAAATGAATAAAATTACATCATCTGACTGACGGAGTGGAAGATCTAGTTCATGCCTTCCATGCTTAAAATTTAAGCCATAGGAGAGATTGCAATGCATCGTACATCGCGCTGTTCATTTTTATCATGTACATTTTGATTCCTAATTATGCACATCTATAAAAAAAGGATTTTCCATATCTTTTGTGTTCTTTTCAATATTTTATTAAGTTTTTTCTGATTCAGTACAGTAGTGATTTTACTTTCAAAAACTCTTTATACTGGTCTTTGATGAGACTTGCTCCTTGCCATCACAGTGAGCATTGAGATCATGTTCCAAGGTGTCAATGTTCAATAGGAAGGAAGGAAAATATTTGACTTCCTCACACTTTGAAATCGTCAGCTTACAATTAGTAATAATTACAAAAATCATGGCGCATAAGCAACACTCCAATGGCTACGCGTAAGTCAAGATTACCCTTTTACATTCTAATTTTTAGAGATTATTGTACATATACGGTAATTATTTTATTTACAAATAAATTCACGCGAAGCTCTTCAAATTATATCTTCCACTCTTAACTGCTATTAAGTGACATCATTGTGGAATCAGCTTTTCCTTTTCCGAGGCTCCGAATGAAATGTCCTTACGTGGACTCACCATTTAACGAGGATTTCCAGCTGTTGGTAGTAAAGCTGAAGGAAGGATTATTGCTACCTTGTTTGACATAATTATACATAGCTCAGTTTTTATCCAATGCTGCTATTGGAAAAAGAGTTGACAATTTTTATTATATCTGTAAATTGTAATTACCTATACACATGTGGCTTCCTTATGTATTGAGCTTACTGGGCGAACATGTACATATGCATGTGCATATATATATACGTGGCAGCAATGAATTTTTGAGCAGTCATAATTGTAACCAACAATGTAAAGGCTGGAAGGATTTGCTGTTGTACGACTTATTCCAATAAAAAATCCTTGATGTACTTTTTTATTTCTGCATTTATAGTGTTCAGGGATTGCAGTAAAAAATATTTGATATACTTTTTTTATTTCTGCAGTCAGTGTCCAGGGATTGCAGTAAAAAACATTTCTGAATATTAAATCCGGATGTGGGATTTACTTTTAAGTGTCAGTTTCCTCTGTACACACTCTCCTGGGTACTGCACAGAACCCTACACCCTTGGAATATGCTGATATATAATTACATACTTGTGATGAGTTTAATTCAAATAATTATTTCTTGGAAACATAGTTGCAATCATATACATACATACTTCAGATTTTAATTTATTACGGACTCTTTTCGGGCGGCGCCCATGTTATGCAGACATAGCATATAGTATTACATATTAAAGAGGAATAAAAATTAGCCTAAAGATTTGCAAGGAAATCATACCTGGCAATACAATTATGAATAAATTTTAATATATCACATGTGAGATCCTTGGAGGGATTTATTTTAATGGAGTAACAGCATGTAATATGATATTTCTGCAGAAGTGAGTTTCATGGACCAATATACATACATGGAACATTTTGTTAAAATATGGAGTAGGTCATGTTGCTCTTGTAAGCCACATTCAGTGCAAAGTTTGGGGGATGAGAGTTTTATTTTTGACCTAAAGGTACACTGGATGTACTTACACATACACACATATATGCTTCATACAACAGAAGCACAGTGATGACGAGCAGTGACAATATTTGTGTGATTTGGTAAATTTACATGTGTGAATAATGAGAGCCAAAGGTTCTTGCCAGCGTAATGGAAAATAAATATTGCCGTATCCCACATTTTTATGTACGTATATTTAAAACTAAAGAGAAGGAAATGAACTGCATAATCTCCCCATTTGATGTGACCTTGTAAGAGAATGGGATTAAAAGAAACGAAAGTAATAATAATTGAGGCATTATCATTTGTAATATTTTAACAATTTTATTGTTTTAAAAAACATTCCATTAAAAGCACAAAATGAAATTAAACGTGCTGCTCTGTTTTGAAACTAATTTCCAGCTGTAGAGAGCCACACTTAAAAATAACACTCCCTTTATCTAATAATTATCAAGTCTAGCATCTGTTTATATAGCTCAAAATTAAACACCACATAGAGGGTTATGGGAAAATTTTTATTATACAGGATACTCAATTATATGCCCAAAAATACAGGACAATTCTCCTTTCCCACTCTAGTCAACAGAAGGAGGAATGTTAGCAAAAATTTTATTCCCACTGATTTAGGAAATCATTTCCCAGATTTTTAACAGATTGAATCAAAATTCTGCTACAAAATGGGGAAACTGAATAGATTTTCCTACAAATCATATATGCTTAATTACTCCACTGGTATAATGTAATGTTCATTGTAATGTAAGGAGACAAAATTTATCCTATTAATACAGTAGCCATTTAGTATTAATTTGTGTCCTGAAGATTGGAATTTAGTGGAAATAATTTTCTCGTTTGAACTCTTTACGATTTTTTTTTAAATTTGTCTAACATTTTTGGTCATCAAGGTTGATGTAGGAAGCTATATCAAGGTAAATTAATACCCGTGAATATGTTTACAGTACAAACATAACGTTCCGAGATATTTTTGAAGCCGACCGTTTTAGACCTTCCGGGAAAGATAACAAGAGCATATAAATTTTTTCTCGAGTACATTTTACTTTTATTTTTCGAGTGGAATTTGGAAAAAAAATTATTTCTCCAGAGCCCAATAAAATTCCAATTTTGCTTCTTTTTCTTTGCTGGTGTGAGGACAGTTTTTGAGGCACAGGGATGAAATAAATTTCAGACATTCTGGAAAAAAATTTGGAAATTGGGGATTTTACATTGTTTTGATAGTCCAGTTCTCTATAATTCATATATGGAGTAAATTAAAAATTAAAGTTGTGTATTAAGTATCTATATATTTTTCGGGCTGAACCCATATCAACTATACATTGCCAGAATCATTGACACCTGAACACCTTCGTGAAACTATTGTTGACAACACGACCCAGACATGTCGAGCTTTCAAAGGCTAGCCTTCAAAGATGGTTTCATTGAAGGTGGTTCACCCATTTTTCTGCCCAGAGAAGGAATATATGGAAGGTGGGCTGAATATTTTTCCGAAGCTTGAGGGAAGGCTTCATAAAATTTACCGAAAATGGTAGGCAAAGGAAGAGCGGGTTAGAAGTAGCCTTCGGATATATTAAAGGCTTCATGCGGATGATACCTGGTTCATAAAATATAAGGCAGAAGTTTGAACGTTGTTAATTATTTCCATGAGCTTTTATTCCTCACATTCATACTACGTGACGATACTGTTCAACGACTGTAGGTTCTTCCCAAGGCATACATATGTAGTATATATTTATGTGGGATTCAAAATGATAATTTTTTTGGGATTATGACAGCACGTTATCTTAAAAAAATTTCAGACTCAATGGCAGGGAGTCATTTTAGTGAGAGTGAATTGTGCCTATGATATTTTAGTAGGCATAGTTTAGATATGTACGTCTATATAGCGCATAATAAAATTGTGATATCACTGTATCATTATGCGAGCGAAATATAAAATGAATTTTTCTGGAGAAATATTTTCATCACTGTCATGACTACACTCTTCATTGGCGTTCATTAAAACTACTAATTGTAAGCTCACAATCAGTTCCCACAATAAAAATGATTTCATGGAAGCTGAAAGTTTCCACTGAAAATCAATCACTTCAATCATCACGTACACTTAGAAATCCAATGCAAGACAGAATCTGATTTTGCACATGTGCACAATTTCTAAAACATAATTTGAGCATTTTCATAATTTTTAGTGTCTTTTAGCAAATTTCGTACACACAATTGTAATTCTCGGAAGCTGTGTCTCTAGGCATGTGAAAATAAGTTATTCTTCCCTAACTTAAAAAATCAATAATATTTCATATTGATCATTTGAATATCTACATACGGTATGTTCATAGCGTTAGCGGCACTGTGCAATGACTTCCAACATTGAATTTAATGCAATTTGGAATAATTATCCACAATAATTTATAACTCCATGGAGAAAACGCTCCTGGATGACCATTTATTACGAGAGTACTCTCGATACTGTATAATTATATACTGTATGTACGCACGTAGCGTATATAGTTCGCTTTGGAAACTGAAGGCACACATGAAACCAAACTTTTAGAAGCATTCCATTGAATCAAATTTGTAGTAATTTATTCCTTCATAAATCCTATACATTTTTGAACACATTTACAACATTTCTTTAAAAGTTGAAAATTGGTAATTATTAATAACAAAGGAGGTTTCGAGGGATGTTAAAGTAGACATAAAAAATAGTGACCTGGAACAAAAAACACTGTACAGGAATAAAACTATTTTCTCCAGTATTCTATATAATGCTAGAAACTGTCCGTAACTTTATTATAATAATATTCTCCCCGATCGGAAATTCTGTAAATTTGGAAACCAATTAAAATTTGATAGCTCATGTATAAAAGAGAAATTGAATTTCGATTAAAATATTCTGAAGTCGAGTATATTTGCTGTCGTCTTTTCTCTCGAACTTCATCTTTTACGCCTGGATTGCAGGAACTTCCTGCCCCTGCATCACCTTGTAAAAAGAAACAGACAAAACAATCGACAAAATGTTGATAAAAAATTACAGCGTATTCTAAATTCAAGAGACACCCTTACAAGAAAATATTCTCTATAAAGGAGCAAAAATATTTGGAAAATTTCCTTGCCCCATACTTGAAATTAATATTACATAGAAGCATTACAATACTAGAGGCACGTAAGCAGAAATAAAAGGAAGCCACTGCACGACTGACAGGACTTTTTTTATAGTCACAGTAATTTATCCCAAGTAGGAATTCTCAATGTGCCCCCAAAAAATTGGGTATAGTTTGCACCAGATTCGATATTTTACATAGTGATACTCAAATCTATTGGATATTACCCAATTGCCACAGAGTGATTGGGACTACTTCCATAAATATGGATTTGTTGTAAAAATATTGTTGTATTTACCTCTATTTCTCTGTGACAAATGGGTTGTCAAATGGATCCGACTGGGGGTTTCTACTCGGATCAGCAATGGAAAAGTCGTCTGTAACAGTTGAAGACAACTTCTTGGCTCTGAACACACCACGGTTTGTCAAACCTACGGTGTTACCTCCGGCACCTGATTGAAAAGAAATGAGATTACAGAAATAAAAGACAGTTACGACAGCTCGTGCAAAATTAAATGCTTCAAGAATTAAATAATAGCTGAGAAAAAAACCCTAGTGAAGTACGTACCCCGAACTCTTTGCACAACAACGTCACATTGATTTACTTCAGTTTTTTTGAGAAATGTATCTCCGGATGTGTCACGAGTATCATCTGCCAGAATCGAAATAAGGAATACAAAATTAAGGACTGGTTTCCAGCTTTTCATACTATCCATAGTTATTTGACTCTCTTTTTACAAGAACAGGGTTTAAGAGGAAGCTCTCAGAGTTTGTTTTATGAAACTGTCATTTTAAACAATTGCTTAATGTGTTTCTAGTGTTTTCTGAGGAAATAATGTTCTTCTGAGGGAATCATTTCTATTTAGAAGATTTTCTATTAGGAGATTTTTGCAAAATAAGTCTACCTTGTTTCACAACTGTAACCATATTATCAATCTGCGCGTCACCAGTGTAAACATTCAAAAACGTATGGCCATCACCTGGAAGAATTAAAAGATCATTAATTAGAAGACATTAGGACTTTTATGCTTTTTCAAAATTCATGCAGAGCTGGAAATTGTCGGAGTATTCCTTCCCTCCTTACCAATTGGCATGGTGAAAGTTCCCTGGGGACCAGATCCCGTTCTGTTGCTGGAATCACGTGAGCTTTCGAAGCTGTTTAATCTCCCAGTAGGGCGTTCATCCTTCTTTTGACTTTTTTGATTGAGTCCAATTGCCAGTGCTGCATGCAAATAAAAAATATTTGTATTTTGTAATTATTAATATTTAATTTCACACTTCCCTGCACCACAATGAATAATCAAATCCCTACAGATGTTCTCATGGGCAGATAGTGTACAATTATTACTTTGTGGGAATATTTCTAAAAGGAGCACTTAATTTGGCAAATCTCATAATGGGAGAGTACACTTATGTAATTTTGTATTAAATGAATTACCAGTATTTAATTGATCCATTCCTCCAGTGGAACCGATGTGGATTCCTTTAGTGTTGACGTTACCGTATAAATTGTGCACTACGCTCCCACCCGTTGTCCCATCTGTTTGGGAAAGTAATGACGGGGCACTGTGAGATTTTGTATTGGGTTCCAAAATTAAATGCAGTTAACGCAGGAATGACTTATAATGATTACCCTGGACGTCTTAATGAAACATATTAGGAACAATCATTTGTTTGACAACCTAAGGAAATATGTGCTAATAACAACAGAAAACAAATGATTAAATTGGAAGCAGGACACTCAGATGAAAAAGTTTACCTTGGAGAACGTGATGTATTTCCTTTGAACTTTCTGTGCCGGTATAATTCTGGATTCTTCTTCCTAAGGTAACTTGACCCGGTTTAGCTGTAAAATATCAAAGAGGGTGATTCTCCTGCTCTAAATAATTACTACTATGTTACAGGGCCATTGCAAATATAATAATTATTCCTCGTAGCCTGTATAAGGAAGGATGGTAAATTATATTTGGATTTCTTATAGTTTAGCAAATTTTACTATCAAATATATCACAAAATTTCTGAAAGATGCGGAAGAGGAACAATTTCTAAGGTTATTAGGTTATTATACATTTTATCGCTGAAAACCTGAGGCTCATAAAAAAAGGTTTGGAGACTAATATTGTATCAAATTTTAGGTTGACTCATTTGAATTGAATATTCTCTCCCCAAGTAAAAAAGTACGACTGTAGGACCCAAATATGTGAGTCAAGGTATAGGAATTGTATTATTGAGTTAACAAAAGTAAAAAGTTTTTCCTGTATTTAAATCTTGCCTCACATTTTTAATTCCTTCGGACGCGACTTTAGAAATTTGACTGTTTCCTACAATTCTTAACTTTACTCAACTTCAAAGACCTCTGTGACAAAAGTTTTTGAAATACAATATTGGAATTTATTAGGAATACATGGATCATTTGGCTAAAAATATGGTATTGCTATATTTCCCTAGATAGGCTCTGATCTGCAACACTCGATAAATAATTATTTAAAATAATGTAAACATAATATATGCGTTATAACCGGGACGCACGGAAGTTAATAATTTTAGCGGAAATATTTGATACGAATATTAATTGCTTACGCGGGCTAGTGACTAAATATGTTGTGCCAGCACTATGGACGTTGTTAACATTCTGATGTATTGCGTTTGCTTTTAGACCCTGTAAGTTATCTGAAAATAAGCAATAAACATGCGAATTTAACATCAAAGATTATCTACAAAACTGTATTTCATGCCTTGACCAAAATAATTACAGTTTACAGTGATGTGTTTTATCTATTCATACTATATTAACAAGATATTAAATTTTGAGCTTCTATTCGGAGTGCAATGAGATATTTGAAGCACTTGAGTTTTGAATAAATTATTATTAAAGAAATAAATAATAATGCAAAGTCAAAGTACACCATAAACAATAGCTACTTTAAATAAGCCCATTTAAAACAGCACTGTCGCAGTAGCAAAAATGTTAAGGCATATACCATGTAAAACTAACTTGTACATAATTTTAAATTTTGACGGAAGGCTGTGCTGAAGTGTTTTGTGGAACATGAAAAGAAAGCTCCATTTTAAAATGAATGTATCCGCTACTGTAAACATAATCGATTCTAATGGTCATAATTGAGAAAAAAATATGTTCTAAAAAATGTAGCTGCTACATAAATGGGTAAATTCAAATATTTTTCGTAATTAAATTACAAACTGTGTATTTTTTACCTGTAGACTCAATTGACCCCATGACGGAGCACAGGATAGCTTATTCTTTCACACACATAAATAATAAACCTGATTAATTAGAGACTCTTGTAAGAGCGTGTTTTCTTCCTCAATGTTAACTAATTTGTAACAGCAATTGCCTTTATACGAGTAAACGTTTAGGTAATTACTTCTTTTAAGGATGCTCCTGTTGTGAGTGCACTCAACACAAAGTATTTCCAATCCAGTTACTGCACTCCTTACGACGAATTAAAATCGTTTTCCAGCTCTATAATACTCGTGATTCAGGCTAATTATGACACTGTGGTTTACGGGAGCTAGTCTCAAATACTAGGAACTAATGTAATGTTTGTGGGGTTGTGGAAGGTAAATTATAATATATTTGTAGGTGCTCACAAGTGCTGTAGTGCTTATTTGCTTATCAAAATTTCCTGAGATATTGAGGATAGAGTCCAGTGACCATAAGGACTTGCTTTTTATCCCAACAGGGGAACGTTCTCTGAATCAGCTTTATTGTATGAGATCTTCTTCACATTCAGCATGAGTGCATACAACTCAAAATAGTTATTATTATTTACTATGATAACACTTCCCTTGTTACCCTACACAATTTCAGTTTCAGAGGGTGTCGTATGATAAAAAGAATGGATTCTGTCTGCCAAGATGCTTAAGTGTGTATACAGATAAGATACGTATATTTTTGACACGGCAAAAGTAATTTTATCAATTTATCGTTACTAGCTAAATGTAAATGTAAATTTTTTTATGTTAACAAAATTATCTGTGCTGATTAACGCATATTAAAATCACTAAATTTGCAGTCAGCTACCAAAATAAAAATGATTTCATCGAAGCTCACAATTTCCATTGAAATTAAATCACTTTTGATCATCACGGGTGATTAGAAATCCTATGCAATCCTGAAATCTGACGTTTGGATGCACAATTTGTAAGCTTTTTTTAATGATTGCTACAAGATGTAGTCACTTTTAATACATTTAATATAGTCAATTTCCTACATAGAAATTTCCAGTATTCCTTTTTTATTCTCATCGTTAAATTTTAGTCATTTAAATTAAATGTAATTATAGTACTACGACATTAGTCCAAATGGGTTTCACTAGTCAAAGGGTGGGTTGACCAAATGCAGCTGTAAAATATAAAATAGGAATATTTGGATAATTACTCGAAGATTTTTGATAAGGGGGAATTTTCGGTGTCGCAATTTTATTATGACCGACTGGACGTTCATAAAAGTATTTTAGGACGTTTTCGTATCAGAACTTTTAATTAAATAAAATCTGCCGTCAGAAACGTATTCTGGAATGAATTCAGGATTGTTATCTCATGTTTAAAAATTAGCTATTTAGGTTAAAAAATCAGATTTTGAGGAAGTGTAAATAGCTTGGCGCTGCATAATATTATTAAAGCCATTTCCACAGCAATTCCATGGTAGCTTACACATACCTAGATAGTATTTACGTATACGTAATTATTTGGGGTAAGCAAAAACGTTTGTATATACTTTGAAGTGCTTGAATTTTTATCAAAATTTTCCCATATAACAACTGTAGAGTCGACTGTTCATTGGTCAATACAGGAGAACCTTAATTCGCTGTAGCAACTCCATGAGAAAACTCATCTTCCCAAGACATATGTAGTATATATTTATGTGAGATTCAAAATGATAATTATTTTGGGATTATGATAGCACGTTATCTTAAAAAATTTCAGAATCAATGGCAGGGAGTCATTTTAGTGAGAGTGAATTGTGCCTCAGAGATTTTAATATAGGCATAGATTAGATATGTACATATATATCTATATAACGCATAATAAAACTATGATATCACTGTGTCATTATGCCGTAATTTTTGAAATCAATTGCAATTTGATAGCTCTTGTGGAAAAGAGAAATTGATTGAATTTCGTTTGAACCATTCTGAAATCAGTATGCCTTTAATATTTAATTTTGTCTAAATTGCTAAATTTTGAACGTATTTGTTGTCAAGCCTTTTTCTCTCGAACTTCCTCTCCCACGTCCTGATTGGAGGAGCTTCCTGCCACTTCTTCACCTTCTTGTTAAAATAAACAAACAAAATAATCGACAAAATGTTGACAAAAAATTACAATGTACTCTCATAACAAGAGACGTGCTTACAAGGACATTTTCTCTGTAAAGGATCAAAAATATTTGGATGTTTGCCTTTGCCCCATACTTGAAATTAAAATTAGAAACGTTACAATGCAACAATTAATTTAATAATTTAACAATAGGAAGCCACTCACTGGCAGGTCTTATAGTCACAGTAATTTATTATCCCAACAATCCCCAGTAGGAATCTTTAAAGTGCCCAGAAAAAAAACTCGGGTACAGTTTGCTCAGGATTCGATATTTAAAAAAGTGATAGATACTCAAATCTATTGGGTACTACCCAATTGTCACACACAATGTGTCAATTACAGAGTGATTGGGATCACTTCAGTAAATATGGATTTATTTAAAAAATATTGCTGTATTTACCTCTATTTCTCTGTGAAAAAAGGGTCCTCAAATGGATCCGACTGGGGGTTTCTACTCGGATCAGCAATGGAAAGGTCGTCTGTAACAGTTGAAGACAACTTCTTAGCTCTGAACACACCACGGTTTGTCAAACCTACGGTGTTACCTTCGGCGCCTTGTTGAAGAAAGAAATGAGATTCCAGAAATAAAAGACAGTTACGACAGCTCGTGCAAAATTAAATGCTTCAAGAATTAAAAATTAAATAATAGCTGAGAAAAAAATCCTAGGGAAGTACGTACCCCGAACTCTTTGCACAACAACGTCACATTGATTTACTTCAGTTTTTTTGAGAAATGTATCTCCGGATGTGTCACGAGTATCATCTGCCAGAATCGAAATAAGGAATACAAAATTAAGGACTGGTTCCCAGCTTTCCATACTATCCATAATTATTTGACTCTCTTTTTACAAGAACAGGGTTTAAGAGGAAGCTCTCAGAGTTTGTTTTATGAAACTGTCATTTTAAACAATTGCTTAATGTGTTTCTAGTGTTTTCTGAGGAAATAATGTTCTTCTGAGGGAATCATTTCTATTTAGAAGATTTTCTATTAGGAGATATTTGCAAAATAAGTCTACCTTGTTTCACAACTGTAACCACATTATTAATCTGCGCGTCACCAGTGTAAACATTCAAAAACGTATGGCCATCACCTGGAACAATTAAAAGATCATTAATTAGAAGACATTAGGACTCTTATGCTTTTTCATAATTCATTTAGAACTGGAAATGTTCGGAGTAATTATTCCTTCCCTCCTTACCATTTGGCATGGTGAAAGTTCCCTGGGGACCAGATCCCGTTCTATTGCTGGCATCAAGTGAGCTTTCGAAGCTGTTTAATCTCTCAGTTGCGCTTTCATCCTTCTGCTGACTTTTTTGTTTGAGTGCAATTGCCCCAGCTTTATGTACATACATAACATTTATATTTTGTGTTGATATTTTTTATCACACTTCCCTGCACCACAATGAATAATCAGATCCTTAATGATGCTTTACGGACGTATAGTGTAGAATTATTACTTTGTGGGAACATTTCTAAGAGGAGCCATTAATTGGGAATCTCTCATGGGGACAGTACACTTGTGTAACTTTGTATTAAATGATTTACCAATATTTAATTGGTCCATTCCTCCAGTGGAACCGATGTGGATTCCTTTAGTGTTGACTTTACCGTATAAATTATGCACTAATTGTAAGCTCCCGGTCCCACCCGTTGCCCCATCTGTTTGAGAAAGTAATGACGGGGCACTGTGAGATTTTTTATTGAGAGCAATCATTACGTGTAGTTAACACAGGAATGGCTTTCAACGAATACTCAGGACGTACTAATGAAACATATTAGGAATAATCATTTGTGTGACACAATCTAACAACAACAGAAAGCAAGGGATTAAATTGGAAGCAGGACACTCAGATGAAAATGTTTACCTTGGAGAACGTGATGTATTTCCTCTGTACTGTCTGTGCCGGTATAATTTTGGATTCTTCTCCCTACGATAAGTTCCCCCGATTCGGCTGTAAAGTATAAAAGAGTTTGATTTTCCTGCTGTCAAAAATAATTACGGATATTATGTTACAGCGTGTTGCATGTGATTATATTTCCCGTAGCCTTAAACCAATATAAGGAAGGATGGTAAAATATAATTATTTGGATATCGTGCGTTTCAGCAAATTTTATTATAAACCCCATTTCTGAAAGATGCGGAGAAGTAAGAATTTCTGAGGTTAATATTTTATCACTGACGATTTGATTCTCAGGGAAATAGTTATGGATACGTTGAGATTGTAGCAAATTTAATAGAGACTCATTTGAATTGAATGTTCTCTCCCCAGGTCAGAAATTACGACTGTAGGACAAAAAAAATGTGAGTTAAGGTTTAGAAATTTCAGTCATGATTTAACAAAAGTAAATAGTTTTCCTGTATGTAAATCTCGTCTCACATTTTTAATTCCAGAAAACGCCACTTTAGATTTTTGACCGTTTCCAACAACAAAAATGTTAACTTTACTCAACTTTTGAGACCCCTTTGACGAGGGTTTTTCTCCTACCTTAATGGAATACATTTTGAAGTATTTGGTACATTTGCCTAAAACCTATGGTATTAATTATTCTATTTCCATAGATGGGCATGGGATACTTTGCTCTGCAACTCTCGATACATAAATATTTTAAAAATGTAAACATTGTAGGCTTTATAGCCTGAATGCAGGGACAGTTAATAATTTTAGCGGAAATATTTGACTTACATATGTAAATATGAATAGCTTACGCGGGTTAGTGACTAAAACTGTTCTGCCAGTATTATGTAAGTTGTTAACATCCAGATGCATAGCGTTTACATTTAGTTCCTTTAAGTTACCTGAAAATAAATAATAATCACGCGAATTTAAAAACAACGATTATGTACAAAACTGTTTTTGATACCATGACTAAAATAATTACAGTGATGTGTTTCTTACTTTTTATACTAAATTAACAATTTACTATTACATTTTGAGCTTCTATTCGAAGTTCGGGGTTCTAAGAGATATTTTAAACTTTTGAGTTTTGAACCAATTATTAAGTAATTACATAAAAATGCTTATAAATCTTAAATCCGATTGTATCCGCCACTGCGAACATACTTGACTCTGTGGTTATAATTGAGAAAAACGTATGTTCTATTAATTGTAGGTACGAAATGAGCAAAATAAAACATTTTTCGTAATTACATTCCAAAATGTGTATTTTTTACCTAGAGGAGCAACTGACCCCGAATCTCTCTCGTCAATGTTTCTTCGTCCCCCATTCTTCTGTGCGTTTGGATTTTCAGGCAATTTAGACATACTGCCTGACTAAATATTACAAGTGGAATTTGAATCTGAGGAAGATACGGAGTTTCTGTATTTATTCTCTTGATTTTGGACTTGAACACAAAAAAACCAGATAAACTGGAGATAGACTCTTATAAGAGCGTGTTTTCTTCCGCAATGTTAATTATTTTATAGTAGCACTTACCTTTATACGAGTCAAATTTTAGGTACTTCTTTTAGGGGTGCTCCTATTATGAGTGCACTCAACACAAAGCATTTTAAATCCAGCTACTTCAATCTTTGCGATGGATTAAAATCTCTTTCCAGCTCAATAATACTCATGATCCAGGCTAGTTATTTATTTGGGGTTTGGGGTTTACGCGAAGTAGTCTCAAATATTCAGGAACTAATGTAATGTTTGTGGGGTTGTGGAAGGTAAATGATAATGTACTTGTAGGGGCTCACAGGTGCTGTAGTGCTTATCAAAATTTCCTGAGAAATCAGGGTAGAGTCCAGTGACCATAAGGACTGGATTTATCCCAACAGGGGAACGTTCTCTGAATCAGCTCTATTATGAGATCTTCTTCACAATCGGCATGGATGCATACAACTCAAAATATAGATAAAGTTATTATTATTTACTATAATAACACTTCCTTTATTACCCTACACAGTTTCAGTCTCTCAGAGGGTGTCATGATAGAGAGAGGGGATTCTGTCTGTTATGATATTTAAGTTTTCACAGATTAGATACGTATGGCTGACATCGCAAAAATAGCTTTATCAATTTATCATTGCTAGCAAAATGCAAACTGAATTTTGCTTCTGTTAACAGGATTATCTGTACTGAGGCTCATTAAAACTTCAAAATTCACAGTCAGCTCCCAAAATAAAAATGATTTCATTTAAGTTCACAATTTCCCCTGACATTCATTCACTTGAGATCATCACGAGTGATTAGAAAATTTATGCAACCCTGAAATCTAAAGTTTGTATGCGCAATTTGTTAATCAGTTTTTAATGATTGTTATAAATTGTAGTCACTTCGAAAAAAATTAATACAGCAAATATTGTTTGTCAATATCCACTGGGAACCCCCATATAGGAAACTCACTGTATAAGAAATTGTGAAGTTCAGAAATATGAAAGCTCATGTAGCGCTAATAAACCTAGTGTCTACTGATTTGCATTACGAGGAATAGACGGATGTGGAACTTGAGTAATAATTTATCTCCTATTTCAAACCGATCGTATTTTTTTCCAGTATTTAATGTAAGACGAACAGAAACAATTTTAAACCTGATTGGAAAACATGGAAAGAAAGAATCTGGGCCTGAAGTAAATATGACTAAACAGGAAATAAAAAAAAATGAAGTCCTTTTGAAGTCCATGCTGCTTTGATGTTCAATTGTATAGATTTATATTTTGAATATATTTGATGTAAAACCTTTTCTCTCGAACTTCATCTCTTATGTCCTGATTTATTGAAGCGCTGAGTCCCGCTGCATCACCTAGTAAATATAAACAGATAAAATAATGTTGACAAAAAATTACAGTACTCTCATTATAACAGATGTCTTTACAACGACATTGCTATACACAGGTTCAAAACAATTTGGACTACCAGGTATTACAATTAGACACATAGTAATCTGTCCCAAGTGGGAATCCTTGAAGTACTCAAAAAACTGCATGATTTCCCCGAAAATCTTGCAGCTTTTTCATTAGATTTTGTTGGTGGATTCCAATTTCCGTAGCTATATGGAAATAAATAACATTTATATGTTGTGTTGATATTTTGTATCAGACTTCCCTGCACCACAATGAATAATCAAACCCCTAATGATGTTCTCACGGACATGCATACAAATACACCATACAATTAATTACTACTTTGTGGGAAGATCTGTAACAATAAGAGGAGCAAAACGTTTTAAAACTTTTTTATAAAGTTTTATAATCGCATGCTCCTGTAAGATAAACTATCATTCTGGTATATAAGAATTTTCTGCTTATAGTCTTGCTGCTGTAGAGAAGGTGCACTTAATTAAGGCTCTCACATAAGGGGAGTACACTTGTGTCATTATGTATTAAAATATTTACCAGTATTTAATTGATCCATTCCTCCAGTGGAGCCATTACTTTAGTGTTGACGTTACCGTTTAAATTATGCACTCCGCTCCCCGTCCCACCCGTTGCCCCATCTGTTTGACAAAGTAATAACGGGGTAGTGTGAGATTTTTTATTGAGATCAAACATTAAAAGTATAGTTACACGGGAATGACTTAAAATTAATACCCTGCACTAAAGCAACATATTAGGAATAATCATTTGTTTGACAATTATAATAACAACAGAAAAGAAGGGATTAAATTAGAAGCAGGACACTCACATGAAAAAGTATAAATACCTCGGAAAACTTGATGTATTTTTCTTTGAATTTTCTGTGCCGCTGTAATTCTGGATTCTTCTTCCTACGGTTAGTTTGACCCGATGAAGCTGTAAAATATCCAACTGTTTAATTCCCCTGGTGTAAATAATTCTTAAGCTACCTGGTGTTGCAAGTATTTTCCCCGTAGCCACTATATTAGGAAGGATAGTAAAATATACTTGAATTTCCTGTGTGTTAGGCCACCTAGCCTATCTCCTTCCTGTAATTAAACTAATATAATACGCCTCCCTATTTGCCTATATTATAATCCTCGTCAAGTTATCTCCCCCTTTTAAGGAAATGTTCAACCAAACGCCTTCCTTAAATCCTATAAAGGCTAAAGCAACACGAAGTTCCTTCCTATAATATAGGAAACAGGGAGATGCCTACCTACATATAACCTTGTAAATGTTCTTATAATTGTCCTTTTGGGAGTATCATGCAACTATACCCTATTAGGAATTTCAAAACTACTGCTTCCCTATATAATTACACCCTTAAAGTCCCTGTAGAAAACCGAAAATCCCGCATGTGTGTATGTCGAAACATCCTGTACTTAATAATACTATTTATTTATTGCTACGTTGGTTTGTTGGTCTGTTCCACGCTGAAAATTTGTTACATCATTGTCGACCAGATGTCCTAACAATAGTGACATAACATACAGTGCCAACCAATTGAACCTGGACGCTTAATGTTATTTGGAACAACTACTAATAACTTTTTACGCAGTTAAGCGAATCTTGATAAAAATTCAGATTTTAATGTCGAACATATGGGGATTAGATACTTGTACGTATTATTGTACACAGTACACCTCATACGCTGT
The DNA here is from genome assembly GCA_947179485.1 of Allacma fusca. NCBI lineage: Eukaryota > Metazoa > Arthropoda > Collembola > Symphypleona > Sminthuridae > Allacma > Allacma fusca. The sequence goes on from OX359245.1 coordinate 54,682,910, forward strand.
AAAAAAATTTGAAACGAAATCGTGTTAAAAACTTGGTGTCATTTGAAGTTGGACAGCTGCATTTAACTAATTTTTTACCTCAATTACCACTTAATTCCTGGACTTTAGTACCGCGTAAGCCCACCTCTGACTGCTAGGACAGCTGCTATCCTCCGTGGCATGCTCTTCACTAGCTTCCGGGTAACTTCGGGGGGATCTTTCCCCGTATTTCGGTGACCAGATTTTTCAACGTGGATTTCCCAGAAGTTGAAATTTTTCAACTCCGTCGCAATAAAATCTCAAAATTGTTCAATTGGGGTCATGTCTGGGCTTTGTGCTGGCCATTTCATCACCAAAAATTTGTTTTTCCGGGAGAAATGTAATGCTGACTTAGATGTGTGTTTAGGATCATTATCCTCCTGAAACACAAAATGGCTACCCAGGATAAGTTTTCGCGCACCAGGCTGGATATTCCGATCTAATATTCCTTGGCAACAATCAGAACTCATTATTTCGTCAATAAATTCGAAGTTACCTGCCCCAGAAGTCCCCATACAGCCCCAAACCAAAACACCCCACCTCCTCTCTTCAACGTTGGGTGGCAGTACCAGCGTTACCAATAGTTGGTAAGTACCAATATTTGTTGTAGTATAAAAGGTAGGGATTTCCCAATGCAAACTTATACATTCCTCTTCGAAATTATATGCATATTTTGTATTGTTCAGTCCATCAGTTGCATGACTATACCCCTAATCAGCATGTCGGCATCAGTAGCATACCTGCTCCCGTTATATTAATTAATTTATGAAACCCCTAACCTAAATTTCCTGGGTGTCTATATTTATTCCCCAAACTTCTTATAATTTTTTATTTGCATATAAATCCCATTGAACTATAAACGGAAGCAAATTTCCAACCGCTTACGAACAGACATCTCGCTTTCACACTTCCGCTGGCAGTTATATACGGTCTGAACTAATATGAGAGGTCTATCCGTAACGGAGAAACATTTTACGTGTACGGGCAAAACATGCTTTATGTGAGTACACCCTTAGCAAATTTTATTACGTACCTCATTTCCAGAAGATGCGGAAAAGGCATAATTTCTTAGGTTAATATTTTATTACTGACTGTATGTCCCAAAAATATGAGTCAAAGTTTTCAAGTTAAGTGAAGGAATTACATTAACGAGTTAAGAAAAGTAAATTTTATAGTTTTTATAGAATAGTTTTTCCTGTACTTAAATCATGTCTCACAATTTCAACAAAAAAACCTAACTTTACTCAACTTCTAATTGTAAGACCGCCGTGACAAGGGTTTTTGAACTGCTTTAACAGAATAAATTTTGAAGTATCCGGAATATGTAACTATACACGATGTAACTATATTTCCTTACATGGACAAAGGGGATCTGCAGCACTCGATACATAATTATAATTTTAAGTCATAAATTTTGTTTATTTTGAGGGGAGGCTGTGATGAAATTTCGAACATGAAAAGAAAACACCATTTTAAATTGCATGTATCCGCTACTGCAAATATGATTGACTCTTTTGGTTTTATTTGGAAAACACGTATGTTCCATTAACTGTAGGTGCTATAATGAGCAAAATCAAATATTCTCGTAATTAAATTCAAAGCTGAGCATTTTTACCTAGAGGCAATTGAGACATACTGCTTGACTCAATATTACCATTGGAATTTGAATATGATGAAGAGTAGGAGTGTTTGTATTTATTCTTCTATTATTATTTTTAACTTCCAGGTTTATACGCTCATGATGAAAGAAAACAAGAATAGCTTCTTCTAAAAAAAAATAAAAAACCAGATTTACTGGAGACTCTTACAAAATAGCTTGTTTTCTTCCACAATGGTAATTATTTGATAATAGCACTTACCTTGATACAAGTCAACTTTGAGGTATTTCTTTTGGGGGTGCTCCTGTTGTGAGCTCACTCAACCCAAATCATTTTAAATGCAGCTAATGCTTATCAAAATTTCTTGAGAAATGAGAATAAAGTCCTTTACCAATAAGCACTCGCTTTCTCCCAACAAGGGAACGTTCCCTGATTCAGCTCTATTATAAGATCCTCTTCACATTTTACATGGGTATATGGAACTCAAAATGGTTATTATTATTTACTTCGATAACACTTCCCCCAGTGTTTAAGTATGCAAAGATTAGATGCGTAAATATATTTGACAACAAAAATGACTTCATCAATTTATCATTGCTAGCGAATTACAAACTGATTTTTTCTGGAACGAATCTTGCTAAACTGATACTAGTATGACCTATATTGACGCACACTATGTAAAATTATTAAAACTGTAGATAGCTCCCATAATAAAAATGATTTCATACAATTTGACAATTTCCACTGAAATCCAATCACTAGGATCATCACAGGTGATTAGAAACCCTATGCAACCCTGAAATCTAAAGTATGTTGTGCTGCAATTTGTAAATAATTTTTTTATGATTGCTATAACAATTGTAGTCACTTTATAAAAATTTATTACAGTTAAGGTCCTGTATAATAATTTCCGCTTGATGACTCTAAGCTATTGAATTTGCTTGGTCTCTCAGTAGAGCTCTGATCCTGTAATTGATCTTTTTTACTGAGTCCAATATGTATGTACTGTATATAGCTATGGGAAAAAGTTATATTTTGTATTATATTTGGATCTTCTAAAATGAAAAATTAAATTTCTGAAAGGGTATTTACATTACATCGTGGAACATAACACAAGGAAGACTTTCTTACGTTTCATTTTTTATTATGGACGATATATTGATGTTTATAAAATTACTACAGAAGCTATGCTTCAAGGAAAAATGGAGACCGATTTGAATTTAATATTTACTTCTGTCTTCCTACGTCAAACATTATTCCCAGAGGAGCCTATATTCTGAAACAAAAATTATACATCATGTTAATTGCGTACGCTGGTGAGTGACTGAAGTTGTTGTGCCAGCATTGCGGAGGTGTGTAAAAACTTGATGAACGGTGGTTGGATTTATTTTTTTTATTTTATCTGAAAATAAACTACGAACAGGATAATTTCAAATTGTAGGATTACTATAAAATTGACTTTCATGCCCTGACAAAAATAATTACTATATTGGGATGCTTACTATTTGTGCTAAATTAACAAGATTTAAAATTTGCAGTTTCTATTTGGAGCTCTGTCAGGAAATGTACTACAGGATTTCAAGTATCTACGGATGTTAATTCCGATTTAAATTCTTTCAGTAAACCCGAGCTTTATTCAATGCATGTATGGAAATTCCAAAATTGTCTTTGAATCCCGATTCTAATATCAATAATGTATTTTTCTGTACTTAGAATTCATTATCCATGCTAATCATTAGAACACACGGGAGGTTCGTAATGTCTGGGGTACTGTGCAACAATTTCCCGTATTGATTTTAATGGCAAACGGGGATAATTACCCAATGATTTTAACTCCACGAAGAAAGTACTCTTGGATAATATTTTTATTATTTTTTGAGAAGGAATTTAACTTTTAGAAACATTCAATTGGTTCAAAATTATCACGATTATTTATTCCACTATAATCGGTACAGGTGAACCCAGTTATAACATCATAAGTAATATTCTTTTCAAAGCAGGTTTTGCGTACAGGGAATTTAGCTACCGAATCTCTTGATGTTGAGCAAATCACACTTCACAGGAATAAAGCCACTTACACCGGAATCAAATTTGAAATGCCAAATGCTTTCCTGGACTTAATTTTAATGATTAATATTTTCGTTTTGGAATTCTGTGGTTTTGGGAAACAATTATAACCATTTTGAAACTATATGGTTCGAGTTTCAATTTTGTCCATTTAGATTTTTAATTAACTCGCTCTCAAGCCTTTTCTCTCGAACTTCATCTCTTATATCCTGGGTTGGAGAGCCCGCCGCATCTGTATTACCTGTAATAAAAATCCAGAGAAAAAACCACAATGTTAATTTGGGTATTTACAACAAGAGCATCATTAGGAAATTAAGTTTTGTTTCTTCAATGGTTGCCCATATATTGGGCGTGCAATAATGCACAAGACACACTCCCTCAAGTGTGAAGAAATATCTTTGAACCAATTACTGCAATAATGCCCTGGAAAAGTCACATTTTGACAGGGTTTTTCAACATGTGACAAATCAAGCCCTGTTTTTAATCTCTATAATATTTTACCCCCGAGTGTCCCGCCATCCGTAGTGTCTTCGTAATCCTTGAGGGTCCACACATTATCGGGGTGTTTTTTGACGGGAGCTGATCCTGAACCTGGATTGGAAGAGTCACTGGCTGTGGCGGGAGGTTTATTCGGTTGTGCCTCTGACTTTTGGGGACCTCCACTTGTATTTGCATACTTATCTGCAATGGCCAATGCTGCCAGAAATAAAGATACAGTAATTAATTTCAAAAATTCAGGGATCAAAAATATTTGCTTGAAAATACTGTAAAATTATCTACAGTTCTTATTTTCGAATAATTACCCAAATCGACGGCTTTCTGACTTCCAACTGCACCAACGTCCGTTGCACCTGCCTCAATTATTAAAGTGTCTACGATGGAATAAACAGCATTGCCCTGAGCCTTGGAATTCCCATCTGTAATGCATCCCCACGGGTGGTTAATTTTTGAAGAAGATCCTCAAGATTGTATGACAATCGTCTAATTATTTTGAATGGAAGAGAAATTCGACCAATCTCTCCAAGGAAACGGGTAAATTTAATTGTCATATCTTTGCATGTTTATTGAATTTTACAAGTAACTACGAATGCGGTTGCGGAAACGAGATTTGTAATATCGCTGCGATGAGATTCTCAGAAGAGAATCAAAAAATCCAAAAATTGACATTCAGGAAAAAATATAACTTTCCTTGACGTTTCTCAACCCAGTAACCTGGGTTAACTGAGGATTGGACTAAGTAAACTTTAGAATGTCTGGGAAAGAATTTCCTACAAACTGGGAGAATCAAATATTTAATGAATGAATTCCTTATTTATGGGTTAAGGAGGGGGTGGAAATGCTTAATTAGCATGTAAAGGGTGCCCCCAATCATTTTTCTTCTCCCTAGCGCTAAGCAGAGACAATGGTAAAAATATTCGAGTCCCCCATTTTGTAGCAAATTTTCTTACATATTTTACAAAATGTATTTCATCTTTGTAGCTCCAAACCTCTGGCGTTCAAGGGAGTGGAGCAAAGTCAGGATTTTTTAAAGAAAAGCCGTACTTTTGCAGGTTTTTCAATTCTTATTTCAATGTAAAAATTTCAGAAAAAAATTAATTTGACGGTCATTTGTAGGAAGTAAAAATACTTTCAAATGTGCACAAGACATTGAATTTTTTAGATACCTTTAGTTGTGTATATTACCTGTTAGAACGAAGCCCCTTTGTATAGCCCCTGTTTGTAATACCTTTTCGTCCGTGACGTCATGAATATTCAAAGCGTCAGGTGAGTCTGCATACACAAACCAAATCAGTAAATAAAATCACCAGAAATCATGATTTAATTTAGAATTTATATGCCACTTGTGAATATTAGCAATTTTTAAAACTTCTCTCCTAATTCTACCAAATAAATAAACAAAATAAAATATTTTTATTACTTAATTTCCAAACTGTTTAATTTTTTACCTGGAGGCTGAACTACTCCAACTTGGCTACCTTTTATTTCAACTTTTGTATTAATGTCACGTACATTTGTCTTCTCCGGCAAATTCGATTTTATATAATCGACTTTTGAAATCTGCTTGTCAATTTCTTCTTTCTCATCTTCTCCAGGACGGGGCTGCACAGGAATATTTGAATCCCTCAGACCAGTGCTCTCAATTTTACTCATTACTCGAATTTTTTATAAAGTGAGTAAGTGAGTATTGTACTTACTCGTACTCACATCTGCGAGTATGAGTAAGTAATGAGTAAGTAATTTTAAAAAGGTTGATGTTTAAGTAAGTAAAGAGTAAGTACGAACACTCATTCCCCGGTGTAATGTAAGTAATGAGTAAGTAAGACGAACTGCAAAGTATCAAAAAGTAAGTATTGAGTAAGTAAACTCTTCTTTACTGGAGTAACTACCATAGAAAAAATGTTCTCCGACAATATCCATGACTTATATATGGTTTATGGAGGCAGATAACACAGGCCATAGGCAAACAATGCCTTTAAATACTTGCGACGATGCAAATCGTTAAACTTGAGTCGTTGACTACACTACCAAAGATGGCAGTGACTTGGATTATATTTGAAAATGAGTAAGTATTACTTGAGTACTATGCAGCAAAAGTAAGTAAAGAGTAAGTAATATCAGCTTATTTTTGCGAATAAGTAAGTAAAGAGTAAGTATTACACTGCGACCCGAAATTTTGAGGGAGTAAAGAGTAAGTAAGATAGCCACCATGAAGCCCCTGAGTAAGTAAAAAGTAAGTACTGGACATCATGAGAGACAAAATTATGAGTAAAGAGTAAGTAAGGGTGTCTAACTGAGAGCACTGCCTCAGACCTGAAGCTTCGACTTTTGAGTCTCCTGCAGCATTATCCTCCTGTGGAGCCTTTTTGGCTAAAAAATTGTAAGTAGTTTGAATTTTGATTATGACAAAAATAAACACAAAAAAATGCAAATCCAGGAGAAAATTTGGCTTAAATAACCTGTCTCGTTATTGTCAGCGGAATTTGAATCTGGGGAAGATTTTGATTTCAATTTCGATTTTCTTCCACCCATTCTTTCTGAAATTCTATTTCCAGGTTTATAAGCTAGAGTCCAGAAGAATCTACAGATTTTTCTTCTGAAAAAATTACAATTAACCCGATTTGTAAGAGGCACTTATAGAAGCGTATTTTCAAAGGTCAAATAATATTTGGACACATTCCTGCCTACGACAATGTTAATTCCTTTAATTTATTGTAGATCGTACCTGTAGAGGAGCTGAAGTCGACTGGAAAGTTTTGCTAATTGTTTCAGCGAATGTCCGGAGATTTTAAAAATTCAAGTGCGGAAATTGCACTGATAAACAATAGTGCAAGCTCATCGTCTCCTAATCTAGTCTAATAATAATCATGGGGTCATTACAATTTGACTATGAATATCATAACGGTTTACAGGACTGCTTCAATAAAATTATAGGTAGGTGAAAATATGAGCGAAAGATTAGATAATAACTCTGCAGAAATTCCAATACCGCTTTGTCACTCATCCTCACGGGTTAAAAATAATTTGTCTGGGGTTAATGTTTACATTGTGTGTCCCTGTCATCCCTGATTAAAAATGCACTTTAATCATCTAAACTTCACTTCCGCAATAAAATAATTTCAAAAGAATACTCAACAACTTCAACTGACTTTAATCGGTTGAGATGATCTTGGATTCATTTTTATAGAGACGCTGCTAGAAATCAAATCACAGGATTTTCAGTACCTCAAGCACTAAATATTACTGTAAAAATATCCCAATGTCAGGTATGGGTCTTGTCAAAATGTCTGGAGAGTATGTATATAATTACATGGTGATGAGAAATAAAATAATTTATAGGTAATAATAAACATAATTGAAACATAATTTTACTAAAAGAAAACCTAACAGATAAATTCCATCCATCCACTAATGAGTTTTTCCAAACAATTGATTATATAATATGAACTTCAAATCTTTTTTTATTTTCATTTAACAAATTACATTCCACCAGAATTTTAACTAAAATCTACGTCGGTAATAATTCTGGCCAATTTAAATCTTCCAATTCAGAAACACCACCAAATTATTCAAAAAATTTTACAAAATTAATGTACGCATTCTTTCTCTTCCTTTGTGAAAATTCTGCTCGTGTAATAGTGCAAGAGCGTTTTTTTGAGGGGAACAAAAATGTGATGTCTACAATGTCCTTAATAATTGAAGATCCTCCTACTGTCGGGGCATTTGGAAATGACACTTGGCCAATTAAGGACAGGTGTGTTACGCACGTCTCTCTGGCCTCCGATAGGCTGATTATTTTTCAAGATTTTCAGCGCGAAATAAAAGCTTGTATGCAGATGCAATGTAAATCTCTTGCACGGATTTACAAATTGAAACTCGATGGTTGACTCACTCATATTACCGATAAAGAGTCAATCTATGGTTGACAAGTAATCCATGGTTGACTGTCACTCTATGGTAGCAAGCACAAGCCTATCGGAGGCAAGAGAGGTGTGCGTAACACACCTATCCTTAATTGGCCAAGTGTCATTTCCAAATGCCCCGACAGTAGTTATACATTTGTGTCATATTGTGAATGTTGAATCTTAGGTAGCGGAAGAAAGTCACAAATTCGATATGTGTTTGAATTTGTTAAAAGTGCGTCATAAACAAACAACAGATACAAAACATCTCGGGAATTTTTCAAACATTTTTAATATTTTTGTTTAGTTTTTTAGACTAATATGGATACCTAAATAAACAATTACAAGCGTAAAATTTACTGTTGACGGCAGAAATTAAAATTCAGTTGTAAATTTTCTTGAGGGTGTCAAAATCACAATTTCTAGTCTTAAACTAGATGTACATTAAGTAGACTCATCAAATATTCAAGTACATGCAGGTTATTCTGAAATTAACATGAACTTAATCTCGCATTCACGTTTAAACTCGTGTATAATTTCTGTAAACTAGAAGACAAAAATGTATTGCCCTACAAATTTTGTCCTCAAAATTAAATACAATCCAATTGTGCACAGAATAAAGTGATTTATAAATTGCTAGCACTAAATTTTAAAGCTCTGGATGGGTTTCTGTTGTAAAAATTACTTTTCTTATATTTCGCTGTGAAAAACAAGATATTAACAGTCCGGACCAGGACCGAGGTCACGAAGATCAGATGTAACCGTAACACCCACTTTCTTAGCGTTGAAGTTGCCCTCGATATTTGAGCCTGCGATGTTACCTCTTGCGCCTATTTGGACAAAATAAGATTACAGAAGTTTAGCTAAGAATTTACTACTGCTTTTGCAAAATCCAATGTTTCTAGTAAATATTAATAAATAGCTGGGACAAAAACTGAATACAAACCTGGACCTGTTTGTACAACAACGTCATATTTATTTACTTGAGTGTCTTTGAGAAATGTATCTCCGGTTGTGTCTCCAGTACCAGCCAGAGCTTCTGTTGGGGACAAAATTCTTGTCCCGTCCCCGTCCCGTCCCGTCCCGATATTTTTTCAAAACCTTTGTCCCCAGTCCCGTCCCGACAATCGGGACACGGTGACAAAAACCATGTCCCCGTCCCGTCCCCAAAAAATTATAAAAACGTTGTCCCCGGTCCCGTCCTGAAAGTCGGGACATGGGGACAAAAATCTTGTCCCCGTCCCGTCCCCAAAATTTTTAAAAAACGTTGTCCCCGGTCCCGTCCCTAAAATTTTTAAAAAACGTTGTTCCCGTTCCCGTCCCCAAAATTTAAAAAAAATATTGTCCCCGGTCCCGTCCCTAAAATTTTTAAAAAACGTTGTTCCCGTTCCCGTCCCCAAAATTTAAAAAAAATATTGTCCCCCGTCCCGAAAATCGTGGCATGTGAACAAAATTCCTGTACCGTCCCGATAATTACTGAAAACAGTTGTCAACATTCTCCTACCGAAAATCGGAACATGAGGAAAATTTCGTACAAAAAATATTTGTACCAAAAACATGAAAAACACATTTATAGAATCGTGGCTAAAAGATTCATCCTTAACTTTTTGAGCAACAAGCCTCATTTTCTACAACCTAAAATCGAATGTCTTACATTCGGTGAAATAGTGTTCACAGAATAGTTTACTCATGAGCATTAAAGCTGAAACGTTATCCTTGTTCTGCTATGCTTGCTCGTCCCGTCCCGTTATATACACGACCAAAAAGCATGTCCCGTCCCGAATATAATGGGGACAATTGTTTTTGTCCCCGTCCCGTCCCGAATATAGTGGGGACAATTTGTTTTGTCCCCGTCCCGTCCCTGATATAATGGGGACATTTTTTTTTGTCCCCGTCCCGTCCCGAATACGACATGGGGACAATTATTTTGTCCCCGGGGACGTCCCGTCCCGGTCCGTCCAGTGTCCCGACGTCCCGTCCCCGGCAGAAGCTCTGGTACCAGCTGCCAGAATCGGAATAAATAATACAAAGTTAAGATTATTTGTTTAAACCATTCCATACTGCCCATATTTTATTTTATTTCTACAAGAGCAGGGTTTAAGAAAAAGCTGGCAGAATTTGTTTTGTGATACTGTCATTTGAAATATGTGTTTTCAGTGTTTCATGAGGAAACAATGTTCTTTTCAGGGAATCAATTTTATTTAAAAGGTTTTCTGTTATAAGATTTTTGCAAAAGAAGCTACCTTGATTCACAACTGTAGCCATATTAATAATTCGCGTATCACCGGAGAAAACATTCAGAAACGTCTTGTCCTCACCTGGAAGAATTAACATATTATTAATGCATAGATTAGGACTCTAATAATTTTTCACAATTCATGTAGAGCTGGTACTTTCACCATTTGGCATGGTGAAAGTTTCCGTGGGACCAGATTCCGTCATATCGTCTGCATCAGGTGAGCTTTTGAAAGTGCTTGATTTCCCGGAAAGGCTTTCATCTTTCATTTGACTCTCCTGACTGAGTCCAAGTGCCATAGCTATAATGAAATACATAGCATTTATATTTTGTATTGGTATTTTGTATCCCACTTCCCTGCACCACAATAAATAATCAAAACTGATGATCTCACGGACATACAGTGTACAATTATTATTTTATGCGAACATCGATCTCAAATTGTAAGAGGAACACTTAATTAAGCATCTCTCATAGCGAGAGTACATTTGTGTAATTTTGTATTAAAAGAATTACCAGTATTTGCTTGGTCCATTCCACCAATGGAACCGGTGTACTTTCCGTTAGTGTCGAAATTACCATACAAATTGTGCACTACGCTCCCCGTCCCAGCCGTTGCCCCATCTGTTTGACAAAGTAATGACGGGGCACTGTGAGATTTTTTATAGGGATCAAACATATTAAATGTGGTTACACACTAATGGCTTAAACTGAATACCCTGGACGTGCTAATGCAACACATTACGAATAATCATTTGTTTAACAACCTAAGGAAATATTTTGCTAATAACAACAGAAAACAAGGGATTAAATTGGAAGCAGGACACTCACAATCAGATGAAAATGTTTATGTACCTCGGAAAATGTGATGTATTTCCTTTGAACTTTCTGTGCCCGTAAAATTCTGGATTTTTCTACCTAAGATAACTTGACCGGATTGAGCTATAAAAAATCAAAGATTTTCATTTTCATTTTTAAATAATTATTACGTTACAGGATGTTGCATGTAATTATATACCCCGTGGCCTTTATAAGAAAGGATGGTAAAATATATTTGAATTTCTTGTAATTTACCAAATTTTATTACAAACCCAATTTCCGGAAGACGCGGCTACGACTTGATAGTTATTATATTAGTTTTGACTAACGATTGATTGTCGCAAATTGAATGAAGACTCATTTGAATTTCATATTCCATGTCAAAAATTACGACAGCAGGGCACAAAAATGTGAGACAAGCTTTAGGATTTGTTTTAAAGGGGCAATAAAAAATTAATTGTTCCTCTTCTATTTAAATCTTGGCGAACAATCTTCATTGCTGCCAACAAAATAATCCAGATTTTGCTCAACTTCTAAGACCGTTTTGCTACGAGGGTTTTTGAACTAATTATGTAATTATACCTTGATAGAATAAATTTTAACGGATTTGGAACATTTGACCAAAACATAATTACAGTACTACCATTTTTCCTTAGATCAACACTCGATACATATTTTAAATAACGTACACATTGAATCCATGCAATTAATACAATTAAATTTTAATTGCTTACGCGGGCTAGAGACTAAAAGTGTTGTGCCAGCACTATGGACGTTGTTAACATGCTGATATATTGCGCTTGCATTTTGATCCTTTAAGTTACCTGGAAATAAACAATAAACATTCGAATTTAAATTCAAAAGATTGTCCTTTTACTAAACCCATTATTTAAGAGGGCACTGTCAACACTACAAGGAGCAAAAATGTTTGGGAACATTCCCATGTAAAGATTGGACTTTACATTCTTATATGTAAATTGCGTATATCTTTGGACTACATTGCATTCTCTTTATAAACATAGAACATAGAGCTCGTCTTGTAGTTAGATATGTTTCAAAGCAAGCGTCAACGTGGACAGAGTCCAGTCGACTCCCGACCTTCGAGTTCCTAAAAGGAAAGGAAGAAAAAACTATCTGGGAACATATCTAGAGTTTTCTAATGTAACATTAAACGTAGCGTACTTAACAACACCAGGCCACAAACTTTCTGTACGTTCCAGTGCATATAAAAACTTCAGCTAAAGTACCTGCTGGGCTTAAACGAATGAGTAACGCTTGGTGCAAGTCGACAGGATTGGCAAAACATGATAAACGTTGTCTCATGGCAGGGTCATGTTTTTGGGTATCAATAGCGCCAGTGCATTTGTATATGACGAGTGGTTTCTCTATAGTTCTGGTCATGCAATAACAATAATTATTCTGTTTAAACTACAAACATAATGATAATCCATATGACATTCATTTCTTATCAAATATCATAGTTTTTACATAATACACTGACAATATTTTTAATAATTGTGCCTGAAAGCCTTAAATGTTTTACAGGTAAAAACCAGGCCTGGCCTCAAGTTCGGTTCAACTCATGATTCGCACTTGAACTTGACCCGAACTTGATTATATCACCATAATTAAGATCCGAACTTGAACTTGATTTTTTAAAAGTAGGTACGAACCGGAGTAATCAAGTTCACATAATCAAGTTAATTTCGGCGAACTTGACCATGAATGGAACTTGACCATGAACTTGACCATAAACTTGACCATGAACTTGACCATGAACTTGACCATGGACTTGAATTTCTAGTTATAGTGTTATATGTATACTTATAATTAGAAAGGCTAACAAATTATCTAAGATTTAATTTCCATTCATTTTTTAAAATTGAATATCAAAATTTAGGAGTAATGATTGATAAAACTTATAATAAGAGAATATAAAAATAACTAGATTTCCCGTAGAATTTTTTGAATGATGCATGGATTTCATCAAAATTGGTTTGAGATTTGAATTTCAACCATCCCTTCAAGCACAGACAAACACAAATGATGTCTTCTAACATTCTTTTAGGAGTTAGTAGGTCTGTGCCAGGACAACTGAAACAGGTATATATGTACTTATATATATGAATACACTTACGAGCAGTGTTTGCAGCTGTATTTTTTTGTAGAATCGCAAAATGTGAAATGCTTGTGGACCTTAGGTCATTTTTTCCGGCTACTTGATGCAGTTAGACTTCCAGGATCAGCATCTTCTTCGCACTGTTGAGACTTTTCAGATGTGCTCATTTTCCAGTTGTTTTTAAAATATGATTATTCAAAAATTTAAATCAAGTTAAAATTGAAAAGATGTTGTGAAGAAGAAAATACAACAGGATTTAGCTTGTAATATTTGAGCCCGGAGCACGTTGCTCGTTGAAAACACAGAAATACCGGTCTAGCATTTGCACGCGAAAACGCTGTGATTTAAATTAGCGTTTACAGCTTCAGCAAGGACATCTGCATAAGAACGATTATCTACAGCGTATTATGAGTATAAGAACTTGACCATGAAAAGTCAAGTTCATGTTCATGGTTTTGGGGTTATGTGATCCGAACTTGATCATGGCATTGATGTCAAGTCTATAATGAAGACCTGACCATGAACTTGATTCGAGCCTTAAAATCAAGTTCAAATTTCATGTTGACCCGAACTTGAGATTTCAGTGTCAAGTTCAAATTAACTTGTAACCCGAACTTGACTTGAACTTGAACTTGACCCGAACTTGTCAAGTTTTACTTGAACTTGAATGCCAGGCCTGGTAAAAACCCTATTTTGAATTGTTTGAGTCAAGACTCTTACATTCCGTCTGGATTTTCTTTATTGAGTTCTCCTTACGATCAAATCAATAATACTTTTAATTTTTGAATTATCTCTAATAATTCACTATTGCAAGATTAAATCTTGAAAAAGAATAATGGCTCACTTGTTGTTAGATTCCCAAAAAACCCATCCAAGTTTCAAAATAAAAGGGATCCAATAGGGACTCTATTGGAGCAGTATTTTAGTAATACTGTCAACTTAATTATGTCAAGAGAGGATATTCCAATTTTAATCAAATTTTCCTTTAATTAGGGATGCTCTCATAGACAATTCCTTTTTAAAGATTACAGGATCATTTTATTGATTATGCAGTGCATTTGGCAAAAAGGTCACTTCTAAAAGAAGCAAGTGTAATTACACTTATGAGGGTATGCTCTTGCTAGGAGACAAATTAACGTTGGAATCAATGGGAGTGCATGCAAATATTACTGTCTCCATACAAAAAATGCTATGACAAGGCAGTCCTATCCCTATGTGATGTCACATGAATTGTACGCAAAAACTAGTTCCCGAGTTATAGCTACAAATTCCAAGAATCATTCAATTAAATTTGAGCGAGAGAACATGTGAGAAGTCTTATCTTCAGTTGTGTGGCTGGAGGTATGTACTGATATGATCGAAATGTTTTACGAACACAAGCTATACAGATTTGCCATATAACCACAAGAGCGGTTTATTGACGACAGTGAAACAAATCCGGTCAAACCACATCTGTGTCTGTAATATCCTGACATAGTAGTGACTGAAACTAAACGTTTAAGTGAGCGACAAACTGACCCATGGTTTATAGAAGCTAATGGCCAGATTCAAAGCAAGTACATGAAATACGTTTTGATGTTTGTCATAAGCGTCTGCCGATTCTTATTTCCTCACACAATTGTATAACTAAATCTGTTACAGTAAAAGCTAGTTATTATAGAGTCTCATTAAAGAAGCTTATATTGTCTCCATAGGGGGACTCTTCACAGGAAAAAAGTTAACTTTCTGATGAATGAGAAAATTCTCAAATAATTTTGAGCCCAAGGAGAATAAACGCTCTTAAAGGAAGGTCTCTTACTGCGAGAGTAAGCTCTTTAGTGCTAGTTGAAGCACACATTTGAGAATTTTACTCAATAAAATTTAACACCACAAATTATTCTCTTATTCATTCATACGCATAGAGTAATAACAGCTGACTTTGAGAGCTTAATGTTAACAATTGAGATTAAAGACAGATTTAAAGGGAAAGGGTGAACATAGCTATGTATGTCTGGACCTTGGGCATTTAACGTTCTCTAGTCTTAAACACACTCCGCCAATTATAATACCTATTTCAGATACTAAAGTCTTTGACTGAATTCTAAATTATAGCATATTGGAACGAAAAAAAGGATGGGTAAACAATACATAATTAATAAATAGGACTCGTGTGCAAAGGTGACATTTCTTGATTGTTAGCTTTGATTTCCAGTGTTTGGACCTTTCACGTTTAATTATTTCTAGCTAAATTTTGAATGTACTGTGGGCTGTTCAGCCTTTTCACTCGAACTTGCTCTGTTATGGCATGACTTGAACAGCCTTCGGTCACTGTATTACCTATAATTAAATAAACAGACAAAATATTGTAAGATTTTTGGAAAATCCTACAATCATTCAGAGACCTTCCCTCAAGACAATTTTTATAATTGGAAAAATTACTGAACGCAATACGGACATTTTGCTTCGTTCAGGAATGCCCGTGTATTGAGGATGTATTTTAAATACAAGATAATATGTAATTATGTCTATGCCATTTAAATAAAGTTTCGACCATTAAAATATTTTACCTCGTAGAGTCTTGCCCTCTGGATTGTCTTCGCAATCCCTGAGGGTTCTAACATTATTACAATGTTTTTTGACGGGAGCTTTTGAATGAGGGTTGGAAGATCTTGGGGAAAAGTTAATGGATTGTATCTGGGGCCCTTGGGAATTCACGCTTGAATTTCTGATCCTATCTGCAATGTCCAATGCTGGAAGACAATTATGATAATTTGTTTTTAAAAATTCCGGTATCACAAAATTCATTCATTAATATGAAAAAAAATCTAATGCTTATTTTCGCTTACTGAAATTGACTGTCTCTTTAGTCCCAACTGCACCAATAACTGTTGAACCTGGCTTATTTGTGTAGCTATTTGCTACCGTATGAATAGATTTGCCACAACCATTGGGATTTCCATCTGTAATGTATATATGTACATATGTACCTCCAGGTAAACTGTACATCATTTTGACAATTTTGCATTTTCAGGGACTAAAAGTTATTTTTCAAGGGTAAATAACCCCTGCGTTGAGCATGTTGAAAAGTATAAATAATATTGTGATTTTTACAAAGGGAGAAATTAAAATTGTTTCGATTCCAGCCAAATTTCTGAGGTGGACTTACAAATAATTATATTCTAAATTTGTTGTATTTTACCTGTGAGAACGAGGCCCACAGAAGTCCCTTCTTTCACTACCACATTTTTCGCAACGATATAAGCATTCAAAGCATCAGACGATTCTATATAATCCAAAAAAAAAATCCAATGGAAAAAATATTTTGAATGGGATTATTACCTTTTATTATATAACTTAGCCAACTCGAGTGGTGATTAAAATGATAAAAACATTTTTGCTCCTAAAAATTGCAATGTTTTCCTATCTTAAATTTTATTTAATTTATATTTTTGTACCTGGAATATCAATTACCCCTACGTTGTCCCCATGCATTGTCACATTATTGGCAGCTATTTGTATGCAAGTGTTGTTCGGTCCATGTTTCTGTAAGTGTAGGGCTGTTAAAAGTGCCTTATTCATTTCTTCTTTCTCAGCTTCCCCTAGACCGGGCTCATCAGGAGCATTCAAGTCCTTTACTTCTTCAATGTCTTTTGACTCCGTTGTGCCTTCCTCCCGTGGAGATTTTGGAGCTAAAGAAGTATCAAGTTTTTTTTTTGACTATTAATCCTACTACAGTAAAACCTGTATATAATGGTTTTCCTAGGGTCGCCGAAATTTGACCACTATAGACAGGGACCACTGTATAAGTATATAGTGGTCAAAAGTCCCTATATAAACACATACAAATACAGGCATACGAGCAGGAATCAGTAACAATCAGGACAGTTTAAATTGCACACACATTTTTGACAACCAGCAATTTTACACTTTTTAAAAATATTCACTAATTCCTCTGCTTGAGACTTCGAATTTTCATCTTTGCAAGGGAATCTAGAAGAATATGGCAGTGATCTTCAGAGCACATTATCTTTTGAAACATTTTCCATAGAGAAATTATGTCAAAATATTTGTCGACCTATTTATTCGACGAAGTTTCGTGTCGAATTACCTCAGGATGATTAAATCATCTGAGATCTTTTAAAGCTACTAATAATATGTTAAGTTGATTAAAAGTAACCACTAATTAATTGAAATACTATAAAGGACTAATAATAGAGCCAATGAACCATCGTTTGATTTAGTACAAATACATGCAATATGAAACGGCCGGATATAAAAACGGCCCAAAATGCCTTTAATTGCACTAAACGCAAGCAGCTGTGTCATTGGTTCGGGTTTGCGCGAGTTGTATCCCTTCGTTCTGACTGGTTGACCACTATATACAGGTACTTTAAGCTGTACTTTGAGCTGAAGGGGCGTGCTCATTAGACCACTATGAACAGGTTACCACTATATATAAAACCATTATATAGAGGGAATTCCCTATGATAAAGGATAGGAGGTGGGACCGGGAAGCCAAATTTGACCACTATTGACAGGAAACCACTATATGAACGGCCATTATATACAGGTTTTACTGTATAGACCAAAGATGCTAGCCTATCCTACATGTAGGCCTACTTGTAGGCCTATTTATAGGGTGCGAGCTGTTTTCAGAAATATTTTTAGGCAAAATAGGGTGCACTGGTTTTTGCAGAAAAAATGCCTATAAATAGGAAATGCACGCCTGCATGCATACACGCGGTCATATAGGCAAATATGTAGGCAGCACGAGAACACACGCTTGTATGAAGGCAAATATGTAGGATGCATATATGTACATAACTATTGTCACATTATGGAAGTCTTAGGGAGCGTTCACAAATGACGTCATCAAATTAGTGGGTGGGTGCTAACGGGAGATGGTGATGTTGATGACGCAGTGGTAGGGTGGATTTGACCGAATGATGATGTCATCAACCGACGAATGTTACCAACGATTTTTTTGCTTAACCGTTAACAGTTTTGGTAGTTTGATTCAACCTGCTTCGACTTGCTTACTTGCCGAAAATGCCCAAAATGCCAGGCATTTTCAGGGCATTTTTAGGTAGGCAGGCATAAAACCCAGTGCATTTTCAATTGTGCAACCCTGGTGATGATGACGTCATTACATGGGGTGGGTGCGTCGTTTCATCACATGATGACGTCTGATGACAAGTGTGTGACTGGGTGCCTAAAATCCAGTATTTTGGATGACGTCATTTGTGAACGCTCCCTTATCTCAATGCAAACCATAACGATTTTTAAACGTTGGAATATCAGGCTACTGCAGGGACATGTGAGATTTCCCATTCAAAATAGTATCCATACATAACTAAGAACATATAGGTACATATATTGTATGTTATTGCTCGATGGCTTATACTTACTGTAACGGGGAGTACGACCGATCAATACGACGTTTCACGTAATGCATGAATAACATTAATTTTGAAGAAGTACTCAAATTCAGCAGAGCTGTCCAAAATACATGCTCACCAAATACAAACTACAAAATACTAAATACATACTTACATACTTGAAACGTAGAACATCCAAAATCTGGAATTTAGTTTTATGGGATGTTAAAACGATTGCATTTCGTTTTACTTCATTGATGGGATTGGTTTTTGGCATAAACGGAATTTTCAAACCCAAAGAAAGTGCGCCAACAAAAAACACAAGTAGCTTATAAAGCGAACAAAATACAAACTACAAAATACATTGCTTACTTTACTTAAGTAACACAAAATACAAACTACAAAATACAAAATACATTGCATCGTAAGACAAAATACAAACTACAAAATACATTGCATCGTAAGACAAAATGCAAACTACAAAATACAAAATACATTGCATCGTAAGACAAAATACAAACTACAAAATACAAAATACATTGCATCGTAAGACAAAATACAAACTACAAAATACAAAATACATTGCATCGTAAGACAAAATACAAACTACGATATACAAAATACAAAATACAAAAATGTATTTGAAATACGTATTTGAAATAATTACATGTATTTAAAATACCATGTATTTTGGGCAGCTCTGAAATTCAGTTTGTTTAAATATATGAAACAGTAACAATCAATTGCGAGTGTTTGCTGAATAGTTGTTGCATATGAGGGATGGCCTAAATTTTTTCTAAACTAATGTTATATGTCCAAAATAAATTTACTAAAATAGAACAGCAAAATGTAATTTGTGAATTTCAATAAAAATATAATTTACTTCTGCAGTATAGGGTCACATGTAGGAAGGGGATAACACTTTCCGTATCCCTATACAGGCAGAAATGTAGGCAGCCGCAAATACCTACTTGTAGGGAAGGATATAGTCCCTACAATTGCACAAATAGGGGAGAAGGAAGGCCCCTCCTAAACTAAATGTATAGGTAGGATGTAGGATAGGCAAACTCAGTTTAGCATCTTTGGTATACACCATGAACAAGAAATATCAAGAGGAGTATTTTACCTAATATAATTTAATTATTACCAGGCTCCATATCGCAAATAGCATATATTCTCTATTAGAACATCTTTTAAAGAGCGCCCTGGAACTCCTTCGGATTTGACTCTCATAAAAAAAATACTAAACATTAGCATTGTGACTAACGGACGTCTCAAATTTAATGGACAAATTTAATAAGTGCTGAATATACAACGTAAATTTTAATAATATTTCTAGTAGGAGGGAGTCAATATTTTCCAATTTATGATACTTTTAGTAGTGCTTTTAAAAACAGTGTACAATCTGTAGGATTACCTTCGACACATCCACGTTTTTCCTCTGTCTTTAAATCGCGTAGTGGTTTTTTCTTCCACAGAGAACTTATCCAAGGTCCCATACTTCGTTATTTTCCACAGAAAAATTACAAGTTTAAAATTAATTAAATGTTTAAATGATTAATTAATAACCGTATTTATTTTATAATTAATTCGATTAATAGTCACTACCCTATCACAAGTGTATAGAGAGCTCTTCTGTATAATTGTATAGAGAGGAAACGTAAGGCCTTGTCGTTGAGGAACTTCCTTTCCGTACTGAAGTTTGCTCGTGTAAAGGATGGGATTTATGTAGTAGCGGGAGTCCACTCATTAGACAGCTCCAGCAAAGGGTTCGAATAGCCTCGTAAACACACTACAGCACAGCAGTTCAAATGCCGTAAAGACAGAATACGTGGAAATTGCTATATAAGTCAGCTCCTCTCGTATGTCAGATGACCTTTGCTCCAATCAATAGTTATCGCTTGTGTTAATTTGTAAAAATGAAATATGCAGCCATGTATATACTCGTAGAGCCCTAGACGCATTTTGTAATTTTTGTGGGTGAAAAAAGTGCTCTTAATGTTAAAATGACTCTGGAACTTTCATTGAATTGCTTACGTATTTTTAATAATATTAGCGTCCTGATGTTCTCTGGTTTTAACGTTTCACTCAGGTTACTTATAATTACGTTATAATTGAAGTCTACAATAATTAGCACACGTTTGTAAAATTGGGTTCGAATCTCGAAGGGAGTAGTAAAGTAATAAATGAGAGCCTTCTAAAATGTTATCAATGCCGAGAGAATACACAGTTCTTGGAACTCTTCAGACTGACTCATCTTCCAATGATGAAAAAACTACACAGTTACACAGTGGATCTGTATACAGAGCCAATGGTGAGTTTCTTACACGTGGTTGTGGAGTGGCTTTACTGTGTTTCTGTGTATTGTGCTGAAGACAATAATATCTGTGGCAGGGCAATAAATGGAACTGGAGGGATGCATGTCGCGTTTTCGCACATAAGATGATATTTCAATTATATGCACTTTTCCTACGTTTGAAAGAAAGATGTGTGATACTGGAACTGGAATGGACCCGGATGGGGTACTGGATGGGGTACTGGAATATTCCCTTCACTTATCTTTTTTAAGTGTAGTGAAATTGTAAGGGTTTACAAATGAGACAATGAAATATTTGAGGAATAAATTACTCTTGACTAAACAATTGTTACCATCAGATGAGTAAAGTAATTATTGTTAAAAAATATGACAAATCAGCTCGGATTAAAATACATGGGATTAAGTAGGGGTGAAGTAGTTATTTGGAGGAACTTATTTGTATAGGATTATTTTGGGAAAAAATAACGGGTGAAAATGGACAATGACTGTGGATGCAATGAATTTTAGTTCTTAGCAAAAGACAGTTGACAGTATGCATTTGTATATCTAAGTCAATAGGAGTCCTTTCCAGTATTTTCAGGGATTTTTACAATAAAAGGATAAAGTGCAATCAATCAGTGGATAAAAAATGATTATTTATTGTTATTAATTATAATTATAATTATTAATATCACTTATAATTGTTTTTATTAATATCACTTATAATTATTTTTGTTAATATCACTTATAATTGTTAATATATAATATTAAAGAAGTTTGTTTACACTATACGGCAGACGCATTGAAGCAGCTGAAAACAGTGATATTTTGAAAGCCGGGAAATAATCGTCAAATCGTCGTAAATTTTCCTATGGATTTCTTGGTTCTGGACAGTGGTCGGACTTTGATTCATCAATACAATACTCTAGTGCTATTTTTGTACAGTTGCCTTTACCTGTACTGTGCTTTACTATAGTCTGGATATGATAATTGTTTCAATACAATGCTTTACTTTTAAAAGCACATCGAAATATGTTTCAATACTCTACTTTACTACACTAGTTATGCAAAAATAGATCAATACTTTGCTTTACTCTACTAGTTATACATAAATAGTTATCAATACTGTGCTTTACCCATAGAAGTACGTATATAATCGTCAATATTGTATAATCACAAATATCGCCCGTTCGTTCTGCTTTCGTTTGTCGTTTTAATGTCGTATGCTAAATTTCTAACGTAAATAGTTCCTCCGTAAATTTACTAGATGGGGTCCTTTGCGTGTATCAATAATTTGCTGTACTTTATATGAATTTGTATTATTTATAACAATTCGTTGCTTTGCTTTACTTGTTTTTATTGCTATAGCGGCTTTTCAATACTGTGTCAATAGTTCATGCTGTGAATAGATGTAGATACTGTACTCTGCTTTGTTGACGAAATATAATGATGATGCGCTACTGTACCAATGCTGCACTTTTATCAATACTGTACTAAAAAGTACAGTACAGTCCGACCACTGGTTCTGGAGAAGCAACCGGATTTCTTTGAGTCCTTATTTCCTCCATCAATTTCATGGACTGTTTCGGATTTATCAAGAGGCTCTCCTTCTTCTTCAATGGGTTCCACAATAACATTCGTGTCTGAACCTTGTACTTTTACATATTTTACCTCTGGATTTCCCCCTATAAATGTCAAAGTTGACAAATACTTGACAATTAATTATTTCAAAACTTCACGTTCAATACAATTTAAGGATTACAGACCAGAAAATAACTCACCCTGTTTTATTATTGTAGTAGACAATTCGCCTTGCTCAACCAAATTTTCGCCAGCTAAATTACTAAAAACATCGCCCATGGCATTTGGGTCTGGAATAAAAATTCCTTGTAATATTAAATTTGGTCATTTAGGAACGATCCACACATTGAATAAGTACAAAACTAGGGTTGGAAAAATTACCCGGCTTTATGTGCGTCTCAGTGGGAGACCCCTTGGTGCGAGTCAAATTTTTATCGGGTAAATTATGTAACACTAATGTTCCATCCACTGTAAAAATTAATAATAATTGTATAAAAAACCCTCCCACAATTTCCATGTACTCCCTGCAATAAGAAAAAATGTCAGTGGAATTACATAATATTTCCTGGACCTTGTTCTATATAAGTATATTGATTTCCTTCTTGTCGGATATTACGAGCGATATTTGTAGCCACAGTATTTCCATCTCTTTTGGGGATATTGTCTAACATTCCGGGAATATTAGAAAAAAGGTTGTCGAGGGGGTTGCTCCTGCGTTGTGTCAGTGTTGTGTCCCATGACGAAATTAAACTTGAGGGAATTTCTCTGTATTTTATATTTCTTACACTGAATTTTGAGAATTTTGGGAAAGCTCTAATAAATTGCAAACTATAAAGACTCTGTTTCTAGGAATGCTTACACGCAAATGACTATGTGGTTGACTGAGAGAATCTCGTCCTCGCAAAATCGTAACCGCAAAATCCAGTTCTGATGGAATGCTTTGAGATTAATGGATACTCCGTTAATGGCATAGCCACAACGTGTGTATGATTCGTGACGTCAAATTATAAATGACTCATATGGACTTTATCCGTCAGGATTTCTCAAAATGCAACAAAGTGATTCCACAAATAATTTCTTAGAGCATTACAAATCCGTCATTGATGGAGGATAATATTTTTCTTTGGAGTGTGACGTAAATCTTAATTCCTGACGGTAGTATTGAGCGTGCTCAATCACAGTCGAAATTTCGAAACCATCATTGGGGTTGCATTGTAGGGAGGGATAGAACTGTGAAGTACAGTCAAAATTTGAGTTAATTTACTTTTCTGTCTTAATTATTAGAGCATTAATTGTAGCAAGCTTGGAGAGCGCATTCTTTCTGAGTAGGATGTATGTCTATGGTGAGACGGCCTGAAATGTCCACTGGACATTTCCCTATGCTTAAGGCATAGGGCCACCCTTCTTTTTCCAGTGGACATTTCCACATGTTTAAAGCATATAAGTGCCCTTCACTTTTTCCAGTGGACATTTCCACATGTTTAAAGCATATAGGTGCCCTTCACTTTTCCTCGTGGACATTTCCATATGTTTTACTCATTGGGGTGCCCTTCACATTTTCAGTGGACATTTTCCCCATTGTTAAAGCATATGTCCGCCCTTCACTTTTCATAATGGACATTTTCCCCATTGTTAAAGCATATGTCCGCCCTTCACTTTTCATAATGGACATTTACCAATGTATAGAGGCATACACACTTTACAGTGGTTCTAATAAGTATATTATTTAAAAATAGTCATAACTGTTGAACTAGTGGGAGTTTTCAGGACATGAATTTTAGACAATCGATTATACTTATAGTAGTATATGTAAAAGTTAAAACATACACAAACTAATGCCAATGTACGTGGCAGAGTAGCTAGAGATGCTTAAAATTATAATCAGTGAATGGCTTCAATCCATGCTAGCTCCTATATGTATATATGCTTTGTTTACAGGAAATGGTCACCCCATCAATTCAGGTAAGTATAGAAAAAAACAAAAATAGTTTGTTTCCCCTATAAAGGGGTTTGTTTTGCTACTACATATTATCATTCCACAAAGTTTCATTTGTAGGAGTACAACTACAAGAGAAATATAAAATTTCATTCCACATTTTTAGTTTTTGAAAAAACAGTTTTCAAAATATGGATCCAGTTGTAAGTGTAACCCAGGAGTTTGATTTTCTCAAAATTTCCAATGAGAAAAAGGAAATCATTGCTAAAAAATCAGAGAAATTCTGGGCTGCAAAAGTAGCGATGTATAACTTCACTCTCAGGGTAGCGAAAATTATGGTGAATCACAGCTGCGGGGTCGATTGGCGTCTTTCATTGAAACCTAGCATGGAAATCCTCTGTAGCTGTGAGGAACTAGCCTATCATCAGATAGAATGGGATCGGATTTGCTTGAAATTCGAAGATGCACTTCCGGATACGAAGCAAGGAATGTATTTTAAAGAATACACGGGCACCTCGAAAATACACCCTGGTATAGACGCCGACACCGGTATGGAAGTAAATGTAAGTAACCCGGGATACCTGGATGTAGTTCCGAGGCTATCGTCCATTACGATGAGTCCTATGAAGAAAAAATTATCACCTTATCTCACTCCCGCGGCGTTGGCTGAAGGTTATTACTTCATAAAATCAGATGAAATAACATGTGTCTACTGTGATGGAAAGCCCGGATGGTTTTCCGAAGATCGCCAGATTAAATATAGAAAAGGATGTTTCAAGAAATGTCCACTGGAATTAGCTTATTTCTTTGGCGATGATGACAGACGACCGAAATGGAAAAGAAGGAGGACTGAGTCATTGGAGAAGGAATTCTTTGCAATACGTGAAAACAAACCGGGAGACATAGAGGCTATATTTCGTCTTCAGTACTTGGATAGAGTTATTGAAAGTAGAACTCAGAGATTTGGTTGAATAAATTGGACCTCAAATTTGTCTTTATAATCTGATATAATCTAGCATGAATTGTAACATTT